>ML213522.1:189774-392579 GCA_004369045.1 Heliocybe sulcata | reverse complement strand
TTGAAACATACATTCTAATAACGAGTCACCGGACGCTCAGATACCACTTCTGTTGGAGTTCACCAGTAGGCTGCAGTAGCCGCAGCGCGAAGCGCGCGGCGACGCTTGTGCCTAATATTCATAATCATATAACCATTTCCGTACCGTCCCGTACTTGTAAAGCTTGCAATGGCTATACTTAAAGCTTAGGCGCTGGAGCTTGTTGCAGACGGGTGTCGCCGACTACAATGCATCTCTTCTTCTAGCCTGACCACCATATATCACTCCGTCCTGGCTGGCCAAGTTTCTTGCCAACTGGCCCACTATGATTCCACGCTGAGTCAGTCTTTTCGTGTTTTCTGTCGACTGGCGCCTTCATCAGGAAACCGGGATGATTGCTTGGAAGTCGCCGTATATGACAAGCGTAATGGTATCAAGAGGAAGGTCAGCACAGTGACCGTACCTCCGAGCGTCGCGGCTGCTACATACTATGGTCTGCGTCGGCAAGGAAGTACTTTGAAACGAGGGTGTACGCTGAGCTCTGCGATGTGAGCCTGCATCGTCTCTCCGTCTTGATGTACTGATGGTCTTCTGCACAGAGATTTCCGCAGTGGTGCAGTATGAGGAGAGGACTGACCGAACGTCCAGTATCCAAGAAGAAGGAAACACCGGAGCAGCTGGTTGAGGAAGACGTCGATGACTTGTATGCCTTCGAAGAGGTTGAAGCTTTTGCTGAGCATGAACGCACCCAGGAACAGGAGAAAGGATTCTCCAAAGAGTCGACCCCGCGGCCTCCAGCTACTCCTCACAAACGCGCTTGAACGCAGGTCTATGGATACTCCGTGCAGCACGCCTCGCACAGCGTCGATCTATGGCATCCACGCCGTCCCCCTCGAAACCCGCCATATCATCTGAGCTTGCCCCTGGCAACTCTCGCAGCTCCGTATTCCACGCCACTGGTACTACACAAGGACGGGGACGCAAGAAGTCGCGCACACAACCTGTGCAGAGATCCGAATATGACGAGATCCTTGACCCTGTGGGGTACACGAAGAAGCTGGAAGGCATACTGCCCAAGCGGCACGTGAAACGGATTGCCGTTGGAGGAAGCAAACGCGGCTCCAGAAGAGTGCGAGGCAAAGTCCGGGACGAGGAGACTATTAGCGAGGACGAACCTTTGCAAAAACACAAGCCTTCGGCCAAGGCAAACGCAAAGCCTCGGGTACCAAGAGCAAGGGTGAGAGCATCGATACTCAGCCAGAAGACGCGGAGGTAAGTTCATTCTACCCGCACCCGCAGAGAATCCTTTTCTTCACATCCTTCGCGCAGAGACGGCAAGAGAGGCTGGCGTACTTTCAGAAGCTGAACGGATATGAATTGCAGAAGGAGAATGTTATGTTGTATGAATCACACGCGGAATCCTGGAGCCGGTTCGGACTTGAAGCAGCACAATCGATATGACCGTATTCGAACGTGTCTACGATCGATATAGCTCGTGCATATACTTTGAACTCTGCGTCGTGGCCTCTCAGCCGGCCATATCTCTCCAGACTCGGCGCAAGCCGATCATCTCTTGCATAGCTTCCGCAACTCTAACGGAGCAACGTTCAGATCCAAACAAAGGGTCGGTATATGCTGGGCGCATCATGTTATACTTTCTCACTCGGGCATCTCTGGCCACTGTGATCACGGTCGAAATACAGAGCTGCCCCACAATCCTACTGCACAGCCTCGGTACGAAGCTGTGCAGGTCTCTGCGAACCCTCGGTAAAGTTACCAAGAACCATCTACTACTACGCCTCGAGTTATCCCCGCGGGCAAAACTTGTCACGAGCATCCGGTACGCGATGTGATGGTTGGCTAACGCGAGTGGCTATAAAAGGGCCCATGGTCCCGTCAAACTTAAGCAAGAGCGAAGGTCGCCGTATTCGAATCATCACCTAGTCATGTTCCTGGCCTACATACTCGCAGTTCTCCCCGTTCTGGTCTCCCAGAGCTTGGCGATTCCCGTCGAGTCCTCCTTCGCGAGCAGTCCCTCCACTGTCGTCGTCTCCAGCGCTGCAAGCAGCCCTACGACTGTCATTGTCTCCAGCTCCAGCCCGAAACCGACCACGGTACTTTCATCTGTCACTGGGAGTCCTACCACCATCATTATTTCCAGTGCTGAGCCGACTACGGTCGTATCATCGGCTTCTGGTAAGTGATCCTATATGGCTGTCATTTTCAGCCTTGACGTGACATCGCTTTTCGTTCTTAGCTTCCGGAAGTCCTACAACTGTAATTATCTCTAGCGTTGGAACATCACCGTCCAGTACGGCGCTGTCATCATTCTTCCCTACGACGACCAGTGTCGCCAGCGCTTCGCCGTTCCCCACCAGTGAGGCTTGCCCCAGCGTCGTTACGTCCATCGTAACTGCGTACCCGGGCAGCGCAAGCCCTTCCACCGTCATTTATTCCAGTGCGACGGTGGTTCCTGCGACTACCTCGGATCTGGATACCACCACGCTATCTACCGATACGTGGGTCCCGGATACCAGCTCATTCCCCACTACTATAGACCCTGAGACAGCCGCGTTTCCTACCATAACCTTCGATCCCGATACCACGTCGTACCCTACGACTGTAATCGCATCCTCCACCTCGATTACGACTACTGTGGTGCCATCCAGCAGCATCGTAACAGGCACGAATACAATTATCGCCTCAAGCAGTTTTGTGTGCCCCAGTCCTGCCACCACCGTTATATCCACCGTGTACCCCAGTTCTAGCATCGGGTCTACTTGTGCGCCTGTAGCCACCATTACAGTCACAGTGATCGCGAGTGGTGTAAGCGAGCCCGGTGCAACCTCGAGTGCCACCACCGTTACTTCCTCTTCTTCTGGGTCTCCTATTACGGTTACGAGTGAGCTGCCCACCGCATCGGTCACTGCGTCTGGCACTGCCATCGTGTCTATCACGTCGGCCTCGTCATTTGGCACTATCGTTTCCTCCGTAGCGTCAGCTACAGTCTCTGGGACCGCCGTGCCCGCCACGCCGTCTGGCACGATCATCTCCTCCGTTGCCTATGCCGTCCCATCTTCCAGCATCATTTCTAGAGCGGGTGCTGCTTGAAGGCAAGTCATTCATACAACCGTTGTTTCAAAGGTGACTGATTCTGATACTGTCCGCCCTCAGGACTTCCTTCAAACAAACATTCTTCTCGTCTCGCATTCCAGATGCTGCCCGGATGGAAGGTGTCCTCGGCTTTCCTCATGAATGGACTTTCCAGCTTATTTGGACTTCCACGATCATAAAGCAGCGTTATTTACATCACGGACTTCGCAAATGAACTATGATAATAGACCGAGGTTAACGACATGGAGGCTGAAACGCTGTTGGAAGCGCTCAGACTGGCCCTCTAGTTTGGGTGACAAGACGTGATACTGAACAAGCCTCGTCAGGTACCGCCCAAGCCCGATTCGAGATTTGGGGGAGAAGTTGCTTAAGTTGAAATTATGGGCAATGTCTGGGCCAAACAACTTACGGTCACCCGCTCGGATGCGGGTACGCAGTGTGTACGAGAACCGAAATGAGTGCGACACGGTTACGTCCTAGTATGTGTGCGTAGGACATGATCATCGCGCTCCTTGTCAACTCTGTTTGACCGCTGCGAGGACGCCACAGAGCAGTGACATAGACCATCTCTTTCAGCCGACTGGTTTCGATGATGCAGCGCGCGAAAAGGAATTCGACACGATGCCCCGCCCAAGCGTGCTACGAAGGAGAATCCGCATTTGGCATGGTCACGCTGGGTACCATATGCCTACGGAGTCAAGATGTCGACGTCGTTTACGAGTGCCGGAGTTCAATGTTCAGGATCACAGGGGATGCAGATGCACTCGTGTGCACATCTCTCTTCACCCTGCGAAGGACGCTTGAGGTCGATGGTCTGTGTGGATGCCTGCTTTCTCTTCGCGAAAGCCGCCTCAGTCCTAGAACTTTTAGTCCAAGGAAACAGGCCTCTTTGTGTCGCATAACTGAGTGAGGAGGGCATTATATGACTGCGATCCGTATCTTCGGAGACTGTGTGAGCCTGAAAGAGGTAGAGCCGTGGACATCAAGCCGGTCGCCATATTCAAATCTTCTCAGGTGCCGCTTGATTTTTTCAAAAGCTGCAAAGAAGATTTTGCCTGTCCAAGATCTGATTGTGGCCACATCTTAAATGAGCATACGTAACGGGCTGAGGCAAGAGGCTTTTCGCGGGGTCTGTTCACTTGTGTCTGGGAACATGCATATTCCCAGACAATGAGCTGTACATGTCATTGTGGTAAGATCTCATCCTCGCTCTCATCGCTCTGGACTCACATGGGACAGCGCAGATTACAGTGCTACTGATTCGACTACCGCGGTAGTCTCCGAAACCTTTGTCGGCCTTCTTGAAGAGGTTGTGATCCCATGTGGATATGGGCAGAAGCCGTTTTTCGCCCAGAGTAAGCCTATCACCCTCCCAATCTGTTACATGTCCCTATACAACTGAGCCTCCGGAGAGAACAAGGGGCGGCAGGTGGGGATACTTCGCTGCCGAGATGAACTATTATAACTCACACGGAGTGCACGACCTCTGATTTCAGTTCTTGGCTGCAGCACTTAGCTTAACTTCCTCACTGACTTTGAATTGTCGGTGAGGGCGGGGCCCGCCGGAAGCAACAGCAGACCTGGAGAAAGCGCATAAGAGCACAGATATCCTGGAACTGGCTCATCTCTGTCCAAAGCGCGACACCTCATCACTAGAGGCAGACAGACAGCTGCAAGTACGACTGCAAAAAGGCATCCCAAGAAATATATTGCTAATAATACACTCACTATACTTATACTTGTATGCATCTATTCTCTACGCAATTTGCGGTCGAGCAACCAGGGCATCGACGAGTTCTAGCAGGTCCTCCCACCAGCCGTGCTTGCCCTTCCGGTTCTTCATATCGGCATGTTCGATCATGTCAGTGACAGGCACCCACTCGATGGCTGAGCCCTGGATGGTGATGACAGAGGCGGTGTCCGGTGTTGCTTGCCTCTTCTGCTGTTTCCGCAGAATTTCATGGTGCTCCTCGAGGAACGTCATGCATTTTAGAGACAGCCGGACAGCCCGGGCTCGGTCCATGGGCGAGGGAATACCGCCCTGAAGGGTGTGCCCGAGGGAAGCGGATCTAGAGTCAAATTGCTTTCCTCCTTCCTCCTTGAACATTTTCGTCAGCACCTCTGTGGTGTAGACGTGCGAAGAGGCCTCATTCCTGTGCATAATGTCAGCTGAGGGCCTCGATACTACAGAGGAAATTCGTACCGAATGACCAAGCGCCCCTCATTATGACCTTTTATATCGAGCTGGTACCGGCGTTTCAAGAACTTGACATCATTTCGAAGCATGTCCAGCGAAATTCCCGTTTCTGGGGTATATACTTTGACAGCACCGCTCTACAAAACATGGCATGAGAAACGCACATCTTCGATGAGAGCAAGGACGTACACCGAGGGCTCCCATGGTAGCCAAAAACCCGCACTTCCCTCCCTGGGTCTCAACGACAAACACCCGATTCCTGCTCGCCTGCGCGCTTTGCTTCAACGAATCGCACGCATCCAGAAGCGAGTTCAAACTCGTATCGCATCCCAAACTGAACTGCGTCACGGGTACGTTATTGGAGATCGTCGCAGGCAGGTGCGTCATAGGGATATGGAACGCTGGATAATGCTTCCGCCCCTGTTCTAAGATCATCAGCGAGGTAAATGCCTCAAAGCCGCCGATCATGATCAGGCCGTCGATGTGGTGCTGCTGGAATTTCGCCGCGACGGCACCGAGGTCAACGTCAGGCAATGTCCGGTTCGTGCCAAGCTCAGAACCACCGCGGGGCATCCAGTTATCGACGGTAAGCCAAGACAGCTGATAGACAGCGTCGTCAAGCAAACCAAGGAAACCATTTTGGACAGCTATTGGCGTATGGCCCATGCGGTAGCAGTAGCGTGTGATGGCACGAGTAGCTGCGTTCATACCGCCAGCAGGTGCACCGATGCTTTACAATATCAGGAACGGGAGACTCGACTAAGAAGCGTGCAGTACTCACTGCATGATGGCAACTCTCATCCTCTGTTCCTTGGGTGCGCGCCCCTCTTTATCTAGGCCGGAGGTAGCGAAGAAGCCCTCCAAGCTATCACAGAACTCTGGATCGCGGAGAGACATCGCTTTTGCAAAGTCCTTTTCCTTGATAGCCTGATTAACGGCTTGGGTCTGGAGAACAGTTCAATTATTAGCCAATGGCCGCCACCGCGCGAGGGCAGGGAGCCTACAGTAGCGACGGCCTCCATCAAAGGAATACGGGTGATTTTGTTTTCACACATGCCAATCATGTACGACGGTGTCTCGGGAGTCGCTTCCAGGAGAGCCTTGACGGCTTCGATGCCTTGCAGTGTTGGCTGGCAACAAATAAGGGCCAAGATCTCATAGAAGACAAATGGATGTCCCTTACCCAGATCCTGTCGAGAGCACAAGGCTTCCCTCCACGCTGGGTATGCCCAAGGGTAGTTACCCTCGTGTCCAGACCCAGCCGCTCGGAGAGTACCTCCTTCACGTACTCCGCCGAAATAGGCTTCAGCTCCTTGTCACACGCGCCCTCCGCGACGATGACGAGAGTTTTGCGCTTTCCCATATCACGGTGCTAGAGGCAAACGAGGTTAGCGTATCGTGCCAGAAGACAAAGAAGTCCTAACCCGTTGGATCTTCGCGCACATCTCATCTTCCCAAGGGTTCGTCTCAGGTGGACACTCGGGGATGAAGACGAAGTCTGCTCCCGAACTGCAAGACGCATCAGGCAAAGTGGCTTCGGGAAAGACTGACTGGCTCACGCAAGACCCGCAAGGAGGGCTAGCCATCCACAATGGCGACCCATGACTTCAATGACGAATGCACGGGAGTGCGAGATGGCAGTGGAGTTGATGCTGTCCAGAGACTCACAAATACGGTGTAGGGCAGTCGGGGCACCGATTGTAAGGTCTGTCATCGACATGTCGTTGTCGATGGAGCCGACTAGACCAGCGATCCTGAGGTGACCGTGCAACTTGTATTGTTCCTCGGTAATTTTGCCTGTGGATGAGTGTGAAGGTCAGCGATCAGGATACATTATATCTTGCACACCTTGTTCACGAAGGGTTCCAACAATCTTGGGCCATTCCGACCGGAAAACATCGGCACCGGTCAGCGATCCGTCTCCACCACAGACCACGAGCGCATCGATGCCCTCCTTGATCATGTTGTAGGCGGCAGCTATCCGGCCTTCAGCTGTCCGGAAAGACTTGCTTCGGGCTGTTCCAATAAGTGTTCCCCCCTCCAATACAACGTTCATCATCTATTTCGCCGCGTCACTGTAGATAACTGACCTCCGTTAACCATCCCATTACATCGTCCCAGCCTACCCGAACAATGTAGCGCCCCTTGAGTGTGCGACCGGATGGGAGATCGCCTGTGCCGTCCTTCAACAATGAGCCATCTCCGAATCTGAAGTTCTTGAGGAAATTGTCGTCTTTAATGTGGACCTCCGGGGGCGGCGGTAGAACTGGCTCCTGCTCAACCCCAGTGTTCCCTCGCACCAATCCCTCGTATCCCTCCCGCACCACCCATGTCTCGCAGCCTCTTAACGGCGGTATTATGGTAGGGACACACTTTCTTGAGAAAGAAACTCACTGTAGGATACCCGCCTTCACCACCGCTCGCACCACGGCATTCATCCCAGCACTGTCGCCCCCGGAAGTGAGAACAGCGAGCTTCATCCTAGACTATGCAGCAGCAATGTAGAAAGGGAGTAGTGGTACAAGCGGCCGCCGCGATGTGAGTCGGGTTTAAATGCGGGACTCGGACTTTGCACTTGCACTCATCCAGGTTTGGCCTGGACCATCGGAGACTCGACGCGACCTGCGCGTCTGTGGCGTCGAGCTCGGTCTACTCTTCGGCATCGCCGTCGGCAGCGACGAGACTGCTCTGCAGCGCGTTCAGCCATCTTCAAGCCATGGTGCATCATCGTATCAACGAAAGGGAGCCTAATCCCAATCCCCACGTAAACTTCATTGCCGTTCTTCCCATGCCGGAGCCGGGAGCGCAGGAAGGAGCGAGACAGTTGTTGCGGGCATTGGCAGCGCAGGTCCGGCCCATAATGAAGGCTCACGGATTCGTTGTAAATAGTCTTGAGGAGGTAAGGAGCGGTTCCTAACCACTCGTGCAAACCTGACTAGTTTTTACAAGTATGAGTATAATCGAGTATTTGCTGGGCGCAACTGGGAAGCCGGAGAAACTGTAGGTTCGTATGAGTTGTCGGGCCTTAGGAAACTGGCTTATGTGATTATACAGAACTGGTCCTGAGAAGAGCCGACGGTAGCTTCTATCCCAATTCCTGGCTGTTGAGTACCCTATGCCATGAGGTACGTGCAAGGTGTTTTCATCGGGACATTATGAATGACTGTTGTGGCACAGTTAGCACACATCAAAGTGCGTGTGGTGTCACTGTCCAAGGGGAGAACCGGTTTTGAGACGCGCTACAGCACATGAACCATGGACCCGCTTTCCAAGCATTGTGGCGGCAACTAAAGAGCGAAGTGGGCAGCCTGCAAGCCAAGGGCTACTACGGAGATGGTAAGCATCCTCTGTGCTCCATGAAGGTAATCACTTGTATGACCAGAGGATGCCAGGGTATTGGTCATCCGGCCAGCGTTTGCTCGACTCGGCCACTGTCGGCGGGCAGACCATGGTCGCCGGCGACCTGCCAGAATATATGGTATCTATACCATATGCATTCTTCTTTCCTTCTGTGACTGACACTTTTCTATAGTGTGGCGGAGCACAAAGCAGGGCACGTCCTGTCCGACGCCGACGTAGACGCACTGCAGCAGCTAGACCTTCAAATCGTACTGGGGCGCAGTCTGCCAAGAGACGCAAGGCCGGATCGAGAGTTACCGCGGAAGGCATATTCAAAGGTAAAGGTACCGCCCTCAACGAAGATATCGATGATGGGAGCAAAACGGTCGGCACTGGATTTCGTAAAAAAGCTGCAAGGCTCGTGCAAGTATGTTAATGCACATTTGCGGTTCTCTTATCCACTTTGTATCTCAGCAAACGCGCTAGAGAGGAGAGAGCTCTAGCGGCAGAGAGGCGACTCCAAGGTGTGTCTCGACGTCAGTACATGAAGGCCGGTATCACCTGAAGATTGAACGCTGAAACGTTCTTTGCCCTAGATACCTCTCATCCGAAGGAAGAGATGGAAGCCTCTGACGATGAGGACGATGGTGAGCTTGAGGTCAAGCCCGAAACGGACCAGCAGCGTCGCGAAACCATGCTGGAGTCTATGAATGGATCGGAATTAGAAGGCCTGAAGACATCTGCAGCCGACTTTTTCAAAGACTTCTTCCTACCAGCTCCTCCAAAGACTCGATCTACGGGAGAGAAGGACCCTTTGGACCTGATTGACTTGACATCGGATAATGAGCCGGTACCGTCCTCCCTGTCGCACGTCACGTCATCCAAGGCCGGGCCCTCGAACATAAAACCTCCAGGGAAGATATCAACAACCCATTCATCATCATCAAAGCGACAGACGCTACTAGGCGACTCTCCTTCCAGTAGGCCCTCTGCACAGGAGAGCAGGCGGGGCAACCAAGGCAGACAACTTCGCCTTGGTAACCTTGTCCAGGACGAAGTTGACCTGCGCAAGAAAGAATCATTGGGTCTGGCCTTAGGCGGAGCGAGGAACAAACTTGGGGCTACCCCTTCCAACGCGCCTCATACCCATTCCCCCAGTCGCTCTAGTCGAGCACAAGTGGAAGTGGAGGAATGGGCTTGCGCTATGTGCACTCTGTGAGACTTATCCTACATGTCTTTCATGCTCGCAGTTGACTATTGGTCTAGCTTGAACGAGGCCGAGCATCTAGCATGCTCAGCTTGTGGGACTCCCAGGGGCGGCTCGTCCTGATCTGATTTATAGAAACTGGATTTGACCCCGACGTCAGGCCTTTGTAGGTCCTCCTTCCTTCGAAGGGTTCGGATTACCGTCTGTGGCACCGTATGTCTATCTATAACCGTCTGTCAAGTCGCGGTCGTCGAGGAATCGGGGCAGGCCTCAGGCTCGGACTCGTGCCCTGAGACATATGGGGGGAATCATTGCCGGAGTGCGGGACACTTTTTGCGCCGTGCAATACATGTGAAGTTCCACGGCCATGCACGGTTTGAGTATTGTTACTCTCCCCTGTTCAGCAAGTACGATGGCGCGTCCCTCCTCCCCCATACTATATTCTGAACGGCAAAGAGCTGCTAAAACACCTGCCGCATCAAGGACGTACGGTTCCAGACCTCCCAAGAAATATCCATGACCGGGAAGCTTTGCAAGCAACTTGTCGAATGTCGTCTGTAAAGAGTAAGAAAATATATCTTCGAAGGAAGATTTCATCAAGAGAATATAACAGGCCCTGTTGCCCAGCTGGGGTCCTATCCGTAATCGACATGTTGACCGATCCTCCGGGGAATCGGCATTATATATTCGTCGGGAATCGGGATACAGTATCGAATCGGGGCCAGGATATTATGCTTTCATCCGACGGGAAATACAAGGCGGGAAATTAACCTTGGCAGTCGCTTCACGTGAACCTGCTCTGTCTACGCTCGAGCACGATTGCGGATTACGCGTGACTGTGAATCAGTAAATACGCCATCTTCAGAGTTACTAACACCGTTGGAGTGGGCTATCTCAAGATATATAAGACGGCATTCACGACTAGTTACATTCATGGCGTCAAGCATCCCGTCAAAGACTCGCGCCTATAGGTTCCCAAAGGTAGGGCATGATCAGTAGGCTCACAGAGAGGCGCCAGCAGTCTGACAGGCCTGCATCTTCGGCAGACTGAAGGCATCCAGTCCCTGGTCCTTGAGGAAGGACCAGTTCCCCAGCCCAAGGCTAATGAAGTACTCGTCAAGGTCCATGCCGTATCACTCAACGTAGGCACTCTTTCGCTGTTCTATCCGGGAGCTCTGACTGGTCACTATGTTAGTACCGCGATCTGCTGATAGCGTCGGGCCAATACCCCGCGGCGTAGGTGGCCAAGTCCTCTGTATCGCTGCCTGGGCTGATGTGCCTCCCATTCAGCATTAAGGCCAATGTCATTCCTGCATCAGACATGTCGGGCACAGTTATCTCACGGGGTGAAGACGTCAAGAGCTGGCAAGTCGGCGAGCGCGTCTGCGCCAATTTCTGCCTTGATCACATCTACGGGGACGCCACTGCTGGTGTAATGGGCACGGCCCTGGGAGCAGGGATCGATGGCGTCTTGACCGAGTATCGCACCTTCCCCGCGCACGTATGTCATCCCTCGACCAGTACCTCCAACTCTTCTGAAAATGCATTCTTAACAGAGCCTCGTTAAAGCACCTGCGAACCTCTCGCACAACGAAGCGTCTACGCTCCCATGTGCCGCAGTCACCGCCTACAATGCGCTACTCGGTCCGCGCCCCGTCAAAGCAGGCGAGATAGTGCTCTGCATTGGCACAGGCGGCGTATCCGTACTTGCAGCCCAGATCGCGATAGCCAGCGGTGCAGAGGTGATTATCACGAGTTCCAGCGACGAGAAGCTTGAGGTGGTGAAGAAGCTCGGCGCGAAGCATCTTATTAATTATAAGACGCACCCCGAGTGGGAGAAGGAGGTTTTGAAGATTGTAAGTCTCCTCAGTACATCCTGTCCGTGGGATTGCTGAGATAGTCCGGATTTTAGACGAATGGTCGGGGAGTGGACCATATCATCGAGGTTGGTATGATGTGACGTCTGTGACCGGATAAATTTCTCACAAAGTAGCAGGTTGGAGGACCCGGCACCTTCGACAAATCCATCGCATCCGTGCGAGTCCAGGGCAGCATCCATGTCATCGGCTTTGTCGCTGGGGTAGGCCTCCATCCAAGCTAAACGGATTCCTGCTTAACGCTTGACTTATGTAGTTGGACGAAGTGTCCAACGTCCCCATGAAAGTTCTTCAGAAAGGCATCAACGTCCGAGGTATCCTGGTCGGCCCCCGGTCATCCTTCGAGGACTTGAACCGCTTAATTGAGGCGAACGACGTGAAGCCTGTGGTGAGCAAAGTGTTCCCGTTCGAGCAGGCCAAGGAGGCGTTCGAGTTTTTGCAAGCCCAGAAGCATGTCGGGAAGGTGGTTATTCAGATTGCCGAGGATTGAGCATATTCATATGGGCTCGTAGCAGGATGCGAAGCCGGTAATGTGTAAGATAGATGAAGTGGCATAGCTGAATCAACAGAGGCTTAGCATTCTGGTCGGTAATCGCGGGACTTTGTGTCGTTACCTGGAAAGCTCGGTCAGCCTGGCCACTAGACTCACCTGGCGTCCGGCAAATCTGCCGGATGTTGTTCCGATCATCTGTAGATCCTGCATGCTTGTGGCTCGCAGGAATGAAACTCACCGAGCGCTGCTGGGGACTTGCTGTGTGAGTACGAAGGGGTGAGCTGGTCCAAGAAAACATGAAACGCGCAGCAAAGGTATATATATCCTCTGCCTCAGAAGAGCCGTAGGGCGAGTGTGCTCGCCTCGGTCATACAGTTCCTCGCATGTAACCTTTACGCATAACCGCACGATTTGCAGCCCCAATCCCAAAATGTAAGCAATCCAGGTCCAAGTCAGATAGCAACGGAGCACACGCTTTATCTATCAGAACACTCTTTCTTGTTCTTAGCATGCAGATTCTTCAGCCACTCGGGCTTCTTCTCCTCCCGCTCTGCCTTCACCTGCACCAAGTGCCTCTCGAAGTTCTTCACAGAATCTTCCTGCGAATACTTCGTAATCGAGATGGGCCCTACCTTCGTCTCACTTGAGGATCTTGCTTCGGGTTCGGAAGCCTCGTTATCAGGCTTCGTTTCGTCCCTCTTGCCGAGCCCGGTGCTGATGTCGATATTGAGAGACATTCCACCGGTTTTTTTCCATCTCTATTACAGACCTCTAAATGCCTCGTGCACCGGAGACGACACACCAGACCACTCACAGCTATCATGCTCTGCAGGTTGCGCTCAGTAACCCCAAGGGCCATCCAAATCCGGTTCGCAGCCACCTCTTCCTCGTCGTACGTCCGCACCCTCAAGTCGTCCATGTCAACCCTCTGCATCTCCTCACGGCGCGCGAGCCTCTGGAACGAGCCGGGAGCGTCAGCCATCGTGTTTATCCATTCGTTGATGTCCTCGACGAGCTGCGGCTTGTTCTGCGGCCGGGAGAAAGCCCCACTCGCGTAGAGGAACTCAAAGCAGGCAAAGGGCACCGCTTTGGCTCTCCACACGAGCAGTTCGCGATCCATGAAATCTTTGGCGAAAGAGGGTACGTCGACGCCTTGATTACTGAGAGCCTTTGCGAAGATAACTGAGGAATTTTCGGAGATGACACGTCCCTAGGAATGCAGAAGGATGGGACCAGGGAATTGTCCGAACGGCTGACACCTTACCTGCCGATGGTAGGCTTCTTGCAGTACCGTGAGGTTGAAGGTTTCGTCGCCTACCTTGTACTCGTACCGTGCAAGATAGACAGGGATTAGGACGGGATATGCTGCAAGCTGTGTCTATTTGATACCACATTCAGTGGCGTATGCACAAACACTCACCAAGGTGGTCTCTATGGATTTGGGATCGAGCCGGAAGTTCGCATTGATAGCGGCATCCCGATATGACAGCGACCTCAATAAATCGTGAAGACCAAAGGGCGACATAGTGAACGGAAGGCATAGGGTCTGAAGGCCGTATTGCGTTTCTAGTTCCGGAGACCAGGGGATGATTTTAGCCTCGTATAGTTGAGGGTTATTGAGACAGATCCTCGATATAGGCTCCAGGGAATGCCCTGAGGGCGACGATGTCAGTATGAGGAGCGCAAAAGGACTGAGGATAGAGCGGACCTGGCATGTATCTAGGATCAGATGACGTAGGTAGTGATCAGAAAGAGCGCACGCACGATCGTAGTTACCTACGAGTTAGTGGCGATGGCGACGACGCTTCTGCGCTGGTGCAAGCAGTCAGTTAGACCTCGACTACGCGGGCAAGGGTTTACCTCTTCATCTTCATGTTCCGCTCCGATCCAAGCAGTGCCAGTAAGCTCAGTGTCGATCAACCATGCAGGCAGATACAGTGCCTGGAGCTGAACCGGCTGTATCGGCTGGAACCAGAAGCCGGGAAGCCAGCGTGCTAGAAGCGAGCGCAAGAAGTGGCCAACGAATGGTATAGCAGCAGCGAGGGACATGTTTCGGACGGCATCCTCTGGCGATATGCGGAAGGGGTAGACTGAGTACTTGGTGTCAAATGGACGGCATAGCGGAGAGTAAAAAAATCCCCCAACCTCTGACTTTAGAATGGTAAGGTATAGTGGCATGACTGCTGGAATAGTGTCTAGCTCGGCCTGAGACCCTTCTCAACGATGAGGAGAACTGGTTCCGCGGCACGAGCATGGTACGCCGACTACTTGCGTGGAGGCTGATGAGCCTAACTCAAGAGCAGAGCCAACTAAGATAACGAAGGCGAGAAAGAAGAGGTCGTAGTCGTCAAGGACAACGACCACGGCAGCCGGAGAGCTGTCCAAGTCGGCGAAGACGATCCTGGAGGACTCGGCGCGTGAAACCGAGAAGAGCACGTGACGCGCGCGACTAATTGACGTGTCCGTAAAGACGTGAAGCTAGCAAGGCTGCACCCTTCACTCTTCTACCTTCTGCTATGCTGTGGGTACTGCGACCATTGCTGCTGGCGCTGTTGCTGCTGGCCACGCTCGTAGCAGCGGCGGACCTATACAAGGTTCTTGAACGTTAGTCCAAGGCGCGCATGCATTCGTCCCGTACAGACTTGTAATTGAACTTGCGCTGGTATACTACAGTGGACAGGTCGGCGGACGAGAGAGATATTAAGAAAGCCTACAAGAGGCTGAGTCGAAAATTTCATCCAGACAAGAATAAGGATCCAGGGGCGGAGGACAAGTTCGTCGAAATCGCACATGGTGAGTTCATTCCGCCTGGTGGCGCGCCTCAGCCCGCTGACATGTTCCATTCATAGCATATGAGGTTTTGTCCGACCAGACGGTGAGGCATGCTGCTTGTATTTCGAGGTACGTTTTTAAACATTACGCAGAAACGTCAAATCTACGACCGACACGGCGAGGTGAGTATGAAAGCGGTCGTTCTCTGGCCTGGATAACCTTTGACGGGTTGATATCAGGAAGGTCTGAAAGCCCACGAAGGCGGGGGTGGCCAGCAATATGCCAATCCGTTCGATATGTTCTCCAGTTTCTTCGGTGGCGGTCGTAGGTACTCTTAGCCCTTTCACCTCCTTACGATATAAATCACCATTGCAGATGCCCAGCAACAAGTCCGTAGGGGACCTACATCCTTGACAGAGTTCGAGGTCACCTTAGCGGACATGTGCGTCTCGTTTTCTCGAGTTCCATTTCGCCAGACTGACAATTCATCTCATCAGCTACAACGGCGCCAGTATAGACGTGCGTAACTCCCATAAGCGCTACAACGCCGTTGTCTGACGACCGGCCCCTAGTTCGTGATGCGTAAACGTATCCTCTGCGACCACTGTCGCGGCACCGGCGCCGCCTCCACAAACGACATTCACGCCTGCACCGGCTGCGGCGGATCGGGCGTCCGCATCGTCAAACAACAAATCTTCCCAGGTATGTTCGCGCAGACCCAGAATACCTGCAATGAGTGCGGTGGGCGCGGGACCGTCATCGGGCGCAAGTGCCCGCACTGCGGCGGTAACAAGGTCATGGACCACACCGCGCACTATACGCTCGAGGTGGCCAAAGGCATGCCGGAGGGGTATGAGGTGGTGTTTGACGGTGAAGGGGATGAGAGTCCGGATTGGGAGCCTGGCGACGTAGTCCTTAGAGTGCGCAGTAGGAAGGAGACGGGAGGGTTTAGGAGGAAGGAGAATAGTCTCTACTGGAAAGAGACCATTGGCATTGATCAAGTAAGTAGGTCTTGTATGAGGGCTTACTATCTCAGCTGACATCGCTATAGGCACTTCTCGGCTTCGAGCGCAACCTGACACATTTGGATGGCCACGTCGTGCAACTGAAGCGGAGCGGCGTGACTCAGCCAGGCAAGTCCAGCGGCCATGCATTGCTAATGCTTAATGACCTTCTCGCAGGCTTTGTCCAAACTATCAAGGGTGATGGTATGCCCCGTTTCGAAAATCCCATACAATATGGAGACCTGTACATTGAGTACAATGTAGTCTTGCCAACTGAACTTAGCCCAGACCTACGGAAGAGTGAGTGTCTACACCATATCCTATGGCGTTTTCTAAACACCTTTGGCCTGACCCTTATCAGAGCTGTCAGAAGCCTTCTACGGCAGCGGACATTCCTCTAAGGATGAACTATGACCGTCCGCAGCTCCTCATCTCTACGCATAGACTCTGGAAATACATTTATTATTATTAATTCTACATCTGCCATGCGAGAGTTCCGGGCGGGCACCGCCGGAGAACGTGTGAAGGGTGAAAAAAAGAAAAAATCCACAGCGCGCAGTCCAGAGAGTCCGCAGGAGTAACGAGTAACGAAACGGCAACAAACTAGGCTGTCCGATAATAATAACACCAAGGATCAAAGGGGAAGGGTGATGCAAAGCTATCGACGGGACGGAACAAGATGGGCAAGGACAAGATGAGGTGGCTAGTGTTGATGTGGGAATTAGTACGACGTGCTGGTCAGGCGGGAGAGGATGAGGGATAGACAGGGGAGCAATATCCAAACGATAGGAGCATGAAGACGGGAGCTAGCGCTGGCGGACCATCCGTAAGGGACACCGAGGGTGACAGAGGCAGTGGCCGCAGTCGAGGTCAAGGTGATGACCTGACCGGATCCATCAGTGGTGACCACGGTGAGCAGTGTTGGTGACGGAGAGACGGTTGGGATTGCCGAGAGATTGGCCGCCGGAGCGGCGAGGATGGGACTATAGGTGCTGGTGGCAAGATCGGATGTTACGATTTGGCCAATGGATGCAGAGATGGATGTGTTGAATATAAATGCAGGGGTCGTGTACGAGGGCGTGGGAAGCAGGTAGTTGGGAAGTGTGGTTGCGACGGTCGCAGATGCAGAAGACAGGAGGGCTGAGACCTGCGCAGGCGATTCAACCGGGGCGGTGGCGTTGTTCAGAGGGTATAGTCCGACCATAGGCGGTTCTTTTGAGTCAATGCCATAACTAAAACATGGTTGTGAGTCTCACGCTTTGGGAGAGTTAATCCCGGCGCTACCTATAAATCGAGTAAACGGTCCGCAGGAAGGGGGAGCCAAGCTGCCAGTCAATGCCGTCGGAGCTGGGTGCACTTGCTCTCGGCCATGTCAAACACAGCTGCGGGTCTCCGGACGTCGGACCAATGATGTAGTCCGAAGGCTGCAGGGTGAAATTCGTTTGTCTAGATGTTCAATCAGTCAGAAGATTCGGTGTAGCTGAGCCTTCGCTTACCCGAAGACAAATGATATTGTCTCGGAGATGTCGCACGGCAGGGCCCACTGCCCGCCACTACCTGTATGACATCATACGTCATTGTATGATATACGCAGGATGTCATCCGCACTTACTGGTGTCGACGAGACGGGCGCCGTCGATAGCGGAATATATTCTAGACACCTATCAGGCAATGAGACTCGGACTGCGGACAGAGAAGACGTATGCACTGACATCCTGCCAAGGGCCGTATATGCCTGGCGTGCCTCTGCCGAGGCGACGTCAGCGGACAGTGCTACAACCCTGCACAGGAACACCTACACATCTAAGAGGGCCAAGGAATTGTTTGAATAGGCGGTAGGGTATGTCGGTGATGGTGCGATCACGGTGCCATTAACCTGCACGGCGTCAGCAGCGAGTCCGTCAATTGGGCTTGAACTGACCAAGATGCTGGCCATTGGAATAGCCCACTGCAGATAACTCGTGGTGTTCCTCTCCGTGCTGAAGGGAGAGAAGGCGACAACCGGGTTCCATTCGATGTTGTTTACATCCTTAACGACCGATGCATCAATGGCACCTAGGGAAGTCAGCTATTTCGCATTTCAGTACTGGGAGGGATGTAGCATACCGAGAGACAGTGTTCCACTGGTATTCCGAGTCAAGCTGAGGCCGAACAGTGGATAGTTAACTAAGCCCTGTTGGGACAGAGTGGCGAACACGGGGGTTGCTGTATATGCCCCGTCAAAAACATCTAGGAGCGCTTCATTCAGACGTACCATTCACAACTCTGTCGGATAATGTTGACAGACGGGGAAAGCCAAGCCCGAGGATGCCGCTGATTTGGGATCCCATTGTGACGTTTGAATTGGATACAACACCTGACATCGACGGTTAATGGATGAACTTCGCCTGAATGTCCGATGCACATATCCTCGAAGTGGGGTCGAGGGTATCGATGGAAGAGTGCATGCGGTAAGAGCTCACCAAATGCCTGATTGGCAACTGTCAGGTTTGATAATTTGACTATCTCCCGGGCGACATAGCCAGAGGCAGCTTCAAGAACCGTTAACATGACTGGTGGTATCACCAACTGAACGCTCACCTGTCCCATCCGCAAAACTGACTGAGAAGCTGGTTTGATTATTATTAACGGGTACGAAGGAAGGGCTTTCATAAGTGAGCGGATATTTTGGGAGGGAGCGACAAGCATTGGTTGTGCAAGCGGAAGAGGTGATCCATAGGTCTGCGGAGCCTGTGTCGAGTGAGACACGGAAACTGATGTTTCCAACTGAGATGACGGAGTAATAGGCCCTAGACGAACGCTTCAGTACTTTTGGGTTATCCTTGACTACGGTACTCACTGCTGATCATCCGACCACACTACTGGGAGCAGGCCTGTTTTCGCAGGATTCGCTGCCTCGAGCAAGGACGGGGATATGTTCAACTTCTCGAGTTGCGAGCAGTCCCCGGAATCCCAGCAGTCACGCTTCACCCTGGCAGCGTGAGCTACGTCCAGGACAGCGAGCCAGGCAACAAAGAACACCAATAGCATGGTGGTAACGAAGAGATCACCGCCGCAGTCGTAGCATTCGCCAGGAGCGCCGAGAAGCCAGTGAGGCAGTAGTATATATAATCGAGTTGGAGATTTCCCTCCCTTCGCCCTCCTGACCGTCTACAGCCACCGCTTTATTTGACCCGGCCAAATACCATTGCCTCCGGCATGCCGCCCAGTCAAACACGTTGTCAAGGTGGCAGTACTCAGGCACGTTCCAGACATCATATCATTACCAAGGTATTCTACTAGCGGAGCCCAGGGTATAGAACGGACAACATCAGACTACACAAGATATAGATAATACATCCGCTGAAAGAGTAGGAAGGAGAGCCGTGTACAAGCCGTCAGGCAAAGGAAAGTGAAAGAATCCATCGAAGGTACCGCGATAAGGGAATGTAACATAATGTAAGATAGAACACGAAGGCAGGCATCACATATGGACAGGTAGAAACAAGTATTATCTTAACGCTTGGCAAACACCTTTTTCAGCAGTGCCAGCACCTTGGGTACGTTCAGCTGCACGTATTCAAGGTCAAGCAGATGCTTGTTGTCCTTTTGCTGGTGGAGAGATCATGTGTAAACATCTTACTCGTCATGAGAACAGCGGACTAACGTACTTTCTCAAGAAGGTCGTCGATTTTCAGGTCCATCTCAAGGATTGCCTTGTCTCGACCCTTGTAGTGCAAAGCGATAATGAATGTACCCGGTGTGGGAGACGTGATGTTGAAGTAGATGTTCGGTCGTCTGCGGATGAGAGCCACATCAGTGGATGTCCTTAGGTAATTGGGCGAAAGGCGCACCTATTGTCAGGAACATTGCTCTCAACAATGATCCCCTCCTTCTCCAGCTGCGCATGCGTGAACCGGTAAGGCCCAAGGACGACTGCTTTCTGCGGCTTCCTCTCCTTCCCACCGACCGTAACCACGCCCACACCCGTCGTACTGCCCTTCTCCTTCGACGCATTTAGTCGAACATTCTGTAGGTACGCCTTGTACTGCTCCAGCTGGCCACGAAGGTAGTTGTTGTGGTCTCCGATAGTCTTGTATACGGACTCGAGCGACTTGGTCTCCTGAAGAACTTTCTCGCGCAGGTTTCCGAGGTGCACGAGCTCCGCCGAGACTTCCTCCTGCATGAGCTTGTATCCGTCCGCACGGTCGACGACCTTCAGCTCCTCCAGTTCTCGCAACATCTCCTTCACTTTGATACCCCTCCGCACGAGAGTAGCGTCCTTTGTCGTAGCAGCCCGCTCCGCGATAGCAGGTAAGTTGTATGGGCGCTTGTCGGCGACACCCGGCAGGGAACGAATGAGCTGTACGAATATTGACTTGGTCTCCATGTACAGCATGTCGCTCGATGACACGGAGTCCATGAGCGCAGTCTGAATGTCCTGGATGGGTGTCTCCCAGCGGCTGTACAGTTGGAGCTCAATCGTACGGTTCTCCTTGCGAGGCACTTGCGAAGGTGCCTGTCCTAGCTCGTCCGTCAGGATCCGTAGATGTTGTTTGTCATTAGGAGACTAGCAGATGATTAGCGGAAGTTTCTTCGCGTGGAGGAGAGGTCACTCACGAGGGTCTCAACGTGTTGCAAAATAAGGGAGTGTGTGTTGTACATTTCGTTCAACGTTATATGAATAACTAGATCCTTCTTGGATAGGGCCATGTATTGGTCCATCTGTCGTTTGCACACATCAGATGGGCGTGTCTCGGAGACAGCCTCTATCACACGTACCTCAAGAGTGTCATAGAAGTCACCAACTTCGCAAAGGTTGTTCAGGAACTGGTTTATCCGAGACTTATTGTTCTCAACGAAGGGATGAAGGGTCATCATGTAAGCTTCCTTGGCATAGGATGGCTTGTTAGCAAGGTTCTGAAGCATCTTCGCAATGAGCGTAAGCGTCCGGCGAGGATGCTTGGCAGGGACGCCTTCGACGAGCATATAGGCCTGAGGGGTGACAATGGCAGGATTGATGAATCGCAGGAAGAAGAAGCCGCCAATGAGCGAGCAGATAGCGTGATCGGTTGCGTCAGGGTATTTTCTCTGACAGATCGGGTTAGAACAATGAGCTTTAGAGGCTGCCGCAGACGTACCCGTGTCAAACTTCGAATCTGCTTGCAGATCCACCGGATACCGTATGGCACAGTCTCCATGCTGTCGATGATCGTTAGCAGGAAGCTATTTGCGATCTCCATCAGCATAGTCAACCGAGGCGCGATGATAGTCTGCACATCCGGGTTCGTCTGAGCGGTTTCAGGCGGCACACCTCGCGGCAGATTCGGTGGTAGGGAGCCAGTCTCCTCCTCGATCTGGTTCACCATCTGCTCGTAGACCTGGAGTGGCGTGAGATATGGCACGTAAGTGGACAGTGAAGAACATACCTTGACCGGGTTAATTTCCAAATTAAGCGCCTTGTGCTCGATTAGACTGTTAATCCGATCCGCCAGGACGCTCTTGAGGTAACTTTGACCGGGCCCTCGCCGAGTGTACGTCGTCATCATACGAGATACAGGGGTGTTGGCTCGTAATAGCGAACCAAACTCCGTTGCGGTTTCGAATTGAGCGGAAAGCACGGACTGGAACATTGTCAGCAACAGATGTTCCTCCCGGCTCTCGTACTGGTTTCCGTATAGCGTGAACATAACAGTCTGAAGGAGGGTGTCGATTTCGGACAAGGAGACAAGACGACATAGCGCTGCGATGTGGCGGGGCTCGGATTGTAACAGGAAAAAGAGGTTGGAATACTGTTGGAGTTTGCGGTCGTCAGGGTAGTGCCCCTCTGTGGGATCAACTTCTTCGAGATGCTTCTCGACTTCATGTTGCTGCCATTAAAGTCAGGTGATGATGACTGGATAACAAACCAAATACGCACCTCATCGAGTGCCATTCGGTTGGCAATAAGCAAAGCTATCCGTGAATCCAAGTATCGCACGTCTCTCTCGAGAACAAAGTTCTTTTTGGATTGGGCGGATATGCGAGCCTTCAGCTCCCTCAACCGTTTCTGGGCTGTACAGGATGAGTCGCATGGGCTACTTATTATTGACGATTAACATACCTCGCGCCAGCTCATCGTCAACGTCGGCATCCTGCTCGGCAGCCATGCTAAACAGGGCCGTGACACTGTAGCGATTGGTGTTCCGGTTGGTCAGACGCCTCGAGGACATGCTGCCCGAGGGCGTAGTGGCTTCAGTGTAAGACATGATGCCAAAGGACTAGCTATAAACGAAATCGACAGGAGTGTGTGGGATGCGAACAGTCGTAGCAGTGATGGATCAGCCGGTTTGTTGAGAACAGGATGCGGCAGAGACGTCGTAGGCAGACCGAGCGGTTCCAGCGCGTGCAGCCAGGCAATACGTCGAGTCTGAGGCAAATATTAGAAGGAAAGAAAGCAAGGACGGACGGTGGCCAGGAGGGACGAGGCTGGGGGTTGCGGAGATGGCGAGACAACCGGACGATGGAGAGACCAGTAAACGAAGTTTGATGCTCGGCTTCTCCCACAGCCCTTATTGCCAATTGTACCGCGTACCGCTCTTATCAACCAACCAGCTCATGAATTGCTTCAAAGTCACCGCTGGCGGAGACTGTCTATTGTATCTTGATACGGTACAGACATCAAAGATTGCTCCAATTACCATGTCTGAGTCGGTATACCTGAATCTTAAATGGGTCCGAAACTAAAGCCAGAACATCCAAGCTTGCACGACCATTGTGTGCTGGCAGACTGCGTTGAACTCATGGGCTAAACTAATACCAGATGTGTCGCTAACAGTCTCTCTTATGGGTCTCTAACGTTCTAACATTGGAAAGTTATGCCGCCACATCGCGGCTGCGACCGTTGCTATAGCTCATGGGTGACTAGACCGAAGGTAGAATAGTCTGGATAGACGTTCCGAGGGTCGTAATATTTATACGTCATGCAAACTTAGACTGACAGGGGAACATACAGGAACAAAGACTTAAGCATCAGATGTATTAGTCGTGAGACGAGAGTGGAAAGGATGCTAATTCAAAGCTTCACCTCCAATCCGAGCTCTACTGTGGCGGGCCGCGTACTCGGACACCCTACGATATTTGCTCACTCCTGTGCGCGCACATTGTCCCTTCCCCACCGAATATTTACAGAAATGTCGGCACAATTCCTCTTTACAGTATGATCACAATTATATGATTTTATGACTTGAGTAGAGTGCTGTAGAAATATTTTACTGTGGCAGGGCTAGATGTGGCTGAGGACCATGTACTCGGACAGTCCTAGCAGCAAGAGATTCCGCCCGGTATATTGGCAGAAAACTTGGTGTATAGATCACCCTGGACTTGGTGTAGCAATATTTCACACAGAAAACCCCAGTGAACGCGGTGAAAAAGTTGTATCAGGGTGACCGTAGAGAGACCTATACCCGGTTTCGAGGCCTGCTTGGACATGACCAGCCTGATATGCCCGGACAGCGTGCTCGGTACAGGATATCTTGCTTCCAAACAATGTCATATAGACATTGGAAGATATTCTTACAAGAGTTTTACCCATCCCTGCACCCATGCCCATAATCCTCCTTTTGCTCTTCGAGCACCCTGCTGCAACCCTATCTAACCCCAACCTGTGTCCATAACAGCCCACTGCATCCAATAAATTTCCAGAGTGACGATGATAGCATATTCAGGTGCAGATGATATGATATGCCAAATCTCTTGAGAGTAGACATAGAGCTGGGGGCTGGACAACACGAACATGCCCGAATGGTCAGAAACAAAGAAGACCATTTTGTCGACCAGATAGTAGTCCATAAACATCTCTGTGTCAGACAAATATGGTGTGATCTGATAGCCAGGGAGCCATTGGTTTAAATAAAGCAAGTTACGAGACAGGCGATGCAGCTAGAGGTCGGCGAGATGGTCGTCACTGTCAGCGAAGGGCATGCGCAGCGCGAGAAACCGCGCCCGAAGGAGAAATTCAATGATTCTGGGACTGATATCTTGTTCGCTACATATTGCATTGCTCTGAAAATTTGCGTGTGCAGTACTGTAGTATATAGGTATACATTGGTACAATGTTTGTAGAGTAAGGTTGAGCAAGTGAATCTACAAATGCCGGGTGTCCAAGTAGACGGTCTGTCCGAGTACCCGGTCCGCCACAGTATATCTTGGGCAATACGACCCCCAGAAAAAACAGTCCCACGCCACCCTGACTGCGCTTTTAGTGGGAGGATATTCATCAGTGACTGTGGGCAACCTGGCAGAGAGGCAATGAAGCCATAGCCTCAAGTACACTAGTCTAATGTGTTTGAGTAACTGGAAGCAGATAAAGGTGCAATATTGAGGGGTTTGAGGGGTAACAAGTGTATTTGAGCCGGAAAGTGAACGTTATATATATATTATAGCGCTCAAATCTATAAGTAGACGTGGTGTAGCGGATCATGTGTATCATTCCGGCTTACACGGCATGCTGAAGGTTGTCGGTTCGAGCCTCACCATTTGTAGGATTTTTATGGTCAGCGCACATGTCGATTCATCTACACCATAAGATTTTTGACAATTACTGGCACAGTACTATGTTCTGTTCTATCTTATATTCTATTCTTGCTTACAGAAAACTTCACAATTCCAGCACACCCTTCGAGTGGCTCGAAGTTAGCGCACGGTCACATTTGTGGCACTACGGGAGTTATCTTCCATTTTCAGTAGTTGCGACCTCAGTCTGTGTTGGGAGGATTGCATTTCCTCTTGGAGTGACACTGCCAGTACGACCATGTATCTACCCTGATAAATAATGGACTTATACGATCGACAATCTGCTTCCGCGTCCACGACCACACTTCGCACTTCGCGAACGTGAGCAAACGACGTGCGGCTTGATTAGTCAGCGAGGCGTGGGACTGTTTTTTCTGGGGTCGTATTGTACAAGTTCTGCTCTATCGCCTGTGGCAACTTCGCCAAGTTCATCCAAGAGGCTTTGTAGCTTACCGCCGCTCTACCGCTCAATAGAGCGTATGATCATGCTTTGACTTGCGACGTATCAGCTGATCGAAGTAACTTGAAATGAACTAGGAAAGGTGAGTCTGCTGTTTCGGAGGGTGCGTCGCCCTGTCGATGGTTACGCTGCCTCCTGGAGGCTGGTTCTGCGGTGCGCGGAACACCGCGTCCGGCCGTTAAGAGCGAGTACTTGAAGAACTTGTCCGAATCTTGCAGCGACAAGCTCGAACTGAAGGTAGTCGAGGATATCACAAAGGCGAGAAAGCCAGAATTTGTTGGATGGTCAGTACTGATCTTTAAGAGGACATCTGACGAAACTATAACGGGCATGGATGCCATTGAGCATACCGCGTCGCCGTTCCACTACAAGGTCTCGGGTTCTGATGGTATGTTGCTCAAGCTCTAGGCATTATGTACAGTGCCGCTCACTTCCTACGCCTAGAACTCATTATCCCATCACCATCGGCATACTCCAGAGTGTGCTCAAATTTGGGTGAGTGCACTCCGCGTTACTGGTTGTAGCTGCATTTTTGAAGCGTGTGGTAGTGACCTCGTTCTGCGTTGCAGTTCTTAAGATCCTCGACCACCCCAAGGTCTCCGACGAGAGCAACTGGGGCGAGCAGTGCATTCGGAACGTGAAGGAAAGGCAAAGACTCGCCCCCCGGCGATTGCTACCGAGCTACCAAGACTTCAGCGGAAAAGGGTAAGCATTCCTGCATTGAAACATCGTATAACTGCGCTTATCACGATCTCCCAGCTGCCTGGGACTTCGTTGCGAAGAATAAGAGCTCGATGGGGTGGGACCTGGTAAACATTGGCCTCAAAGTGAGGCAAAAATCTGAAATCACGTCAAAATCCTCAACGTGAAACAGCTATCCCGGCCGCATCTCTCCCGTCGGTAGCCAAGTCATTCGGAACTAGCTTTGTCTCAGGTCTATTCCCTACTCTCTTCGGAAGATATCCTACAAGAAATTTAAGTATGCCCCTGTCCTATTGTCCGCTTGATTCTACTCAGGAAATCTGCCTCCGCTCTAGGTACCTCGAACCGGTGTACAAGCTGTGTGTGCGTAGACATGGCTAAAACCGACTCGACTGGAGGTGCAAATCACGAAAGACGAACGTCCTCTGGACCGAAGTAACTTCGGGCCGGACCCATTGGCCCACTGTATTCCACTTGATACACCATCCCCGTAATCTGCGCTGGGGTTAAATCGTTCACAGAGGCCATAGTCTTGACTACCCACTCTGTTGATGCACTCCAAGAAGCCGACTATGATACCCATAACCCAGACATTGGCACGAATCCGAACTTGCACTGTCTGGTTCTGCAGCAAAAGTCAAACGAAACCTCTGCGCTGCTTAGGAAGGAAATATACCAGCACCTGGAAAGGACGTAAGGATCTTTGGAACTTCTACGAATGTACCACGGCTTACAAGATCTTTCATGGGCTGGATATTCTTGCTCGGCACCTCCATCATGATACGCGATAACCGAGGAACGAAAAGGGTGGCAGCCCGAGGTTGTTGGTACGATCCCCAGGACGTGCTGCCTCGTATTTATAGACGGACAAGCCACCTTCTAACCAACATCCAGGCTTGAACCGTATTTGTGCTCTTCCGTAAGCGTCTGACGCCGGCCGGGCTGCTAAACTTGAAGAAATTTGGACTGGCCATGTTATCATGAGGACCGCCGATCTGGTACTATGCTAACAATGGCTATGGCCTCGCCAATAGCACGCATATTCCACAGCTTTTTCAACAGGAGAAGCGATGCTTGACAGGAGTGCGAACCCTGGAACTGGGTATACTTCTTGTCGGGTTGAGAATGGTGCGTGGGATCAACTCGAGCAGGTAACGTGTAGGCAGCAAGGCGGGCGACAAACTGTTGGAGAAATTCTCATCTGCTGCGGTCCAGGTGATAGATGAACTCAGGCTTACGATTTGCTGTTCTTCGTAATCCAAATTTAGCGCGAGCATTCCGAGGCCCCGCACCCATGGGCTCGTCAGCGGGAAGTGCCAAGCTTTGGTCGCCGCTGCTGATATCTGATACGGGGACGGCCTCGATGTATACACGCATCGAGGAGTTGTGAAGCCTATCAGTCAGGAGGAGGTAGCGCCCTGTCGGTTTCTATCTGACTTCTTATTGCCAGGGTCAACGAAGCTTCAGCGCTCGCCTGCGCAAGATCTTTCGTGACATCCTGCCCTCGCATCTCCCGCAGCCGTTCTCTGCCTCAAACCAGAAGCCTCGACGCACAAATGGCTCGTAACAAGGTGCGCTCAGGCCTGAAATTCTGCCTTGCACGCGGCGCTGCTTACCGCAATATCTAGTTATTCATTCCTTGCTAGCCCGCTATATTATAGAGCTGACTCTCGTTCCCGATGCCTAAGACAGCCATCCAGATCTCAGATCTACCCGATGGCTTATGAATGCATCCCCGGTCCTCTACATAGGCACCGAATCCAAGCTGAGGCTCATACTCGGACTTTACGGTATTCGAACTTCTCAGCCTCGCTATGTTGACAGCTTCTTCCTCATCTCGATTCTCGGAGCCTGTCTTGCTATCTGATCTGCTTTCTTGGGATCCTTCTTGCCAATTCCAGGTGGCACGACCACGTCCACAAAGTCCGATTCCAGGACCATACGTAGCGTCGTTCCGACTGAAGCAGAATTGGAGCGTTATATGTGCCAGGTTTACCAGTGCGCGTATAGGCGTCGCCCCGAGACTCGTAATCAGAGTCGTCGGATCCATACGACCTGCCCTTTCGGATATGAACGTGGAAAAATCAAGTTCTACAGGGTCTATCTATCTTCGCGAGTTAAATATCGTTCGATATTGCATGATTGGAAGCAGTAACCTCACCAGGAAGCTGACTCGTATCCGTTGCCTGAGATGCGATCGCGATGAAGGTTCCCTGTCAAGCAAGACCAAGAATTCCAGCAGTCACACCGAAATGTCCCTTGAAGCTTGAGGCCCTGCACACATGCTGCTCGATTACTCCGAGTTCAGCATCCCATGGCTGTGAGCGCTAATCGTGCGGAGTTTTCCTGTTCCCCTTAATCACGAAGAGCTGCCTCATGCTTTATACATCCTGATATGACGCAGAGTGGTTACATACCGGTGCTTCTGTAAACCAAGCCGTTCACGGTGAACATCTGGATCCACAGACATCCACAACACACGTTCTTGGCTTCTCGGCCGTTTGAATTCGAAGCGCCCCGGTACAATGGTCGATGGCGAGCAGATTCTACTAAGTCACAAGGCTCCAAGAGGATGCTAAATTAGCTGTACTCGTAGAGAGGACTGAGTGACCGAGCTCGTCCTGGCTGGTTCATATGATGGCTCCATGCTTCAAGGGGTACATCATGCCGTCGTTGGGAGGACATCAGTCTGTGACTTGGGAAGCGATCACTCGCTACATAATCATAGATCATAGATGTACCGGCAAGGTTGGATAAGTACAACATCGGCGGCGGTGGAGGAACCGCCGGGGCCGTGGCACCAGTACATGACATAGATCATGCAGCTATTTCTGATTGTTCCACAGCTGTCGATGGTTCTTCCTTCTGCACCGCAAACGTTGACGCCTAGCATGGACGCCGGAAGGTAAGGACAAGGTCCTCATGTCAGATCTTCGGTCTGACATCTGCAAGGTCGAAACGGCCCCTGCTATATCCGCTTGGAGTTCGATACTCTACTTCGTAGGTCATGCCTGTCGCCTGACGAGGAGCTGGTGTCGGAAGGTAGCAAACAGGGCAAAGTCCGTATAAGCTGACCTTGTTCAGTAATCTGCAAAAGCCAATGATGACTCCAAGTACCCATACATTGGCTTTTATGCGAACTTCCACGTCTTGTTCCTGGATACAGTGTTAGTGACGCAGCTCTTGCCAGGGTCCCAATTGACTCACTATCACCTGGAAATACCGCAGACCATCCGGAGACGCAGTAGGGCACATTAGCTCAGATAGAGAGAGAGACCAGACAACTCACGTAGCGAGCAAGAATCGGGATATCTTTGGGGTGCGGGACAGCGAGCGACATCTCTTGCAGAAGGACGGACACCGAGCCCTGCGCTTATGAAGGGGATCCTCCTGCAGCTAGATTCAGCCTAGACCTTTTTGGGTACCTCAACGAGTCATGCTTGGTCGTTGCAAGCGGTTGATTACCCACTGATGAAGACATACATCCGGAGGCGCCTATGTGATGATGGATCAGGTGCATTCAGTTCTTACTTTTTCAAGACCAAGGTAGTTTGATAGTTATGATGATCATTGCCGTGAAGCACCGGTGCTTGGTACCTGCCAAAATTGTGCCAAAATATCGAGTAAAAGGATTTTCAACGGTGACGGGGCCGCACGTTCGGGTAAATGACTAGGTCTGGGGCTTACTATAGGACTGTCGTGACTCGCACATGTAGGCCCTGCATCCCACGGCGGCTACAGCTGCAGGACATTGAATTTCTTAAACAGTGCATTTGCCCTTCCATGGCTCTCCTCATTTTCTGGCACCATATTGACCGACAT
Source organism: Heliocybe sulcata (assembly GCA_004369045.1). Lineage (NCBI taxonomy): Eukaryota > Fungi > Basidiomycota > Agaricomycetes > Gloeophyllales > Gloeophyllaceae > Heliocybe > Heliocybe sulcata. The sequence goes on along the minus strand of ML213522.1, from coordinate 363,081 downwards.
CGCGTCGAGCGTGGCTTGCCTTCAGCGAGCGAGCGCTTGCAAGTCTGGTGACCGTGCGACCCGACGCGGCCCGCGCGTCGCGCGCGCTGCACTGTGGCCCCGATTCCTGGACTTCTTCTGACGCTCAAAACATTTGTGCTGCATCCACACTGTGATCTAGAGGAACTGCCAGTAGTAGTTAAACTGTCACGGCCATGCCGAATCAGTTATCAGTACCGTTCAAGAAGACGTATAATGTCGACGTGAAGAAAGCGGCTCGGGATTACATATACGCCAAACATGTGGATACTCACCCGGATGCCTTCAAATGGGACTTAAATGAATGGGAAAGCCTGAGGAAGGATGCAACTGGAGGTGTTGTGCGTGTCGATCGTGTTGATCCAGCCGTGCGGTGTGTCCAAGGCTCCTACTAGTCCGCTGCGCAAGCTTGACTGAAGTTCACCCAGATATAACGCTCAACTCGTGTTCATTTTGACAAAGCTTCCGGTTGATGTCGGTCTATATTTCTACTTGCGCTCCTACCCCCTTCTCATATGCTACTCGGCAGATCGGCTTAGAGATACCATATGCTCCAGCGTTTTCCCCGTCATCAATGCCGATCACGATGAAGAACCTTGCGTACGAACGAGCTGCTGTTCTCTTTAATTTAGGCGCGCTATACTCTCAGCTCGCAGCCTCTGAAGATAGATCAAATGCCGAGGGTCTCAAGCGTGCGTTATCATATCATCAAGTAAGTTCTGTCTTCTAAATTGTTCCCACTTGGTACAAAAGAGCAGAACACGGAATGACAGCTCGATAGAGTGCTGCTGGGTCGTTTTCATTTTTGCTATCATCCGCTGTTCCCCCACTCCGGGATACACTGCAATCCGAAGAGGAAATGCCTCTCGACTTAACCGAGGCATTTGTGAAGAGCTTAGAACTTCTGATGTTGGCCCAAGCGCAAGAATGCACATGGCAAAGGGCTGTCTTAGGTAACACTGGCCTTGCGTTTGCCATATCTGATGACATTGACGAACGACAGATCATTACAAGAACGGCGTAATAGCTAAGTTGGCTGCTAAAGTCGGAGACAGGATCATCTCATCGCCGTCCAACGAACTCACATTGGGTCCGTTAGGCTGCAACTTTTTATGAGGACGCGGTCAGAACCATTCGAGATGCATCACCGCCTATAAAGCACGCCTTCCCATCGGTTCGTCTCCGAAGTCAGCATGTCGGACTCCGCTCATTTGGCTGGTACAGACTTGGATAACTCACTGCGAAGCTAAGGGCTACCATTTCCAGGCTGCCGCACTGTACCGGAAGAGCGTCGAGGATCTAGAAGCATCCAAGTCTGTCATGCTGTCTTCTGCAATCCATCATAGCATTCCCGACTGACAACGTGTGCAGATATGGCCATGAACTGAGCCGCCTCCATCAAGCTAGTATGCTAGGGAAGAAAGCATATGACATTGCGCGGCGCGGAGGCGTCGCCAAAGCCGTCGTCGAGGACGTGAAAGTACGCCACGTATCAAGGTCTTGTCAAGTGTCGCGTCTTATATAACCCAGTCCTTATTAGACGAGGTCCAGAAGAACATCACACGAGCGGAGCGAGATAACGATCTTATCTATCATCAGGATGTGCCTGCCCCGTCAGCTCTGCCTGTCATCACTGGCGCAGCTCTGGTAAACAGCAATGTACACCCTGGTTTAACAAATCCGTCCACTGTCATTGGCAGTGAAGGGGTTATCTTCGGTGAACTGTTAGCCTGGGGAGCCAAGGAGGCAGTAGGTACGCCGCTGGATTGAACTGAATTTCGGGGTGGCATTCTTGGACTCACGACGTATTCAGACATATATAACGACCGCAAGCAAGATTGGCTGAAAGATCAAGTGTTCGACCGTGCTCAGGAACTTAATGACGAAGCACAAGGGTGCGAGTATCTTGTTGTAGCCAGACATATCGTTAACAGAGACCCGCTAGGCTGTTACGTTCCTTGAACCTACCAGCGTCGCTGGAGGCGCTAGAAAAACCTATCGGAATACCGCCAAGCTTGCTTAAGAAGTCAGAGGAAGTGAAGCTCGCAGATGGTCCGATCTGGATAGAAACGTCTATCCAAGCGATCAAGAAGCTTGGGACACGTAGCGCAGAGATATTAAACGAGGTCGGTTTTTCGTATGCACAACATACATCAACTTGTCTATGTATATTCGCCGGTAGGCTCTGGACATCTTGGACCAAGAAGCAGAAGAGGACGAAGGCTTCCAACACGACAATCCTGGTGTCCGACCGACATCTCATGAAGCCAACAAGGAGCTCACAAATAAGGCCCAGCGATACCGAGCGGTGCTGTCTCAGGCTGCTGAGAGCGACGAAGTCGTGCGCAGCAAGTGGGATGATTGGGAGCGGAATATCACCGAGCTTACGTGGGACCAGGTTTGTGTTATTCGCCGCTGAAATGCCTCTTGTCGTGGGCGATCAATTCTGAATATAATCTAATTGCAGGCCGACTTGGAGGCCTCGATCCCGTCGTCCACGGGGCGAGCCTCCATTTCACAGCAGACCCAGTCACATGCCAGGGCGTTGCGGGTGCTCATCGAGTCTCTAGACGACGTGATGCGTGAGCGGGAGCAGCTCGTACAAAGAGCGCGGAGGTTGTCGGAGGCTGACGACATCCAGCCACGCATCCTACGGGTGGCTGCGAATATTGAGCGATGGAAGGAAGTGAACCCGGCGATGTTCGAGAGCGACTTCGAGGAGGAACTGCTCAAGTACGAGAAATTCCGACAGGGTGTGGAGGAGAGTGAACAGAAGCAGGGAGAGATCCTTGAAGCAGTCAAGGTGAGTGAGCGGTGTGAAGTATAATTGTACCGGCAAGATGAAGGCGATCCTCGCAGGCCCGGAACGAGTCGTTCCTCCAGTCCAGGAAAGAAGACCCTAGCGTCAAGGACCGTGAACATGCTCTGCAGTCGCTTGACTTGGCTTATCACAAGTACAAGGAAATCAAGAAGAATCTGGAAGAGGGCCTACAGGTGCGCAGGGATTAATTTGGGTTGATCTTACGACTGAGCTGACATGACCTCAGTTCTATAACGAGTTGGCAGACATGTTAGCTGAATTCAGGGAAGACTGCAAGGACTGGGCTAGACGGCGCCGTCACGACGCTCGGTATGCACCAGACCACACTCAGAGTTCATACTACTCTTGTTCACACAAGTTCGTGTTACAGGTCCATCGTCCAGTCTATGAACTCCATGTCACTGGAGTCCCAGTCTGCACACGTACATGACGACGTATCAGCCAATCAACCGGCACATCAAGACATGTCTGCCCCTGGACAACCCGGCGTCTCATCTCGGCGGAAACCAGCGTTTGGATTACCTCCCCCAAACTCTGGTGATTGGCAAGCGATGGATCTCCCACCTGGCCCACCAGATTCCCCAGGGACTGGAGCCAAGAGGAGAAAACAGATGCTGTAGGGATCCGCTTGATATCGTGACGGCGTATGTCGTGCCAAATCATTTTCCTGTGGTGGAATAATCTGCTCGATGCGTAGACTGAGGGATCGCCTACTCATACTAATGTATAGTACTCCAGACAGCACTTCGTCCCTTTTCGTATCGACAACTTAGCTTTACGTGCCGCTGTCCCACAGCTGCGATCTGTCAGCGCTACTCCCACCACATAATCGTGCCTCCACGGGATCCTGATAATTGAGTAATATAAACGAAGTTCCCGAATCTTCGAAACGAACAGCATGCGCACAGATCGAAGTAGGACACTTCGCATCTGGCAAGCTAACAACATTCAGCTTTTGCCTTGGCCAACCCTTCAAGCTCCAGGAAGCTACCGCTCTTTAAGCACATTCGACGGAATACACCATCTTCCTTCTGTATCAAGTTATAGGGCGTATCAAATTCAGCGATTCTGCCGTTATCAAGGATGATGAGCCGGTCATAGTCAATAACAGTTTTTAGGCGATGAGCAACTGCACGGCAATGTTATTCGTGGCCCACGGGTATAACACAGCTCCCTACCTGTCAGGAGAAGTGAATCCTTGAACTCTTGTCGGATTGTCTCTTGAATCTGCTTGTCAGCCGCTAAACCAATGCTGCTGGTTGCTTCATCGAGGATGATGACCGAGCTTCTGCGGAGTAAAGCGCGTGCCAAAGCAACTAACTGTCTGTGGCATCTAAAGTCGGCGACAGTACTTTTACGAGAACTTTAGGTGAACGGACCTTTGACCTTGGGAGAGACTGAGGCCACCTGCGGAAATTTGCATCTCCAGGGAAATCCCGTCCTTGGTAGATGGGATTCCTGCTGAAGTCGACGACATCGCTTCCTCCACAGTAGTTGTCGCACGGGTGACTTCCTGAATGGAAGGCGCTCGTGACTGCGAGCTAGTGCTTTCTTGAGACCCTTCGGTTGCTTTGGATATCATTCGCACACGGTACAGCACATCCAGACATTCTTCGTTCGAATGTTCGTCTGCAGCTATGTGAGCCAAAATGTCATTCAGCTGCGGAGTATTTTGGCGTACTGAAAGGATCCAAGTTATCCCGTAACGTGCCAGAGAATAAGGTTGCATCCTGAGGGATGTAGGTCTGGAGAAGGCCACTGACATCAGCCGTAATTGCTCGTATGGGGTATCTGCTCACAATGCGAGACCTCAGATCATGTACGCCAATAGTCGATATGTCGATGCCATCAATCAGGATACGCCCACTTGCAGGGTCGACCTGGACGGATTCAGCGCAGACCTTCTAACCGTTGAGACCTATACTTACAAAACGGAGGATACTCATAGCCAAAGTGGACTTCCCGCTACCCGTACGACCGAGTAACCCAACACGTTCTCGAGCCACTAGTTGAAGAGACACACCACGCAAGACCGGTGGCAGTTCTGGTGCATACTTGATCACAAGATCTTCGACGGATAGCAAAGCATGGCCACTCGAGCTGGAAGGCCAATAAGCGGGAGGTCTGTTCGACTCAATAATTGCAGGGGCTTCTTGGGGTAAATCAAGATACTCAGCGACGCGTTCCACGGAGCTTGTAAACATGAGCTCCTGGTCTCTCGGGAGAAGTGAGGACGCACTTCAGATCAAGCTCCATCTCCGTCCAGAATCGGCACACCCAGTAAACATTCATTGTGAAGTCCATGGCTGAGGTTATGCAAATGCCAGCAACACCAGCCGACACTAATCCTGACAGGGAGAACAAAGTCGCGAATAGTACCACTCCCGCACCAAGAATCTCGAAGTTGAGTAAGAGCCACCTGTTCGTCATCCAGATCGTATACCCCATCTAATGAGTTGAGGGCCTGGATCAAGAAAGGTAAAATATCATGCGCAATAGACTTACTTTTATATAAGAGTCTATCCTGCCATGCAACTCGTCCAGAAACCGTTGTTCAGCAGAGAAAGCTCGAACGGTCACTATACCTTCCAATAACTCGCCAAAGCCGGAGAAAACGGGGGAGAAACTATTGGACTCCATTCGACGGAGTTCTCGAGAGATGTTCAGGTATCTCGTTGAAACGAAGCGATACATAAGCCCGAGAGCGCACGCAGGAACCAGAAATGCAGGGAATATGACCCTAGCGATAGATAGATCAGGCGAGAGTCATTGGAAAAGTAGATGCTCTGCTCACGAGATAGTCACGACTGATGCAAGAAGGCCGGCCAATGACGTGTTAACGTCCTGAACTGAGGAGGAGACCTGGGAATCTACTGCCGTCATGTCCTGAAAGAAAACAATGAGTTATGGAAGATGGAAGATGTCTTGGTTCGCAGTACCTGGCTGAAACGATTCAGCATCCGTCCTGCACAGGAGGACCGAAGCAGTCAGGTACATCATCTTCGCCATCACCAAGACTTACCTTGAGGAGTGACGTCATGCCAACGCATCGTAGCCCGAGCTATAGATGCGAGTAATTGGCGGAATAACAATCGGGACGCACGTAGTGCACCAGTAACTTCGACCGCCCTGGACGCAAGATTGATGACCATGAGAGCTAAACCTATGGCAGCATAGACCTCGACATAAAACAAGGGATGATTCTGAGCACTGGGTAGTCTTGACGTATATGCACACCAGGCTCGAAGTGGGAGGACAGTCGACGAGTGATGTATGAAAGGCTCCGCCACCGCCAATCCTGTGCGACTGCATAATGGTAAATGGGACATGTCCTCAGGACCACTCCCGTAAGCATCTACCCAGATCTTGGATGCTCAGATTAAACAAATGCGACAAAACTATAATCATGAAACGTACCTTGATCCAGATTCTTTCACCAACTTTAGCGAACTATGTCATTGTGTCAATATACTCAGCAACATTATCATAGTATATCTGATACGCACCTCCATCAGAAGAACCAGCACCATCACTGTAGCCCAAGTCCAGTACGACCTGTCGACGTTCAGCAGAAGCTACAGCATGAAGAGGAAAGCACGCACGAGGCCTTTAAGTAGGTCCTATAGGTGGACCACTTCACTGCGCCCACTGCTCTGTGTTCGTCTTCGACCAATTTCCTTGGCTTCTTCTTCTCGACCTCACCCTTAGAAGTATCTGCTCCCAGAACTTCCACTGCCAAATCCTCCTCTGTCTTCTCTTGAGTGATTACCCTCTCGTCGACATCCTCATTCACAATTCCTTCCCGAGCGACGTCGTCTAACATGCCGCGCTCGCGAAGTTCCTCCACGCTACCTTGAGTCTCGATTCTGCCTTCTGACATATAAATCACGTAATCGGTGCCCGGCAATACTAGTTCAACATGATGGGTAACAAGAACCTAGGCCGTTGGTTAGTGTCAGTAATATTCTGGCGGTATTGCTGTCAGAGTACGAACCACAGTGCGATTTCTAAGCAAAGGTCCTTTCAGCACCATTTCGAACAAATGTCGGGCAGTGTGACTATCCTGCAAAAACGGTGAACAGCGAGTTGGTCATGGCATATATTCCAGCTATGACCGCGCCTGTACTAACCACTGCGCTGAGGGGATCGTCCAAGAGAACGTACTTCGTTCGCGCGTATATCGCACGAGCGAGAGCGACACTGGTTAGTCACGTCAGCAATCTTCAGGTTATCTCCAAATACCGTCTTACCGGGCCTTCTGTCCGCCGGACAGACTGATGCCTCTGGCCCCAATTTCAGTAAGGTCTCCGTCTTCCAAAACGTCCAGGTCGGGTTTCAAAGCGCAGGCATCGAGAACATCTTCGTATCTCCGCTCTTCGTACGGATAGCCAAAGAGAATGTTGTCCCTGATGGATTGGTGCCGTAGCCAAGGTGTCTGTGCTGCATATGATATAGTGTGCATAAGGCCGTCTGAGTCAATCCTGGTCGTATCTTTTGACATGATGACTCGCCCCGAGAGCCTCGTCATTTCACCAAGAAGGGCCGTCTAAAAAAAATCAGGGGGGTTTACAGATCGCGTCCTTGACGAGGTCAGGTCAGTAGGACTCACAAGAAGAGCGGTCTTTCCGCTGGCGGTGGGACCCGTGACGAGAGTGAGCTTTCCTTCGGGGATCATAATATTGATGTCTTGGAGCTGGAAACGAGCACCAGCCTTGGTACTGCCTGCCCTAGGAGAGTCTGGAGCAGGACTGGCTCCAGCGGTACCTGCATCTTTCTTTTTCCCCTGCCCATTAAGATTATCTTCGCCCTGCTCTGTTTCCTCAGTCCCGTTCCAACTGAAGGTACCATCGACTATCCCAAGACCTTCCGCTACATCCGAGAAACGTGAGCCGGCGACCTTGTTCAACGAAGACACCTGGTTGCTGACTTCCTCCTCTTCCAGGTAAGCCCCAAACCGCTTAAAATCCAGCTTTATCTGCCCACCAGCGATGAACAGGAGTGAAATGCATAAGTTATACAAACCCGCTCACTGTGAGAACATTGAGAACTATAGAAGGAATGGTATTCATCGGTCGCCTGTAGAGAGTAAGCAGCGCGTTCAGCTCTGCAATAAATGGGGTGGGAACCTTATCATATTGAACAATGCAAGAGACTATAGAGCGAGATAAGCGGTGTTGCAACTCGTGGTTGGAGAAGATTGAAACACTGACCGTAAACGCGACGGAGACTGTGAGTTCGTTCCCGAGCATGACGTAGGTGAAGAAGGATACAAGCGGAACTAGGATTGGAATCGTCCGCAGGGACAACGAGAGCATAATGGAGGTGATCCGTGCTATTGGAAGGTATCTTCATGAGCATACGGAGTGTAGATGATTAACGTTACCACAGGTGCATACATTTGATCAACCATTGAATTTCCTTTTGCCTAGCTTCCATGATACGCTCGATCCACTTGTGCTCCCATGCAAAGAATTTGATCAACTTAATGGCGCCGAGGAGTTCGTTCAAAATACTGAGTCTCTTATCTCGAGCGATCAATAGGCCTCGTCTGATCCGGACCGTTCGTCCGATGAAGAGCTTATTCAAGGGGGAGACCAGCAGTAATAAAACAATACCCGCGAAGGCGGATATACCCAGCAGGCTGGACGAATAGTCAGCGGCGTAACGGACAGTAGCAGACCTCCATACTCACTTATACAGGAAGACAATGGCGATAATGAGCTCGAACGGTGCTGGCAAGTGAATCAGATTCCTACCCAGCGAATACAGGGATGGTCTCCCCTACCTGCATACATGGTGTAGACGACCGAAAAAAACATGGCAATCTTTTCTCCAGTCTTAGTATCACGGAAGATGGATGAGAGTAGTCTAAGCTTACCGAGCCAGTGCCGTGCGACATCAAGTTCGCGATTTTGCCTGCAGACGCGGGACCTTTATCATCCTCGTCGTCCTTGCCGGTCTTCGACTCGTCTTTGCCTTCCTCGCTCGTTCCGTTCTGAACGGCACCAGAGAAGTCTTTCCTCTTCAAAGTTTTGGCATAGATAGCCGCCATAAGCTCACTATCAATCCTCGTGGAAGCTCGTCGACTACACCATAAGTGCTGGACGTCTGCTTCCGCCCTAGCTACCTGCGCCAAGAATGCTAGCAAGGCATAAATGTACGCCTGGTGGATACGCTCCTTTGACCCATCCTGGATCGAGTCGAGAATCCTCTTGAGAAAGAAGGGACCGAGATAATTGCATATGACACTGATGTACGTGCCAATAAAGTCGAGCAGCAAGTCCCTGGAGTTGGCTTTCCAGATCCGCCGGAACACAGAGCCCTGTAGCGCGTTGAACTTGATGAATATTGGGCGCGACTGCATCACGGGGCTCAGGTTCCACACCTCGGCCTCGCTGAGGCTCCTGCGCATACCACGGCTGATGAGCGGATACATCCAATGGAACGTAATCCACCTCCAGAGCGAGGAGTAGTCCTCGGGAGACACTGTCATACCGATGTCCTCTTTCTTCACCGCCTTGCTCGGGAAAGCCGTGGGCATCTGCAAGACGAGGACCAACGCCGCGACGATGCCCGCCAGGTCTGCAACTGTCGCCACGAAGGCCAAGGTACCAGGGAATGGGCTTCCGTGAACGTTGTGGTAGTACAATACCTTGCCGACGGAGAATATGCTGACGGCGAAGTGAATGGAATATAGGCAAAGCAAATCCCACCGCGGAGTCGCCTTTGAGCGAAGGATTGGTGCCAGAGATAGAAAAAGCCAGGAAATCGACACAAGAATGGGTTCAAAGTGGGTCCCTACTCTGCCGTCGACATTTTTGGAGACCATGTAGATACCCATGCCGAGCCAAGCAAGGGTCTCTATAACTGCGATAGAAGTAAGAGCTGTTGTTCGCCACGTAGGGGCCCATGGTTTCGCGTCCTGCACTTGAGCGGGTTCCAGCGACGCGTCAAGGGCTTCAGCCTCCTCCAGGGTGATGTATTCCGAGAACGGAGACTTGAGGAAGTTGAACAACCTTATCAGAGGTGGCGGAACAGAGGCATATCCGAGACATAGGAAGAACACGAATGCTGCCGGAATCAAAGCGCTCCAAACTTGCAAGACACAACTGTCCTGCAGGTATAGACTAGAGCCCTCACAAAGCTTCATGGTTCTTGCGAGACGCCAGGGTGCTCACATACCTTATATGCGTGAACGTTAAGCATTAATGATCATCAGAACGACGATGGACAGGCCTGTCAAGCAGATAACAACTTCTCGGTGACAAGGCCGTATACCGGCGGGTGTGCACGGGCTAAAATTAGATAGGCGGGAATGTAGATATAGACCGCTTGAAGCACATCCGCTCTACTTTGGTGCGCATGGTATAGGGTCTGTCGAGCGGCTAGCGACATGATGCATAGAGTCACCACTCTAAGGCCAGTCTAAGACGCCTGGAATCCAAGGAGAGAAATCAGACAGCGGACCTTTACCTTGAAGATGATCCTGAGTCGGGCGACAGCATCATGATGGCGAGATATAGGACATCCGCGTTTCCAGTTCATCTGAGTTGGTGCACAAGGTCCGCACTGGAAAGTCGATCGTTCCCCACATATGTCGATGAGACTAGTTACGAGTCCTGAGTTTACGAAGGAGGCGTCTTTACCCGGAAAACGGTCGGTCCCTGTGCCAAATGTCTGAGTCCGTGGGAAATGCATGCCGAGAAGACGTGAGAGTTGTTTTTGTAGCGTTGATAAGAAATATTGTTATCATATTTGAACTCCGACTCTTATCGCCTCTACACTTTTGGTTTGTAGTCTCAGTTTCCCTTCCGGACGGCCTGGCTCACTGATTTCTCCTTGGTTCTTTTCCAAATTTTAAATATATTATCTACACGTACATTGGAACATATGACAATATTGTCTCGATTATATAATTTTCTCTGGGCAGGAGAGAATTTTTATTGTTCTGTCGAGACTACAAGCTGAGTTTCTTACCGTGAGAACTGGTAGTGGCTGACGCCACCCGCGTCTGGCCGATTTCCTGTCTTCTCATTGGTCAATGTCTCCACTAGTGGCGGGCCTTCTGCATCGCCCTCGGTCCTCGGGTCCTCGAGCGCGGTGCCGGTCTCTGGTTGCTTTCTAAATTCGATGTTGCTGCGCTATGTTTAAACTCTGAAATTTTATTATCAGAAACAACTAACAATACACTCAGGACTCGAAACGGATGCCATGCTCCGCAGTGGCCAACTCTCTCAAGTGCATTTGTGGGATAAGGACAAGCTATCTTGCAGCAGATAACGACGATTTGCATGCTGGGGCTCGAGCGTGTGAGGGTGCATTGCGACCAAAACAAAATGGCAGGTACTTACAGCATGGCTTGCTAGCAGTGCGCAGCGCCTGTCGGAGAATGTCAGAGCTGGCCAACGGACGACCGCCGAGAAGACTGTCGACCAGAAGGGAGGTTGCCCAGGACGAGACAGGAAGACTAAGATTCGCTTCAGTTTATGACAAGATCTAGAGCTCAATACATCCGGGGAACTCTGGGATGGTTAGAATCCTGCGTAGGGGCCCAATTATGCAGGATCGTCTGCAGACCATGAAACTGAGATGAATGTCGCAAATCCCCAGGCCCTGCAAACTCGCTTCTCGATATGTGTCACAATGCGTACTAATTCGACTTGCACTTAGACTCTGACTGCTCGCTGCCGTGCAATGGACTCTGATATCGTTCCTAACACGACTTGGAAGCATAGCCAGACTGGCACAGCTCGCCAAGCTCGAGGATTCAGTTTAAGACGCACGCGCCCGTGATCGAGTATAACTAGTGCTTTCACCTACAACTTTATCAAACAACATGGCCCGTCCTCGCCGTCGCAGCGTCGACTCTTCCTCATCTTCGTCTTCGTCCTCCGACAGTGACTCCGGGCACAAACCTAAGAAAGATAAGAAGGACCGTCGCTCTGGCCATGCCGGATTCCCTACTCCTGCGCATCATCAATCCGGGCACACGCCGGTGCCCCAGTTCCCAGTTCCGCTGGGCGCCCACTCCACTCAGCACCAGACAACTTTCATGGCGACTGAAGCGGACCGACAGCAGCAGTTTCCTATCGGCGGGCAGCACCGCGACAGCGACCATCCGCCTCCATACGGAGCGCCGGCACCCCCGCCGTCTGGCTATCGTTTGCCTCTGACCACCTCGTCTGCTTTCCCTCCTTCCGAGCAAGTTGGTCGTCCGCCATGTGTGGATGCTGATGGAAGGTCTCCTGTGTTCATCGGCTCCGCCATCTTCCCGAATTCAGTCCATCCGTGCAAGATCGCGCCCAATCTCAGTCCGCCGTGCCGTGTCCCGTACGGCGGAGGGGAGCATGAACATAATGGGCGGTACGATCTGCTACCGTTTACACCAGAGAATATGGAGTGGGTCGCAACATCTTATGGCCGTATTCCTGCGGGCAGGAGGCCCGTGGAGGGTGGATATGAGGAGCACGGTGCCAAGCTGTATCATGCCCTCGCTGAAGTCAACGGCGTTTATGTTCCGGGAAAGACGGGGGAGCATCTGGTACGCATATATTCACATCTGTGTACTTGCATCTGGCTCATCCGGGACACCTTGCAGGGCGGCTGCAATGTGGCTTACGGCGGCGGGGAACATGTAATCCAAGAGAACTACGCTATTCTGTACGTCGGCCACCTTGTCGTCAGGAGTATCTCACCAACTAACCCCCTCCGTCTTACAGGTGCTGGAAATAGCGAGAGGCCAGATATATGTTGAGCCAATGTATTGTGTATATCTGTAACGTCCCATCTTCCTATGCACAGTCTGTATGTAGGAGACTGGGCTGCAGCGCCTGTGATGTGCACACTTGATTAAATCAGTACCAGCTCGATGCTGCGACACTGGGGGATGAGACGACTGCTCTGACTTTCCAGAGCGAGGCCCTCGGCATTCATCTGGCACTATGCTGTATCGTACGTTAGGACGCTCCCGCTATGTCCTGCATCACGTCACAGCAGGTCCAAGGCGAACAACCTGCCCTACATTACGAGACGAAACCGTATATAGGCCCCCAGCGGGATTTGAAAGACCTTGGACCACTCTTGGACCCCGCCCCTTCCTCTGATGAGGCTGGAGCGTTCCCCGGCGTTGCTCGCGGTATGCTGCCCTGTCCCTCACATGAACAACCTCTAATCCTCTCTGTGCAGTCACTGGCACGAGCAGCCGCCGCCGCCGACCTCTTGCCTGCCTTCCCGGTCACCGGGAAATGCAGGCATGGGCCATAGGTTCCGTGCAGCGTCCTTAGAGGGCACTTCCACGGGCCATCATCGAGGGATGTACGCCGTCCTTCATCGGGACAGTCGTACAGACCGCTAACAAGGGTGAGCTTTTGTTTTGACGGACATTTCGATGCATTGCTGAAGATGGTCGGCCATCCCAGAGTGCCCACTGCGCGCAGTACGGACATGTCCTATATATCGGCTGACCGATACTTCGCTCAGCTGGCCGACCTCGGCATTTAGCAAATCAAATAATCCAGGCCTTTTTTTGTATCCATGCATACCGTGTCTGGTGAGTTGGCTAAGAAATCTCGACAGGCCACGATGACTGATTTCTACCTTGCTCTCGTGCAGAACAGTTTCGGATGTCAACATGTCCATGTCAAGATCCATGTTGTATGTAGATGATGTACTGCGTGACGTGGAACCAAACTGTTCATTCATATCCCTGCTATGTCTTGGTAAGCTTCGATCCGGAAGAGACGATAAGATGGCAAATGAACTGGCTTCCATTCCCCACAGCAAGATGAAGAACGGCGATGTCGTTATGCATTTGGATCGATATAACACGGTCAATCAGATACGCACGCTCTTATTACAAAGGGACATTGAGCCGATGTGTCAATACTCGCAAGCGAAGATCGATCGCTCCGTATGCTTGCGGTGGATGTGGTATTTTGAACTGAATGGGGTGGCACGAGGCGTTAAATGAAGGTGCGTGTGCACCGGCCCTTCACCACGAGGCGAGACGGTATAAATACCCTGTGCGCGGTTCAGACCTCCTTGGATCGCTACCTGCAGGAAGTCCTCCCCTTCAGCCGTTACAGTACGTACATGTCTGTTGCAGTCGACGTGAGTAGCTCAGCTCACGTCTTGAGTCAGGCCGTTGTCAGGCCTGTCCGACGGGCTTGCCTCTTCCGCTCGGAAGTGGCAAAGTCTAATAAGACATGAGCTTGCACGGCAGGGTAGCGGCTCTTCCATTAATTGGAACTGCCGGTAGCCAGGGGATATCCTCTGTCGAGCTGGTGAGTAGTCCGTCTATGGGAGATACTTAATCAGAATCACTTAGATCTATACCTCTAGAACAGCTTCTTTCGCAAATCAAATAACCCAGGCCTTTCTTCGTGTATGTCATCTCGGTGAGTCAAGCCAATATCGTTAGCACTGGCTGTGACCGACTGGTGTGCATGCAGGAGAGCTGTTGATGTCAAGATCTTCTATGTCTGTAGATGATGCTCCGCATGTACTACGTGTCGTAGAATCCAGTTACTTCGGTCACGTCATCGCATGAGCATCTCGAGTGTCCCTGACTGCAACCGACATTGGTATGGTGGTGGAAGCAAGCTCCGTCCCATGTGCGAAAGCAAGGCGCCATGCAGTCTTACATTTGACTGTTATACGCCCATCGGGCATTTAGCAGACGTCGCTGCAACACCGACTGAGGCTTTCGACTAACGCGGGAAGCACGAATCCTACGAAGTAGGATGGAGGTGTCGACGCGCGCAGTCTCAAAACCCCACACGCAAGGCTCTCAATGATCACTAATTTCTCATTGTCGGAATCATTTACTGCACCATAGCAATTCAAGAGACCTGCGGCTCATAGAGGCGGCGTATCGGTGAACAAGTGGTCCACCATCGACGGTGGATATCTGAACCCCTGCGCAGCATCCGCCTTCTCAGCGATGACTCGCACTTCAGCAACTTCTTCCTTGGTCAACTTGACCGAGGCAGCGCCTAGGTTCTCTTTCAAGTACTATTGCAGCACGAAGGCATCTCAGACACACATCCACCAGTATCATCACCGGACTACTCACCTTGAGGGACTTGGTTCCAGGGATCGGGATGATATCGTCGCCCTGGGCGAGTAGCCAAGCGAGGGCTACCTGTCCAGCTGTCGCGCCATGGCGTTCTCCGATGGCCTTCAGGCCGTCCACTATCTTGAGGATGTTCGGGAAGTTTTCCTTGGAGTAGCGAGGAATCAAACTCCTAAAATCGTCCTCCTCAAAATCGTCCGGCGATTTCTGCTCCGTTTGTCAGCGTTCAACATTCAAAGTGACCACGACTGCTTGGAACCCACATATCTTCCTGTCAAGAGACCTCTACCGAGAGGACTGTATGCAATCACAGCGACTCCTAGTTCACGCGCAGCCTTGAGCAGGCCTATCTTCTCGTCCTCGATATCCAGGGTGAAGGGCGAGTACTCTACTTGGATGGCGGAGATAGGGTGGACTGCATGAGCACGACGCAGAGTTGCCGCAGAGATCTCGGAAAGGCCGAGATACTTCACTTTTCCGACCTTGACTAGCTCAGCCATTGCGCCTACCGTGATCTCAATTGGCACCGTCGGGTCAGCTCTGATCAGGATCGTTAGTGACCATCATATGTCGCTTAAGACAAAAATGTACCGGTGGAGGTAGTACAGATCGATGTGATCTGTCTGTAGTTTCTTTAGGGAGGTCTGAATACACTCCTTGATATACTCGGCCTCGCCGTTGACGAGACGATTCGGCTGCGGTGGGCGTACACCGCCCTTGGTGGCAAGGAAGATCTCCTTTCGCTTACCGGTCTTCGAAAACCTGGTACGGGCGTCAGTACTACCCGAGATGTCTAAAGAAAATGACGTCCACCATTTTCCGATTAATTCTTCCGAGTCACCGTAGACGTTCGCAGTGTCCCAGTTCGTACAGCCACTCTCGTAGAGAGCATCCAAGAACTAATGGATAAGAGAAGATTCAGTCAGTGCAAGATACATCCGGATAGACAGGTTCCTGACCTTCAAACGCTCCTCTTCCGAATCTGCTTTACCGTATGCAACGCTACCGATCCCCATGGCTCCGTAGCCTATGGCGGTCACGCTATCATTGCCGATTCTACTTGTAGGGAGCGGCATTGGATCACTGTATCAAGGGACCGACTGCTGATACCTGCTGGACAGGAACAGCGTCTTTATATGTGAACTCCTGATGAAGTCCGACGCGTCAGCATGGCAGCCGAAGGTTAGTAAGGAGTCAATGATGACGCGTCGATAATGCCGTCGCTATCATAAGAGAAATACGAGCGACTGGTTCGGCAATATGGATGCGTCTGCGCTGACAGAATATTCTGGACCTCCTAATGGTCGCTTTGTACGGTTCTGGAGGGTAGGGAATTCGGGATCTCACGAGGACCGGTGGCGCCCATGCCAATGACGCCACAGCCACAGCCGGTCGTTAAAGTTTATCGGGGTACGCCCACTTCTACAAGCAGATACGATTTGTCAGGAATTACTAGGGTATCGCCAGAGCTAGGTGAGGAAGCAGACATGCGAATGAATGGGCCTCCTATTTTTCTGATAGCACAGACAGCTCACAACGAGCACCAGGGGGGAACGGATGATCAGCGAACCTCGGCGCAGCGCGAGGTACTGCACAGATGTTGCCGGCGTGCACCTTGTCCACCAGTATACCATTTCATCCGTGCGGACCATGATGATCGGCAGACGGATGTCCCCAAGGACGGTGCACTCCTTATGGAGAACAGTGACAGCACGGAGCGTGAAAGCTTCTTGCCAGATTGCGTGTACGCCCAAGCCATGTCCGTCCCAACCAGCTTGGTGATGACCG
This sequence comes from Heliocybe sulcata, assembly GCA_004369045.1. Classification (NCBI taxonomy): domain Eukaryota; kingdom Fungi; phylum Basidiomycota; class Agaricomycetes; order Gloeophyllales; family Gloeophyllaceae; genus Heliocybe; species Heliocybe sulcata. The sequence continues at coordinate 346,381 of ML213522.1, read as the reverse complement.
CAGAGTAACCGCCGATGAACCGGGCTTAGTAATGCGGCTGAGGAGCAAGGGCGTACTGGGCGAGCAGCTGGGACGTCTTGGGGTTGTACTCACCTGTTTCGCGGGAACTTCACCACGACTTGTTTGTCAGGGATGGCGAGTGCTAGCATTCATCACCGCGTAAATGACATAAGACCAGTCCTCTTCTCGTGTCGAAGTCTGCAGCCCGCGGCGGGAAAGTTTGCGCAGAATTCGCAACCATAAGATGCTAACTAGACCCTGATGATCTGTGTCCTAGCTCGCAGCACTTGGGAGGAGACATGCACTGTTGCATGGAGCATTGTTGGGGCGATAGAGACTCGTAGAACGTAGCAAGCCCCTAGTGTGCATAAGCAAGATCGAGAACCCACAGCTCGCAGTCGTCCGAACAGCGGAGAATGGTGGGAGACAAACCCACGACGTAGACATCATCGTGAAGACAGTGATTGATATACTTAATCCAATGCCTGCATATCATCAAGGCATTCGAGCTCCTGGGACCATGTTCACTGAGCTGGCTGATCCTCCTCGACCCGCTTCTAGCCATTGTTGATCCACTGAGGTCCACATCTTCAGATCTTCTTGTAGATATAGCAAAACAATCCACATGCACGCAGGCCATCTTCATACTCTATTGGAAGGTTTTTTATCGACCTTGCAGTGAACGAGTTTTGCCTTCAATGAGACCGTCAGTATACCATGCGCACTCATGACAGCGGCCGAAAATATTTTAACAGATTGATTCACCTGGAGGATATTTAAGCAACGTGACAAAAGGTCGCAGACAAGACTGGGGCCCGCCACGAACGAGTGTGGCGCAACAATTCGTCGCGTAAACGTCACGTGATCCAATTTCAGGGCCGCCTGCCCTAAATGATGGGATGGCGCATATAAACACTCGGCGGGGTTCGAAGCACTTCGGACGTGTCCGCTGCGATCCATCCCCTCAAGAGGATAGGAATCGTATGCGAGGCTTCCCCGACGTTGTTCGCGGTATGCTGTGTCACCTCTTCCAGAGAGTAACGTCTGATTTTCACCACAGCTACTGGCGCGAGCCGTCGTCCACCACCCTTTGCCGCCCTCACTGACTGCCGCCGAGTGTCAGACAGGAGTCCCGTTCTTACGCGCGCGCTTCCGCGAGGAGCAGGCGACGCAGCCTTTGCAATGCGAGGAGCAGTATTGCCGCCTTCAGCAGGAGGCGCCTTTGCGGAGAGCAGGGATGCCGCTAGACTAGAGTAGGCTATGCCGGGAAGAGTAGGCTTGGGTGGGGAGAAGGATCTGTGCGGAAAGTCGCACAGATCCGGTCGAGGTGAGCTCCGACTATGCATGGGAATCGTGATGTGGTGCTCACAACAGTCCGTCACTTCAGCATAGCTATCAGCATGTCTCGACCATAATGCGGTGATCGACTTTTGAAGTCGCTCATCCAGTCTTAGAAAATCAAATAACCCAGGCCCTTTTGGTATGCATCGCGTGCCGTGTCTGGTAAGTTTGTATAAGAGATCTGGGCAACGCGTCTATGACTGACTTTCACGTCGCCCTCGCGCAGAAAAGTTGTCGATGTCAAGATCTATCATATATGTAGATGCTGTTTCGCGTGTACGACGTGATATGGAATCCAGCTTTTCAGTCATATCTCTTTGGCTATGTGAAGTTGAGCCTCCGTCGCGGGCGTCTAAATTGACAGTCCGAGCCGTCCAGTGCCTCAGCTGCCTGCAGCAACGTTGACACGGGCACGTCGATCCTAAGCTTCATCAGGATCGTCAAGACTGCCTGGCACTTGTACGATACCTTCCCCGTGTCAGACTATCTGCCTGAGGCGTATGCAGAAGAGCCATCGTTGTCAAGATGTGGATGCTACTGCGTCGTAGAAACCAGTTATTACTCGAATCATATCATTGAAGACCGTATCGTCCAGGTTGCCGGCCCCAGCAAGTGCGGAAACACAATAGACACTTCGAACCCATGAAGTCAAGCGGAACGACGGAAACGAGCGATAATGATTGATACAGCGGTAATACAGCAGATGCATGCAGTGTGGATATGCAGTGTACATTGGATCGCGCGGGGACACGTCTCATGCCTGTGCGAAGATCAGTCCACTGAAAGGACTCAGAACGACGTCACGACTCACCATATAATTATATGATTTCCGGTCGTCGCATCTCTCCAGGTACTCCCGCTACGAGAAATCTATTGGTCACAATTCTAAGGGGCTGCGATAGTGACTTACTTCGATAAGACCTTCGATACGTTTCTTGATGTTGAGAGGGTTCGGCTGGAATCGGCTGGCTAGCTGCCTCGTAACCTCGTTCACCAAATCAATGTGTGTCATATGCTTGCGATCCTTCATAATCCGGACAATGCATGCCTGATCGCGACCGATAAGCAAGACCAGCAAGAGATATAAAGATGCCGCAACAGACCTCCGTTTGATGCCTACGCTCCTCTTCCACTCGATCACGCGTCTCCTTCCTCTCCTCATTTGTTTCAACCTTGGCCGCTACTGTGCTGATCTTGATCTTTTGCAGATTTGACGTAAAGTCTGCATTGAACGAGAAGGAGTCATCTGGGTTGACGTCACGTCCTGGTGGATGCTTTTTCAAAACCTTCCACTTGGCGCACGCCAGAGACTGGAGGTGCCGTCGTAGCTCCTGATCAGGAATACCGCTGGCAGACTTGATCTCCTGCAAAGGCGAGTATCCGGTAAGAGTGGGTTCCGCAGAGGACACACGTCAGCTAACCTCGTACGTCAGGAACTCGCCTTCATCAATATCTTCGAACAGCATGAGAATGACGAGCGCGAAGGTCGATACGTTCAACTCGTGCTTCCTCGCCTTGAATGACACCCGTACATCCGCGTTGCCGAGGGAAGGCTGCCACGTCAAGCGGCGGCCTGAATGACGGGAGAGATAGAATTGCTCGAACGACTTGCATGCCCGTAAGAGGTCATCTGGAAGATTGCAGGAGGCATCGAGGTGGGACATCGGCCAGAACGTAGATGTCATAACCGTGACGGATATCTCGATTGAGGGTGCCTGTAACTTACACAACGGATTACTTTTCGACCAGAATGCAGCATGTAGACGTGACATACAGCACTCTGGGAAATTTTGTCTCGATATGCCTGCATGGTTTCCGTTGATATCTTCATATCGTGGAACATGCCCTCGAGCTTTTGAGTGAACTGATATCCACACTCGACCTTGAGCTTGGCGAGCATGCCACGCTCGGCATCGTCTGAAACGGAGCGACCTGTAAGAAGACGCTTCGCCAGATGACCTTTGTAGTATCTCTCGAACACGTCCTTCTCCGTGAGGTACCGGAACACGGTGATAGTCTTGTCCAAGACCACCTCAACTTCGTTATCAGATTTCTAACATATAAGTTAGACACACTGGACAGGGTACCATCGAACATCGAAGAACATACCCCTTTGAGACCTTTCTTGAGGTTCTCGTCAATGGACAGGGAGATGAATTCAGGCGCCTTCTCATTCCGGTTGATGAACGACTCGAAGGCCTACCAGATGTAAGACCTCGCGTACAATCACAGTCAATAAGACACACCTCATTGATCCCGCTCTCGAGGTCACGATCGCTCTGCAAGGAGCGCTTCCAGATCTGATCGAACGTGTCCTTCAGTTCCAGAACATCTTGAACCCACTTCAAGGCAAGGGTGAGGGTCTGTGAGCCCGCTTGAGGGCGCGCTTTGCCCTTCCCCTTTCCCCCGAGGTCTTCATCAGGATCTGCTAAATTGGCATCTATGTCCGCCGTGCTGCCCAAGTTAACCTCCTGTCCCCTCCGATTGATAGACTCCTTGAGAGCCTTTCGCAGTGTTGGGCGGCCTTGTGGGACGATGATAAACATGCGATATAGGCGTGCCAGGTCGTCGTATTTGCTCAGATCGATCATGACATCGAGGCCAGAGTTCGACATAGATATGACGGGTTGCAGGTTGGCAGTGAGGAGATGCTTCTCGAGAATACGGCGGAGGGGTACGGCGGTATGCGACGAAAGGTAGTGGTGGGTCCGAGATTCTTCAGACTCGAACCGTGCCTCGACCTTATGACAGTCAGCGAACTGGACACAAAACAAGAGGTTTGCGCACCCTTCGCAGATACTCGGGTGCGTCGCACGTATCTAGCAGCTTCATACCCTCTTCCCTATAGTAAGTGTCACTCTCGCGCAAGACGGCAGGCTCTAAGTCTTGTTTGTACACCGACGGGCCATCCTTTTCCGGACTCAGCTGTTGCAAAACATCCACGCAGCCCTTAACGGCCGAACGGTTGATCACATACCCGTCACGCTCGATGTGGATGAGGTCCAGGACGGTCGTGATGATGTGATCTGCTATGGGCGGACGAATGATGTGCTTTAAGAAGAGCTCTAAGCCAGCATCGAAGATCTTGGGCACTTGGGCCGTGTCGGTGTACACGCGGTCCTGCGGAGGGACAAGTCAACGTGTCAAGGACGGTGTGAGTGACAATCAGCTCACCATATACTTCAGTATATCACTCAGTTTGGACATACTTGAGATGTGATCATCCCACACATTTCGCAAAGCCTTCAGCAGTCTCTCGCCTTCCTGACTCCGATGCACGGGGTCGTCACTCCTTCCAGTCGGGAACGCGGGTATCACTTGCTCCCTGGCGAGTCTGTCCAGGTTCTCGCCTACGAGCTTCTTTGTTTCCCTGTAAAGCGAATCCCCATGCTTATGTAGGACCATGTTATACGCGAAACGGTAGTTCTCTTCAAAGGAAAGGTTGGAGGCATTGTGGTTGTGGATTTCACGGATATTGTTGGCCAACTTTGACCATGTGTCATCAATAGAAACTTCTGGACCATGCTGCCAGTGGAACGCTTGTGTCAATAGGAGCAGTCGGGCAATAACTGAACATGCTCACTCTCTTAGGAGGTTTCTATCCGTCGAGCACAATGAGCTATCTGTGGCAACACCGTGCGCGTACACTCACGATTTTGGGCTTGCCGCGCCTAGGAACTGCAATAGCGTTAGAAACAGAGATACGAGGGTTCAGAATTTTGGCATACCTGCTGCCATAGTGGATGCGGTCAGGGTGCAGACGGATTCACGCAGTACCAGTTTAGCGCCACCGCGTATGCATGACTTCACGCGTGCTCGCAGTTTATTGTAGCTTGCTTGTCCTTGTTGAATTCCAAAGCTTTTGCCAAACAACGTCGCATCAATTACGAATACGATCTTCTCAACCTCTGGTGCTAAAGGTACGACTACAGGAACAGATGCAAAGCTACAATCGATATGTGGAGACATGAATGTAAGTACTGCTAATGCGAGGGAATTATGGGCTGACAGATGTGCAGATAAATGAAGAGCAACACGGACGCGACGGGAGACATGCATTGGAAATGCATACATTATGAGCCTGCACGAGAGGTGCGCACTAAGTCTACAAAGTACTTTCGGAAATTCTTGCTGTCAAAGTCCCTGAGTTTCGTCGCAAAATCGACAGTCATGTCTTGTGGCCAGCCCTGAGCGGGAAGGAACACCGTCGTGAAGAAGTCATATGCTTCCTGACCTCTCGCCTTGCAGACGATCTGTAGGAAGTTTGCAATTTCGTGAAGGACCTGCGAGGATAGAATGAGCTATGGCTCTCATTAAGGGCTAAAACAATTGAATCACCACAAGGATCTGTCCGTCCTTGATGTTCAAGTTCGGCAACGCTAAGACCTTGAAAGCAAGCGGCACAAGTTGTTGATATATGAAGCCATCGATACCGGGCAAGCTCTCGACTCGGGCATCCGCACTTCCATTCCCATTCACTTGCGCGGGTTGTCCGCCCCAGACGCCGATGCACCGCCCAAGGAAGTTGAAGGCTGCCTTCGCACCGCTGGGATCTGACACGTCCGTGGCTATGCGCTCCATATTCTCAAGTAGGTCCTGGAAGCGACGCCTGTTCCCTGTAATAAAGTTAGATCCGGAAGGATGATGGCAAAGGCATACCACCAAACACTCACTTTCTGAGATGAACACACCGTGGACAGAGGACGCTACGATGGTATTGAGTAGGTTGAGGTAGGCCCTCTTGGTGTCAGTTTGCGCCACCTGGTCGTCGGTGCCGGTGACAGGTTGCGACAGGACCTCCATTATGCGTTCGCTCAGAGGGCCAATCAGCTGGTCCAAAACATCGAAGATTTCAAGCTGTTGGACAGTGAGCATATATTCCAGTCCAGACAAAGCATGTCAAGTACCTGTAGCTTGTGAACAAGAAGACCAATGAAGTTCATGAAGTCCACGAGCTCGGATAGTTCGAAGTGTGCTAAGAGGTTCGCCATGAGTGGGGGGATGAAGCTCGTCACGTTTGGTCCCGTGGTAGCAATAATTCTCGCAAACGCGAAACGTGTCTAACGCTCATTCAGAACGATCAACAAGTTCAGGTTGTCCAAGTGTGTACTTACTGCGTCTCGAACAACCTTGAAGACGTTCATAGCATTCAGAGATGTCAAGATAGCCTGGGCAACTTCCTTGAAAACATCCAGAGGAGGTGGATTATAGTCCTCATGGATCTCCGACGGGTAGTCCGGGAACCCCTTCGCAATATTCCCCAAAGCCATGATGATATGATGGATCTCTAAGATCGGGACGTAATCTTGTGGCCCCTTGACAGCCTGCAAGCTCGTCGCCAGTTGGTCCAATAAAGGCTTGACAACCGACATCAGCAACGCCGCCTGCTGTTCTGGCGCCTTCGAAATTAGCGATACCAGAATGCCGGAAGTCTCGAAGAGGTACAGCTGCGAGTCGAAGATACCAGGGTTATTGACAGCTTCGGTTAGCATGTCCTGCGTCTCGTCTTCGAGCTGCGGGAGCTCCACTCGGATGAGCAGAAGATCCCGGATGCTGTCGATAAGCCTCAAGGCGACTTCAGAGGAGATCTCATGCTTGTCTTCCTTGACAAAGCGGTGGAAGAGGTAGAAAACTCGCGAGCGCACAGACGAATCTGGATTGTGCAGGCCTCTGTTATTAGCAGTAACCATCATTAGTACAGTCAGGGGAACCGCATTCGAAATCTTGACGCACCGTGTATCCACCATGGCCTCAAGAACCGGCAGAACGCAATCTTTCCGCACTTTAAAGAAGTCGCCGTATCTCGCAGCAGTCTCAAAGAATTGCATCGCAACCGCACTGTTAGGGTACGCCGAGATCCCAGAGTGAGACATGGTGTACAGCATCTCGCCATGACTCGTCAGTGGATATTCGGAGTAGTCAAACTTCCGCCGATCTTCGCCTCGGGGAATCGACGGTGCTTGACAGAACGCCGCTCTGCCCTTTCCTCCAGCTGCATATAGGAACGCTCAGAGAATGAGGGTACGGCTCTGACACGGACGCGTACCTTTGTTGATCTCGCCATATATATAAATCAGATACACGGCAAGCTCAGCATCTGTCCATTCGATAGAAGCACCATTCCTATAGGCGGTGAGCGTATTGATGGATAGTGTCCGTACGGCATCCGTGACAAGGTCCTGGTCAATCACCAGCACCGCGTCCAGGAAGGTGCGAAGATCCTGGGATGCGGATTCAGCTCCGGTCAGACTTAAAAGATGGCACGGGAAAACGTAATTATATGCCTACCTTGCGCAATGTTTCGAATGCCGCTTTGTCGTCCTCGTCCGGTTCGTCGTCATCCGTGTATTCGTCCCACTTGAATTTCTCGAGGATGACGCGTAGCAATGAAGTGAGAAATGTGCGTTTTGATTCATCGATGGGGTTCGAGGACACCTTCTTCGCTTTTTTGTACTTTCGAGGAGTCAGATAGAGGCGTATAATAGGAGGGTAATTACTTACGCTGCTCAGTATGGTTGACAACATCGGGAAAATAGTAGCAGACGTGTCATCGTATTCATCGGACATAAAACGAAGCATAACCGGTAGACACTGATCGAGCAGCCTCGTCGCTTCCGAGCGGATCTCTTCGAGTTGGCATTCCTGCGAAAGCTTATCAGACTTCCACGCCTCACAGAGACCGACCCACTCACGTCGATGAGTTTCATCAGCTCCAAGCCCAAGATGTTCAACAGCTTTCCGAGGGCCTCTCGATATGACTCCTCGCCTTCGTCCGTATCCCCGCTTCGAGCCTCTTGTTCTGATCGTGTCCGGGTCTCCAGAGCATCCAGAACCTCGCCCAGCGACAGGACCTTGATGAGCTGTAGTTTATCCGAGGGCTCCTTGAGACCCTTGGATAAGATACGCGTCAACGCAGCGCAGGTCGCTAACCGGATAGGCAAAGCTGGGTCGGAGAGGAGGGAGAAGAGCAATGGAATGGTCGTTGGTGTGACCGTCAAGTTGATATCGATCCACCCTACACAGCACAATGAAGCGCATCGCACGTCATTCAGTCTGATGGGACTCACCAACATACGACGCGAAGGTCCTGATACCCCAGTCAACCACTTCCTCCACAGTGGAAAGCTCCTTATCTGGAGAGGGCACGTTTAGCTCCCCTTTCCGCAGCTTGTTCATCCTGTCAGCGCCGTTCGCCACAATCGTCAACACGGCTTCGTTAATACGTGCTGCATCCCGATCTCGCACGGCGTCCCGAACACGTGTATCCCTCGCATGTCGTTCCGCATTCCAGTGTCTCGCTGACTTGATAACCGCGTCTGCGACTTCGCCGGAGATCTCGAGTATGATATGGAAGAATAATAGGGAGACATGAGGGTTGAATGAGGATTGCGAGGATGATTCGGAAGGCTGGATGAGGGTGAATAGGTCCGTGAGGAATGATGGCCATTGTTCGACGTAAGTGCAGAGGAAGAAGAGAGTCATGGTGTGAGAGAACTTGTTCCGGATGACTGCAAGGGAACGCGATCAGCGCAATCCAAAGGCAGATTGAATAAACTCACATGGTGCGCTCGCCTCCGCCTGACCATACACATACTCTGACTGTATGTATCCTACAAGTCCCTGCTGTAATGTCGTAAAGGACTCTTCGTCTAGTGGTTCGAAGCTGGGGTGGCAATTGTGGCACAGTGGAGGATAGTCGCGAACGAACGCGTCATCGTCATGAAATCGTTAGGAAAAGGGTCCAATATAAGGAAGCAACTCCATGCACCGGTTATCCAAGAAGACATCCAGAACCTGCAACCCAAAGAACCGCACTTGCGGTGGGTGCTTCCGTGCGCCATCGGGAGTCGTGTCGACAAAGAGAGCCAAGGCCAGACGCCAGCTTTCGGCCGCATTTTCTTGAATATTAGAGAGATATTCTAAAGCTTGCTGGTGTAAAGTTGACTGGGTCGGTTCGGAGGCAATGAGGATTGCTTGAACTACTTGGTTAAGTTCCTGATCCATTGAGACACGGGGAAGAACGGTGCAGAACCACGATTTTGTAAGGCCAGTAGACGGCCACTCGTTGACGCGACAGTGCAGAAGTGGAAGAAAGAAAGCAAGGCGATGGCCTTTATAGCCTCGAGGAATACGCTCTGACCGCGCTCTAAATGATCTCGTCAAAAAGAGTCAAATCAGATCGTGTGCATGACACAGCCACGTGGACTCGCGGATATATCGGGAAGCATTCGGGTACTGTAACCTACTGTAACTGTAGACTTCGCCAGGGTTCCTTCAAGCTTGTCGAAAGCTCGTATCTCTAGCACACGGCGCACTCCTAGTAAACCTTCCGCCTGCAAAGTTCTGCCTTAGAAAGGGTACGTTACGGAGAAGTTCTCGATGGGCCAGTCCAGGGGAATACCAGAGCACCGCGCTTCAGTGCAGGAGCAGACGGTGGGCAGTCGAATAGGCTTTCCACATCCGAGCTCAGGTCTGTAGGGTACATGGGGTAAATGCGTGAGTGTGTTTTGTATGTGCTGAGGCAAGTACGCACCCATTTGCTGATGTTTAAAATGTTAATAAGGAAATTGCTCTGGGGTCGACATTTATCCATGTATACAGCCATCCGACCCTGCAAGCCAAGGGCTGACAATTCTGTAAATCACATACCGCAGTTTATACCAACCAGTCCCGTGTTTTGCGCGTTACGGAAGGGTCCTGAGCTAGGTGGGCTTTATAAACGGATCTGAAGCATACTAAGTGCCAGACACTTGGTTGCAACATAATAATCAATGCAAAGACTAAAACAGCCACTATTCAATGCGGCGTTGAGAGAGTGGAATTTTATTATGTGCGCCGAGCACCGACGCGTCTCGTCACGTGTCATGTGACAGGGCTCCCAAGGAATAGTATGTGCAGAACGGCTCGTCTCTCAGATCTCCGGCCAGAGGTGGGTGAGCAGCAGCAGTGACGGATTTGGATGTGAAAGTAGGCATTGATCGACACGCCATTGCCATGCACTGACCTCACTGACGCGTCCCGCATCTAAAGCATCTTGCTGTCCGACCGTTGCTATATAACGGCGCGTCCTAGCTCGTATAATGGACAGACCCTCTCTTAGACCAGGACTCTCAAATATTGTGCGGAAACGTATCACTCATTATAATGCAATCGTAAGGACTCTCGGGTCTCTCCTCTTACACCTTCGTTTATCTCCTACCTCTCTGCAGCGTTCTTCACTCCGTCATCGGTCCTGCCGGTCCTGAGCAGGAGGACCTCAAGGGTCGCACAGCGATCGTCACCGGAGGCGCCAACGGCATCGGCAAAGAGGTCGCTCGCGCCTTTGCCAAGTACGGGGCCAAGGTGATCATGATCAACCGTAAGGAGGAGCAGGGATCCGCGGCCATTGAGCAGTTCAACAAGGAAGCACGCGAGGAGGGTATCCAGGGCGGCCAGCTCGATATCCACTGGGTCGGCTGCGATATCGCCAAGATGTCGGACGTGCGCAAGACGTTTGGCGAGATTGCCGAGAAGGAAGAGCGGCTGGACTTAGTGAGTCGATGTCGACACTGATAACCTCAGGACCATGCAGACCGTCACTCACGCTGCGACGTACAGCTTATCCTATCTGCGGGTATCAACGCCGAGCAGTTCGGTTTGTCCGCGGACAACCTGGACCGCCACTTTGCGCTGAACGCCCTGGGCCATTTCTACATCGTTAACCTCCTGTACCCGCTCATGCGCAAGACCTCAAAGCTCCCGAACGCGCCAGCACCTCGTATAGTGTTTGAGAGCAGCGAGCAGCACCGTGCCGCGCCGCCGAACGTGCACTTTGGGAGTCTCGCGGAGATAAACGACGACACGCTTGACCCGACCCGCAGGTACGCCCGCACGAAGCTCGCAATGATTCTATACACGAAGGGGCTACTGGACTATGTCATTAAGAAGAACAACGACAAGTGAGTTTGCATACTTTCATCATCTGAGCTGCCTCGACGCTCTTCACACAGGAGTGGTTGGGCAGACACTGTCATTCGTCTCCAAGCTTGTGGGGCGCGACATCGAGCAGGGATCGTACTCGGCGTTATATGCCGCTCTCGCCGACGAGGTGCTCGAAAAGGGCTGGAACGGGTACTACTTCACTGACCCCGGCCAGCTAGGGAAGGAGACGGCGCAGGCGAATGATAAGTGGCTTATAAGGTCCTGCTGGGAGTTAAGCGAGAGGCTTATTAGGGAGAAGGCGGGGAACGATGCGTTGAAGTCGTGGGACGCATGAGTCTGGGAACGGGACCGGAAGTGTTGCGAACGACTGTAGAGATAGAAAGGTGGATGGATGTCTATGAAATTAGAGCGCGATCTCGGTATGTTATTGTCGCAGGAGTGGCACTCACAGCGTCTGCTACAGACCCGTAGGATAGTCTAAGGTGCGCCCTGTCAAGCCGGGAAGCTGTAAGATATCGGTATAGTCAAAGCATCTGTGCCGCATCGTATGCGAGTGATCTCGTGGGGGACTGACAGTCGCAACGAAGTACACGTGCGTAGCAGGTCGAGTTGGACAAGACCAAGGTAGAGTCCCCGCAGAAAGCACAGCCACCACGTGCCGCAACCTGAATCTCCGAACGCCAGTCGCCTAAAGGTTTTCTTCTTGCTATTCGAACTCCCGAGCAAATCTCGAACTATGCGTCAACTGCACTTCGTTTGTTAGTTCACTGACACCTATACGGGAGCGGCTGTACCACTGGGGCGCTGCTAATGTTTGCGATTACCGAAAAAGAACTGGTCGACAAATGGCCGGTCTCGTATAATCATCTCTCATGGAAAATTCAAGGCAGAAATGGATGACACTCGCACACAGTACTAGTTTCTCGCTACTCGTGAAGCTGACAGCAATGCAGGCTAATCACATCGCTGTATAGTACCCTATACGGTAGCATTCTCTTCTGAGTTTAACATGCACGATCATGATCATTAATCCGGTCGGAGCCACCTCAGCGTCGACTCGCTCTTACAGATACGACTTTTGAATTTGTGGTGCGCTATATATACCTTTTGTTCGGACAGTATGGACCTATGGATCTGCAGCCACTTTAATGTGATGCACGAGGACGTATTAGCGCGCTGTGTTACACCGCCTAGTCCCGCTTTTGCTGATGGTGTTACACCGCACCGCACCGCTCTAACTGAGCTTCACAGCTAACTGTCTATTCCGTGCAAAGGCTGAGAACATATATATAATAATCAATGTCCATCGCGTGAACACTTGCGCATCCGCTTGACGTCCGTAACCGTCAAGTATCGACAATGGTGTACCCGGAGGGACTCGGGCCTGACGGTAAGACACTGTAAATTCCGTCTTGTTGCATTTACTTGAGATCTCCACAGCTCTTACGGTCCTCAACGATTACTTGCAGAGAAATGCGACCACTTCCCTTCTGTCATGGGAGATGCAACAGTCTGGATCTGATCATGCGGCCTACTGGACAGCTATAGCGATGAGTGAGAAAGATTTTCCTAGCAGTATGCTACATTGTTCGACCACTCAGACATGATTATACACAGTCAACGGAGTAGAGTATGGAAGAGGTGGCGGTATGAGGGCCAAGGATGCCCGAAATGCTGCTGCCCGGCAAGTGATCTCGGCCATAGAAAAGGAGCCAATGACCATTAGGCGAAGACGAGGGAAGTCTCCAGAGTCCGAGACAGATGGTTTGGACCAGAGGTGGTCATATCAGTCTGCAGTCCCCTCAGACTCCGCTTCGCAGTCGAGGTTCGCGGAAAGTACTGCAGAGCGCAAGGATTCGCGGGTACCAGAAGCGGACGGAAATATCGCTCCCGAGAGCGATGCCTCTTCTGTCCATCAGTATCCTCCGCATGGTTCTCATTGCAAGGGTGTGGGCTCAAATGCCTCGGCTGAACCACCGGTGGGATCTGCCAGTGTAGGGCAGATTCAAAGGGATCAGGACCATCTACGGTCATTTGGTCGGGATACTGAGGTGGTCAGCATCATTCATATTGAATATCCCTTGCTTTCCAGGCTTATAATCACCCGCAGCCCACAGATACCTTCGAGCTGAAGTTGCATTTGAAGCCTCAATGCCATGTCAGCACTGTGATAGACCGGAGCTGGCACGATGAGAAGCTCCGACTATGTCTGGTCTCCACATATAATGAAATGCGCGACCCCTGGAGGCGGTGGATTTTTGCTAGAAAACTGAGGTGATACATGTAATTAATCCATAGCACACTACGACTGAGTGGATATCCAACCCAGGTCCATATCTCTTGTGAAGGTATTTATTCTCCTCTATCTGTCGTTCGTTTTCTCAGTGCCAACATAGTACAGGGCACCCAGATGGTGTGAAGCCGTCCAATCCAGTTTAGACTCGTATGACATCCAATCTGAAGCGAGCGTATGCTCGGCAGCGAATCAAACCAGCCGTGCGCTCGGGTACTACTTAGAAAATCTGGTCTTGAGGGATTCTCAGCACGGATTGGAATTTATAGAGTCATGGTCGATGGCTCCCCTGATTATGATCTGTCTGCTTGGTATGCTCCTGTCCACTATTTTTGCCCTTTGGTATGGACACCGGTTTGGAGACTACAGTGGCGGGTTTACCATTGCGGGTGAGCTTTCAGAGATACACTTTACTTCGAATGCCCGCGATGCTGAATTCACTGCCTTTATAGCATACGCTGGCGGATTAATTGGAATCTTGCTATTACTTCTGCAAATCGGCATGGTCTCTAGATCATAGTGTTCTGATAGCGGAGGGTACGGTAACATCGGGAGTCCGTACTGAGGAAGGGACCGGAGATGGGTGAGCTGATGGTAGAGTGACCTTGATAATTTTCCGATTCCTCAATGTCTGTCAATGATGATGCCCAACAATTCAGTTGCCAGTAGTGTTAGGCTATAGACTCCTATGACACCGGGGAAGCAGGACAGCTCGCAAGAGTCCAACCTACTATCAGAGAGATCCCCCACGGTTGGGATTCAGATTTATGTCGCAAGGAGGTTGGTCCCGAGCCCGCCCTAGCGCAGTGGTCCTGTCCAGACTCCATCACCGCAGTGGGGCTAATATACAAGCAGCCCATCTAGCATTGCAGAACCCCCAGTAGCGCTTTGCAAGAGCTTTTATTGCTGCTCGAGGCTGCGCTCCGAGTCGTGTATGTTCACTACACGGCCGCTGATAGTCTCTCTCGCACACAGGAGGAGGGCATTGCGCCTCACTCAGTCAGATCGACCGATGCCGGCGTAGCTGTCTCAATTCGACGGATGACAAGATCTTGAGGTAAGCTTGTCGCGATTATGCAGTTGGGAAGAGACGTGATATCCTCGAAGCTCGCTATCGGTGCAAATACATTGATCAAGAAACGCAAAACTGGCGCCTGAAAGCTCCGTTAACAACCTAAGACGGAACTATCAATCACGCTATGGGCTCTGATAGGTCAAAATGTCGGTCGCTGTAGCACCGTTCGTGCTTACCGTGGTCCTAGGCCGTCTTAGCTTGTGGGATCCTTGAAGCCTTTCAACACAAGAAACTCCATCACGTCAATCACAGCGGAGAAGCCGTCCGTGTTGCGTCCCAGCTGGATGGTGCTCATCATGCTGTAAAAGAATTTATCCGTGCCTGGCTGCCGAAACGCGAACAGGACATGGCCTTCCCACACGGGCTTCTTGTCATTGCTCGCCTCGATATTAGCCGCGAGGGCGGTGGTATCTATGGCAGAGACCTCGACGTTCAGCTCGTCCTTGAAGGTGCTGACAATCTTGTCGACCATGCTGGAGACGTTGGCCTCCTCCAGGACGATCTTATTGATTCTTACTGGAATTGGATAGAGGTCACTGCCTGGCGCGGTGTTAGTGGGGCACACAGGCGAGAGCTAAGGGACCAGAGGGTTACCTTGGTACCCGTTGACAGCCTCGAGGAAGCCTGGCCAGTCGAATGCAGTGGAGACATTCCCGTCGTTTAACTGCCAGTAGTGGCCGAAAAACTTCATAACCTGTAGGCTAGTTATGATGAGAGCTGGCGGCAGCTTCGAGAAAAGATCGAAGGTGGTAGCTATTAATCGACTTGTGAGTCAACGATCATAACCGAGAGACGAGGGCTTACTGGCATTGTCGGCCATTATGAATGATATAGACTGGAGACTGCGAGGTGCCAGAGTACGAGGGGACGAGGACATGGTCTTCTAGTCCTTTATGCTGAACCGGGATGATTTGTCCGGCGCGTACTGTTGTGTCATCATAAACCGGCTTCGCTATCGTGTTGATTCAGGAAGAGCACATGCTACGAATGACCTCGATTCAGCGCCGCCATCGGTCTTCGAAGAGCGTAACCCTGCATGACAGTTTGCAGAGAAGAATGAAGTTCATATGAGCTGCTTACATCGGAAGTTTCTAAAAAATGGAGTACATACCGCGTGCACCACCTACTGTCGAATTAGGCTAATGGATAACGATACCCACTCAAGAAATGTAGTCGCTGACACTGGCTGGGAAGCCTTTGAGGTCTACGTAAAGTCTCATAACAACTGTGAATTTGCCGCGCACAGTGCATCATGTTGCTCTCGTGAGCCAGCATGCCAAATAATATCGCGGAGCCATGATGTGCCTGTGACTGAACGTGTCATCACGTGGAGTCACACGGCGCACGCGTCACTGACGAGCCGCACGATCGACGGATGGGCTCGCGGTCTCAGACTTGCCGTCCATCGCGCTGCCGCCGACCGACACAACCTCCTCAGGAAAGGCTGTCTCGGGTCGGCTGCCGCGCACAGTGACGGATAAAAGACGACCGCGTACCGCAAGCTATCCCTAGATTCTCGCATTCTACACACCGCACCTTGCTTTATATTCCCGACACTTCTACGCTCTTCGTATCTGCCATCATGCTGTCCTACGTCTTCGAGAGCTTCAGCAGCATCGGCGACATCTGTCATGAAGGCGCCTTCCTCGCGTTGCCCAACACCGACTTGCCTGAGTGGAACGTCCTTGGACAGGATTTCCGCGATGACGGTGATGAGATCGACGACGACAACAACGGCGACGAGGAGGAGGAGGAGGAGGAGCAGGGGAATGTTCAGGAGCACGATAGCTGGGCGGAGCCGCGGATCACGTATGAGGAATTTGTTGTGGAGATGGAGACCGCTCGGCGTGCGTTGGAGGCGAAGTTGGCGTCGGAGAGGTCGATGTGGGAGCATTTGGTGCGGGAGGATGACGACGTAGAGGAGACTGAACTAGAGGAGAAGGAAGATCGAGACGAGGTGGAGGCTGGAATGGTGGACGAGGCGGACGTGGACGTGGCGGATATGAGCATGCTATCCTACTACTACCGCGATGAGTCTTCGCTCTCTATCAACTTCGATGCTGACGCTTCTCTTATCAGGGATTGCGACTTCGAGGCGGAGGTAGAGGTGGCCCTGGCGTACGAAGCTGATCTGGAGGATTTTGAGGAGGACGACGCATGGGGGTTTGAGGGGCTGTCTATGGCGTAGATGAGGGGGGAAAGGGGAGGGGGTGAGGGGTGAGCTAGGGAGGGAGATGGGGGGGAGGTAAGTATGGTGCATCATTTATCTACCTATATCTAGCGGCGGCGGCGGACACATTCGAAGGACCACTCATTGTTACAAAACTAATTAATACAGTTCTATCTCTACATGCAGCCACTCACCTTTTTAGATATATACGCACAACAGTCCATCCATATTTCAAGAACAACAGCAACAATTGCTTCCGCTGCAGTCTTGGTGAGTGTCTCTTGTCCCCCCTTCCTCGGATGAGCATTGTGGGCGTCCGGCCAACGTCCGTATTGCTCTTCCATCTTTCATGCTTATGTTTTGAATCGACGCTGACTACTCTTTTGCGAGGGACACCGATCAATTCCTCAAGATACGATCGATCACAGGTCTACATCCGAGTGCGGTGAGTAATGCTTAGCTTCCTCTTCTTGGGTGGAGTCTTGCGGCGTCCGGCCAACGTGTGCACTGCTTCCCCCGAGGTTTACGCTCGTTTGAACCGCTTCTGACCACCCTTCTTTCGAGGTACCCCTGTCGAGCTATGAAGACGTACATCCGAGTCTATACTCGCATACACGGTGAGTCACTCTTTGTTGTTAGATCTGGGAGACCGGCGCGGCGTCCGGCCAACGTTTGCTTTGCGCTCCCATATCTATATCTCGCTGTCGAATTGATGCTGACCACGCCTTTATCGAGGTACACCGAACAATTCATGAGCCCAGGGCCGCTCACGAAGAAAGGTACGTTCCTTCTTTCTCCTTCACTTCTCCATATCGCCCTTTCTTTTGTTCGCGGTCTTGGCCAGCTCGCGAACCCTTTTGTTTCCTACCACCTTTTCTCGTGTCGTATTCGAACATCGTACTGACTCACCTACATACCAGGGCTCTCTCAGGCGCATCCCCTCAATTGGGATTCTAGCCAGAAGATTCACGTCGTTGTCCGTTCACTCGCGTTCCCATCGAGAAAGCGCGAGGTCTCGCCATTTCACTGGGTTCGTAATGTGCACTTTTTTTACGCTGCTATACTCAGGCTCTGACGTTCTTACTCAATCGCCGCGAGACGATCTGAAGCAGCGTATGAAGCCCTTGAAGCCGTACTTGGGGAGTTGGAGGACGATCCGTGAGTACAGCTTACAGCTCAACTCGAGTGCCTATCTGACTCTACAATTGTAGCTCCAGTAGCTCCTGGAAACTTGCTCTTTTCCTCGTATAAATGCTTCTTTGTAATGAAATTATATGCTTCTGAAAGGACTGTCTAATCTAATCGTTCGCTTGATGCCTGCATTCCCTAAGTCACGTGCGAAGTGATGTGACGGACGCGTTCGCGCGCGACTTGGCTAAGCCCCAACTAAGTACCCTCTTCGCTCTGAAGTACCTACCGCTGGAATGGACCAGGACGCTCCTGTCGACGACGGTGGTGGGGAGCAAGGTCCTGAATGCTCTGCTGCGAGCGACGTTGCAGTCTGAACTGACGTCGGGGAGAACCGTATCTGCACACGATTGGTTCCCTCTGGACGCGTCCTGGCTGGTGGCTGACCCAAGGTCCGTGCGCATTCGTATCCAGACTGCCCGCCGCTCCTGGTGGGGATATAAACCCGCCGCCTGCGCCTCTCCTCCCCATCGACATCTCTTCCCTCTTCTCCTACCATCGAGCTAGTCTCTTGTCTTCTACTCTACCACTTCATACACTCGCTCTTATACATACCCTCTGTCGATCACTACCACTACTTTCACTCTCTTACATCTACCATCATGCCTTCTGTCAAGGAGACCCTCAAGTCCTTCCAGGCCAAAGCCGCCGACATCAACTTCCTCAAGCAGTCCTTTGTCGCTCGCGTCCTCAAGAAGGACCAACCTGCCCGTATTGCCCGAGAACCATCCTCCGAGCTCATTGTGTCGCCCCCTTCCGCTGCCATCACGCCTTCATCCTCCACCTCCTCCTCCAGGCCGTCCACTCCACCCTCGCCTACTCGCCGCCGCATCCCGCTCACCCCCGAGCACGTCAAGAAGCTGTTCAAGTCTAAGAAGCCCGCGCCCGCTCTGCTCGAGTCCACTAGCGTCCCTACTTTCAGGGTGAAGCAGGTGCAGGGTATGATCGAGGCTATGGCGAAGCAGTTGGTCGAGGCGAGGGCTATTGTTGCGGAGAAGGACGGTGAGATCGAGAAGAGGGATGAGGAGCTCGTGAAACAGAGGGTACACTTTGCCCAGGAGATGCGGGCCATCATCGAGGAGAAGGAGGACGAGATCAAGACACACAGTGAGCAGCTTGCCCACGAGAAGATGCAGTACGACGAAGACATGCGGGCTGCTACTGACGAGAAGAACGCCCAGATCAAGAACCACAACGACCAGCGCATCGCCGACCGCCTTCAGCTCCAGAGGTTGCAGACTCTCATCGCCGAGAAGGACGCCGCGATCAAGGACTGCAACGACCGGCTCGCCATGCAGAAGAACCAGTACGAGAAGAAGCTTCGCGCCATCGTCGAAGAGAAGGACGCCGAGATCCAGAAGCTCAACGACCAGCTCGCCGACGACCACACCCAGATTGAGAAGTTGCAGACGGTCATCGCCGAGAAGGACACCGAGATCAAGGACCTGGACGCCTTCGCTGACGAGCTCGACGCTGCCAACAACGACAAACAGACCACCATCGACCGCCTCGAACTCGACCTCGAGGACCAGAACACCATCATCGTCACCCAGGAGTCGCACATCCGGGACCAGGACGCCCACATCGCAACCCTCACGCGCGCCCTAGAGCTCAACAAGATGCACTCGGAGGTGGAGCTGTTTTATAACTAGACTATATGGTGCGTTTTGGTGGTTGCTTGTGATCTTTTGTGACGTCGCTGACTAGATCTTGTTAGACAGCATATGTGTCTTACGACTACACGACTTTATGACTGTACCATCACCTGCCCGACCACATCGCCACCAAGCTCTTCGAGGCTCCCATACCCATTGTAGCAACTAGCGTTTCTTTCAAGATTCATTATAGACGTATCATTGTGTGTACCAGATATTTTCTTCTCTATCTTACGATCTAGAAGGGTCGCGTGGCTAACCAGCGCCCGGTTACTCATCTCACGAGTATTATCATTTCCTAATTCATTGTATCCCCAGTGTATCGATAGTTAGTGTATAGAATCACAAGAGACGTTACGAGCATAGTCGTGTTATGAGAAAATAGTCGCCTTTGCTCATCTTTGAGTAGCTCTGTTCACCTTCCTGTTGGATCCACGTTCTGTATGACCGAGTGTGACCGTCGCATCGGACGACGTCGCGTATTCTCTTGGTTCAGAGCGCATTGCGTGAGGCGAGTCCGTTAACGAGTCTCGAGGCGCGGCTCCCGCGCCTCACTACTTCGTGCCATCAATCTTACGAGTTGTACCAGTTCAAGCGGAAGCAGCGCTCTCGCTAAAATGTATAATATCTAAGGATATAAGCAGCACAACCTTATACAGGAGGGCCAGCCGTCAATACTCCAGCACATACACCTCTCCATTGAAGAGCCCCACCCCCATCCTCCCCAAGGCCTCATCAAACGCAAGCGCGCGCACCGCGTTCGGGCGGAAGGGCAAATTCGGGTACGCGCTCAACAGCGTCCTCGTCCCGAAGCTCTTGCTCCCACCCGCATTTGGCAGCGAAACGCCGACGAGGCGCACCTCCTCCGTCTCGACGTCGCGCTGCAGCCAGACGCCGCGGCGCCCCGCCGGCCCGAGGCGCGGGAGGTCGGCGATCTGCGTGCCCCCGCTGAAGCTCGGGGGGAGGTGCAGCGCTGTTGGGAAGACGGCGAACTTCCTTGGGGAGGAGGGGGCGGGGGAGGGGGGGAGGGGGAGGCTTGCGTGGTAGAGGCGCGTGAGGGCGCCTTCGCCGAAGCGGAAGGTCGTGAAGGTGAGGCGGGGGGAGGGGGTGGAGTAGGGAGGGGGGTTGGAGGAGAGGGTGAAGTCGAGGGCGCCGGGGAGTTTGGAGACGATGGCGTCGAGAATGGGTGGGTCGAAGTCTGTTGGTTGGGGGTCCGCTTGTTGGAGATGGGAGGGAGGAGGGAAGGGGGAGGGAGAGATGGAGTGTGCGGGGGATGGCGAGGATAGAAGCTCGGATGGGATGGCGTATGACCGGACGAGAAGGGCGTCTTCGAGAGCACCGAGTACAACGAGCTGCGTTGGGTACAGGGCAACGTGTACTCGCTCCAGTGTCTGGGAGTGAGATTCAGCTGTACTCTGCGATGCTGAGGTAGAACTGTAACTGACCTCCTTGAACCGTATGTGCAGTAGTCGTCGCACTCCGGTTCGTATATTCAGCAGAAGCACGTGGTCAGTCTGACCAGGCGGGTCAAACAGCTTCACAAGCGTGGCGACGACGATATCCCGGAACGATAGAACCTGATAGAACACTCCGTGGGATGTGGACGGTCTGTTGATGTGGTACACCAAGATCACCTTACCGCTTGAATAGTGTACCGGCGGCGTGACAGTGGCAGCTTTCGGTTCTATGTAGACGGTGTCAAGCTCTGGTAAAGAGGAGAGGGCGATTCTATAGACTTGAAGGAGTCTTTAAAGAGTGAATCAATTAACGTTGGGAAAGGAAATGCAGGATGCACGCACTCTTCGCCAGTTATGGTGACAGTCAGGGCGAGCACAGCATGTCGTTCTCCGTTTCCTTCATCCAGAGTGACTGCAAAGTTCCGAAAGTACCCGTGTCCCTCAAATGCAGCCGCTCGGTAAGGCTCTCCTTCGTGCGGCACCGCCCAGAACGCAAACGTCGTGCTCTGCCGACCTCGCGGGCGGTTGCGCTGAGCAGTCACGAGCCACTGCGCCCCAGGCAGCCAGCGCAGCTCGTCAATATTTGTCCTTTGTATTCCAGCCAGAACTGGAGTAAATCGGTGCATTGTAGGCTCCGGCTTGGACCAGTTCGCGTCCAGCCGGAGTGCGGCGATGCAAAGAGGTTGTATCCGAGAGGCCGGGAGAGACCAGATGGAGGTGTCCGGCGGGATTGGAAGAGGGAGAGGAAGGGCCGATGCGAGCTGGTGCCATAGGTAGTCGGTGGAGGTGAGTGCGAAGAGGGTGCGGCATGTCTATTGCGGGAAGCGTCAGCTCGGACGTCACGTGGCATGGAGAGGCACTCGCCTGCTTTAGTGATAGAACATCTGGGATAGAAAGGCGTACGAATATCTCAATGAGAATATCATCTGGAAGCTGGGCGAGGGATGGCATACAGGATCGACACTTTGGTGGCAGCAGTAAAAGCGGCAACCGATCGGACTGATCCTCAAGCGGACTTATCGGCGTTTTGTTCAATCAGATAAGATTATAAAGATAAGATTAGATAACCTCTGGTCCTGTGGCAACTGCAAGGAACCTTTAGAGCTGGATCCTACAGCTCCGATATAATCAAGGCAGTCAAAGTACTCACTACGACCTTATAAAAGTGCAGTTACTGATTTAGTAGTACAATAGCCAAACTTATGGCTAGCATCATCGGATTGCCACTCCTTGAATAGACACCCAGAGGCCGCTCCCATCGCGACAGAGGTGGCCCTCATCGATGTCAAGAGACTGAGTAACTCTACGTAGCGTTGTTCTCAATTTGCATGTACTCGTGTTGAAGTAACTTGCGCAGCACATCATCGCCTCAGTACTTCGATGTTCCGCAGTTCGACCTCCATGTGCAGCACACGTCAAGCCGACGTATTTTGCCTGGCCGAAGGCAGAACATTTGAAGAGCGCTATGCGCGTGTGATACGAATATCCTGTTGTACAGCTTGACTGGGAATTATACGACGCCGGCCGGATAGCTAATGGATACATGCTGCATGGAGGGTGTAGTATTCAGCCTGCGCACGGCAGTGCACGCGAGTACATGACGATAGCTTGAGTCCGCATGAGAGTCATGAGTGCCCGCGGTCGACGGGCATTGCCATGCTTCACCCTTTCAGATGCCACGATCCTCTGCCTCTGGGTCTGGATGCCGCTCGCCTTCATCTGAACAGAGGAGAATGGAATTTCTCACACTATTGCGAGTCCCAAACTTAGAGAGCACTGCCTGGAGTCTAAAATTATGCGTTTTGCTATGTATACAGGCCTGATTCCAATCCATCCACAAGTCATTCGGTGCGACGAGAGGGCCGCCGGTCCGGTCGACATCGCATACACAAACTGCGAGGCCAAGAAAAGCTTGAAATGACTGGGAGAAGACAGACTGGCTCGCACATGAGATTGAGCGACGGGCGGTGCGGGAACTCTTGACACGGATGTTCTAGAATAAGTAGCCCGGAGTCAAGGATAGACGAGAGACGAGACACCGCGAATCACACAGCTTGCATTGTGATAGAGAACATTGTGGAAGGGAATGGAATGGAAGAAGATGCGGAGGGCAGTGACCGCGCTGAGGCTGCAAGCATCGGTGGTTCAGGGACCTCCGTCGGCGCTGAGAACAAGGGATGCCTGATTAATGATTATCTGATTATACAGACCAGCGTGGTATGTCGCAGCATGAAAGAATCCTCCTCTACATCAGCCTGATCTGTGATACCCTGATTGCGACCGTATGGCACTCACTCGACCATGTTCTCACGTACTTTCCCTGAAGGACCAGAGAACGAAGGCGCTCGTGCGACACGTCAAATGCTGGAATATTTGGAGGTATAAACTCGCACCGAGATCCGCCGCGTCATACGGTCGCGTTCCAGGATGCGAGGCATGCTCTGCCTCGGTACGGCATCATGAGAGGACGATCTCGGCGTCAGTCCCGTCTCTCGGGCTATCCGAGATCTGACGAATCTTCTGAGACGAGGTCGCGTGACCGTCCACCAACAGCGGAATCTATCAAAAAACGAAACTGGCAATCATCAAAGGTCGTATAGGGCAGATACCAGGTAAGAGTGCAGCCTGTAATCACGGCTTCCATTCGTCGACCTGATGAATAGCCTGTGTTATGAGGTGAAAAGGCTGGCGTACCGATGCTTTGTCGGAGTTGGAGATCAAGAACTACGGCGATGTCCGAGGACGTTCGTCTGCCGTAAACGACCGCATTGGTAACGAAGAAAGAAGAACGATACTTGTACGGCCCTGCCAGATGCGTGGAACCCAGAGACTTGAGCTCACGTAGATGAAAGGCAGGGCGAGGCACAATATAATGACATGGTGGCGATAGATGGCGCGTTCTCAGACATCAGTTGTCGATGGATGCACAAGTCGCGACTGACCTCCGTGCGGAGAAGGACGAACATAGGCCAGAACATCGGGAATATTAGAGCGGGCGCCCGAAAGTCTTTGGTATAGGTGGGATATTGTAGGAGGAAGGAATAATTCCAGCGAGGACCGGTGGCTGCTGATGGATTACAGGCTCCAATTAAACCCGTGGCAGAAGCATAGTATACTAAACATGACCGTATAACGCACTTACCTCGCGGGAAGGATAGCCATATGGTTCATGACAAATGCATAATTGATCCATGCTAGATAACGTATTACCGCCACAAGGCCGCGTCATCGGAAAGTGATGGTAGGCGTGAATTTGTGATGTGTCCTGCCCAATACTGACATATTGCGGTACCGGAGGTTCCATATCTTGACCATGGGGTCTCAACTTCTGCGCTGAAAACCTGTGGTGATTTCAAGCTGAAATGAGATTTGGCATCAGAACTGACTTCGCGGCATGGAACTCGAAGGCAACGTCCTATCGCCGGAGACAATCGTATCTCTTTTGACAAATTGCGCGGCTTTCCAGGAGTCATAGTCTTCCTGTGCGTACTCTGTTGATGCCACAGAGGGACTGCTTCAGACTCCAGAGATAGCTGGACACCAATCGCGACCAGACGGGGGATCATAAAGTCGAGTCGAGTCGAGTCGTCGGTACCGAGTTACGATAGCAAAAGGCAGTGATGTCGAGAACTATCGGCGTACAGTAGCAACCGATGACGACAATTGTCAGAAATCGAAAGTGACGCAGTATAGCAGGCACACCTGTAGCTGAACGCGTGGAAGTATATGGCCGCCGTGGTCGACACCCTGCGCCGAGTTCTGATAGCTCATGTCGACAACCATTTGACGTGATGATGCTTCACTCCTGCGTCTCTGAAATTATGCTTGCTCCGGGAATTCGTCGCCATATGCTCGCGCTCAGTCGGCAATGAGGAGTGAAGCAAAGCCGGATCCAGGGGGCGAGCGCGGAGATTTCCGACGACGTCAACTAGGTTGTTGTTACCCCCAAGCGACTTTACGGGGTCCCGATTTGCGCTTTCCTGCACGTTTCGCCTTCGTTTTGTTACTGTGGTCTGCATACGCTATGTGTAGCTCCGTCGATTTTTCTGAAGTCTTATATCACCAATATATTATCTTTGGTGTAGCTTTTACAGCTGTATAATTGCTACATCAGATGGGATAAATTCGATATGCGTTCAAGGCCGGTGTACAACCTGGCCCGATTTGGATGGAGGCCGCGGGTGGCGCGCAACAATCGCAAGGTGTCGAACTTGCAGCGCATGCCGTCCTTGTTCCTCTAAGCTTCACTCTCCAGAGCAAATATTAGAATTGTATCTCCAGCATATATAGTTATACTTTACCCATTTTCCCTAGTCCGTATGTCTTTGTGGTAAGTAAACATGGTCTCTTGAGACCGAAATCTTGAAGTTCTTCGCGCTGAAGTATACTAGAGGGCTGGTACAAGATAATAATCACATTATTTGTGTATCTATAGCTTCTTATTATCAAGAAGGTGGTGTAGGAGGACTTGTGCTCCTGTGGCCATTGGGCATAGCACTATAGGAGGTATGCCACGACTTCCCTGAGCGGGAGGTCGAGCCTACCAGGACTCCGTCGCAGGTCTTCGTTGTCTAGTTGATGTAAATAATCAATAAGTACTCATTAATATTCTTACAGTAGCACGGCAATATGGCCAAAAGCCCATGGTTATTTTGTGAATAGCAGTATACCGGCCATAGAGCATAGAGTAATATTAAAACCTCATAATAGCGTATGCCACTACTTACGATACCTTGCATCCAGACCTTTTCTAGCCATAGCAATGCAATGGTATGTCATATACAGGAAGATAGCACCGTAGAGCCTTACAGGCTGTGTACCCACGACTTAGCTGACGCCACAAAATTTCCTTTCCGAGGTGGTTGTACGTGCTCCCGGGGTCCAGATACGCTTTCTTGAGTTGATGTCGCGCGTTTTCTGGCCGCCGGCCCCCTGGCCGGATCAGAAGTACAGTTACTCTGAATGGTGATTTTGCCGACGGCATTGCTGTTTGGCAACGCCTTCGGAACCAAACAACCACCTCGTCGTGATCCTCTTACGGATCAGGTGCCAACTCGTCGCGCTCCCTCTGATAGTTGCCTGGCGCCGTTGTTATGCAGAGCTGACTGCTGTTACAAGTTAAGATATATAAGTCAAGATTTAATACCTGTATCTCTGACATCAATTGTCAAAGTGCGAACAAGAGCACGTCTATAGTGCGACGAACACCAAGTACGCTGCGATGAAACTTGTTTGGCCGGACAATCTCCTTAACATTCGCAATTCCCGTCCATTGCGTCACAATGGATCACAAGGTATCCGTGTCCTTATCGCTGGGCTCTGCGGCCTTTCACTCACACGCCCAGTGGGCTATTGGAGTCTTCGGAAGAAGAGAACCCACTGGCTACGCATGCACAAGATATGTAAAACCTTACTCAGAGCTAATAATAGTTATCACACCGTTGCAACTTGCCTCTTGTTCTGGATCCAAATCGATCCATGCTTCTTCTCCTGTGCGAGGAGACGCAGAACGCATGGCCGGTCATGCATCACGAAGTAACACTTACTCCGCATAGCCTCCGATGGTACGCACACTGCGCGCACTATAAAGACCTAGCGACCGTCTCACCGTCCCTCAGGTTCCTCCGGTACCGCTACACTCGAGTCGCCAGACCCCTTTCCTGAGTTCAAGTGACCATGTTCGCCCTCACTCTTCTCAGCTACGCGCTTCTGGCCACCAGCGCACTGGCGCGGCCCTCTGGCATCCCCGGCCGCCTCGCCCGCCGTGCTGCTGGCGCTCACCTCTCGCGTCCCATGCAGAAGGTTGACACGCCCGACAGTTTGGCAGGCAACGCCTCGCACCCCGAGTACAGCTCCAACTGGGCTGGCGCTGTGTTCGACACGTACCCCTCGGTCAGTCCAGAACGTCTTTGTTGGGTAGCCCTTCCGCTCACATTACAGCGTTCACCTGTAGGGCACCTTCAGGTCCGTCACGGGCACTTTCACCGTCCCCACTCCCAGGGCCCCCAGCAGTGGCTCTGGCACCTACTCTGCCTCTGCCTGGGTCGGTATCGACGGGGACACCTGCGGCAATGCTATCCTCCAGACTGGCGTTGACTTCACGGTGACCAACGGTCGTACTTCCTACGATGGTAGGTGATTTCATTTCCGTCTTGCTACAGCAGGACTAACGAGCTGCGGCGATACATAGCTTGGTATGAATGGTACCCCGACTACGCCTACGATTTCACCGGCATCTCCTTCAGCGCGGGTAACACCGTCAGGGTCACCGTCACGGCCTCCAGCACCACCTCTGGCACCGCCGTCATCGAGAACGTCTCGACGGGGCAGACCGTGACCCAGCACATCACCTCCTCCTCCGCGCTCTGCGAGGAGAACGCTGAGTGGATCGTCGAGGACTACGAGGAGGGCGGCTCCCTCGTTCCCCTGGCCAACTTCGGCACCGTCACTTTCACCAGCGCCTCGGCTGGCACGAGCTCCGGCTCCATCGGTCCCTCTGGTGCTACCCTCATTGATATCGAGCAGAACGGCAGAGTTTTGACTTCTGCCTCGACCTCCGGCAGCTCCGTCACTGTTTCGTACGAGTAAGGAGTCCAAGGACGCCTGTAGAATACCTAAACTTGGCTTCGCTGCGCTGAGAAAGACATGTTTGGGGACTGAGGCTACGAAAGGAGAGCGTCTACTTCTGCTATTGGGGTTTAGATTCTGTTGTAGAAGTAGAGTGTTTTCTATCGTGTGGGTTAAGGAATGTATTTTATTATTAACGCTTGCGATGATATGACGTGACATTCTTCCGCATTGACACCGGCGTGAACTTCGAGCGGTGTGGGTGAGAAACGGTCCGAAATCTGACCGACATCGATTCGTCAGTGGGATTCTTCCGTGACTTTGATCCGTATATTGAACGAACTCGAGACATGATGACCCGAACAACACGTCCACGATACTCATGTGCTTCTAATATGTCGGGATCCTAGAGCTTGTGAGTACACGGAGGGTGGCATAACCCTAGGTAGCTCGCGCCACAGAATATTCATTACAGTGACTTTTATGCCCTCCCGGCCACGGAGACCAACCGGCATGCGCAAAGAGCTGCTGATATAGGTTATTCAAGGTACCTTGGAGTTCTATCGACCACATCAGCGATTGAGGTGGAGAAACCAATCAGTACTGTAGTCCTTGGAATATTGCTTGTGCATTTCCTGATGCATAGTACTATTCTCCCACGACGAAGCTCTTCAGCTTGAACTGTGATTGGACGCCATGCCGGGCTACTTCGCAGAGCGCATCGTTGTCGGAGACGACATACGTCGGAACTGAATTCTGAAAAGCTGCGACAAAGGTAACATTTAACTCCGAGAATAACCGCTGTCTCTCGAGCTCTGATATCCTTCGTCAGGTCTCATCTCGACCGGACGACAGACATGGGCCCGGATGGTCGATCTGACTCGGAAGCTACGGGGTTAGCCAGTTCTCAGCCAGTAAGAAAGAGGATACAGCGAGCATGCGACCAGTGTAGACATAGAAAAGGCAAGAAAAATATGTCATGTTGTGATCTGGAATTTTCTATTCACTTGCCCCTAGTTCGTTGTACGTGAAAAGGTCATGGTATCATCGAGGGTTGGCGCTCACGCTGGGTTAAGGCGGCGGTATGCAGCTGTCCGACCAAAGCTGTGCACGTTGTTCTGCATCAGGAGTCCAGTGCACGTACTTAGAAGCTGTGAAGGTAATCCCGATCACATTATGGATGATGACAAAATAACGCAAACGCGCGAGTTCAGAAACGCGGCCCAGCCAAGAGGTAAAAGATTTCTCGCATCCTGCCTACGTATCGACTAAGTCCCGCACAAAAGTGCCGCTAATGACGTGGAAATGCGCTTAGGAAGAATGGAAGATATGCTTGACAAGGTATGACTGTACAGCGCTGCCTATCGGCGCATATTGACTGCTTCATCCAGCTTGACTCTCAAGCCGACGAAGGGAACTATCAGGAGACACTCGATCCGTAAGGCGGTCCCCGTATATGATAATTGCTGCTGAACCTGCGTTTCTGACAACTGAATAGGAACGCAGCTTCTTCGAATTCTCCAACCGATTACAGTCGCCGTGGCTCTCCGTGTGGCTCTTACATCGATCCTGACGAGCCGGACTCTCCCCAGGACGCCAGCCCCGGGTTAATCGGGAGCCTGAGGCTCTTGGCGGGTCGAAGCTATGTTGGAAAATCTAGTGGACTCACATTTGTGCAGAACGCCATGACCCTTCGTAATGAATATCGGAACAAGGTCCATGGCTCCGACTCTAATATGAACCAGTATGCCACCATTGGCCCCCGTATCAGGCCTGAATTTTGGATAACCAACCCAGTGATGGATTCTCCTTCCTGCCTGATCACCTACCTTGCTTACAATTCTTTCCATAGTGGGAAGATGCGAAAATGCCGGCACCACATCCGCTCATCTTTCACTTCCCCCCTGATGATCTTTTGACGTCCCTCACAGACCTCTATTTTGCCCACCTCAACATCTTCTATCCCCTATTTCACCAACCAAGCTTTCGACAGGACATCGCTCGGAAACGGCACGAACAAGACCACATGTTCGGGGTCGTTGTCTTGGTCATGTGTGCTTGCGCAGCACGCTGGTCCAAGGACAGGAGAGTTCTTGCCGATTGGTCTGACTCGTGGCATTCCGCTGGTTGGAAATACCTGAATGAATGTACGCAAGTTTCCAGGCCTTTGGTCGAACAACCCCACTTGTTGGACCTACAGGCGTCAGCTGTGTGTGTATCGTCACCATAACCGAGGGTCTACTGATGCACCGCACGATAGTTGGCCGCCATATTCTTGCACGGATCCTCTGCTCCCCAAAGCGCTTGGGCGATGGTAGGAACAGGCATACGGAAAGCTCAGGACATAGGCATTCATCGGCGACGCAACCCCGGCACGCATGTGCCCACAGAGTCGTATGAAACATGGAAGCGAACGTTCTGGTCAGTTCGTCCGTTCATTTGGATGCCATGAGTTCTACACCTCAAGCTAGGGTACTAGTCGCTTTGGATAGGGATTTCAGTTCTGCTCTCGGACGAGCGTTTGCCATCCAAGACGAAGAGTATGTCATTTGGCAAACGCTTGATTCACACTTCTGAAGGGGTAGCTGTTTGTTAGTTTCGATCTGGATATGCCAGTTGAGTGCGACGACGAATACTGGCCGAGCTCACATTCAGGCCTCGGTTTCGTACAACCGGTACATAAACCGTCTGGATTGACCTATTTCTCTCGGTACATCAAACTGGACCAAATTCTTTCCTTTGCCCAGCGCACTGTAGTGAGTCCTTTCCGTCCCCGCTTGTATATCGTTTCTCAGGAGGGCTGGGGTTAGTACTCCGTCAACAAGTCGAAGATAATGCTGGGTTTGGTCGGGCCTGATTGGGAACAGCGTTTGGTATCGCAGCTGGATTCGTCATTAAATGAGTGGGTGGACTCTCTGCCTCATCACCGTACGTCTGGAAGACGCCAGAACGTCTATGCCTCTGATATCTCTCACAGTCCGCTGGGATCCTCAGCGTGAAGACCGAGTATTCTTCTTCCAGTCAGCGTACCTATATTGCAATTATTACCGCGTCCGCATCCTCGTGCACAGGCCATTTATTCCCACCCCGCAAAAGCCTTCGCGACTGCCTTTCCCTTCTCTGACCATTTGCACCAATGCTGCTCGGTCCATGGCGAACGTCATGGATGTTGCGCGTCGACGCATAGAGGGACCTTTCCCTCCTTTCGTTTATGTAAGTCGGGCAGCTCGTATTATCATCCGTCCGACTGATTGTTCGTCTTAGCCAGCCTTGCTGACCGCAGCTGTCGTGTTGTTGTTCAAGATTTGGGGCGGGAAGAAATCAGGGATGCCATCGGATCCCGCGCAAGAAATGGATGATCTTCGCAAGTGTTGGGTCGCTCTTAAGCAAGGGGAAGAACGGTACGCTCCACTACTGCATCCTCTTTTTTTTCCAAATAACGAATCTGCTACTACGTACAGCTGGTATTCAACTGGTAGACTTGTGTAAGACCGCGTCATCCTCAACAATAAATGAGCTAACGGCGCTCGTCCGCAGCGATATTATCTCTGACTTAGCCTCGGTCGGAGATATTCCGCTTTCTACGTCTCACACGGCGGTACCTAATAAGCGACAAAGGGAAACAGATGATATCAGCCCCACGGATAGTCCTGACTCCCTCGCTGTCCCCAGCATCACAGCAGAGAGTGCCGTAGACCGATATCGCGTCCAAATACCTTCGGAGCTCATTGATCCGTCCAAGACCAGCTCCTCCCGGTTCTCATCAATCCCCGCAACAAATATGACGAACACATCCCTCCGCGCGAGTTTCAATGAATCTGATCCAGCTTTTGGAAACATGAACGCTAATACCAGTCAAGCATATCCATCGAATCTTGGAGCACATAGTTCCATGACTGACGCAAATTCAGTGCATGCGACCAGGTTGCCAGAGATTTACCCCGCGAGAAGCGTGCAAGACCCTGTCGTTGCGACATCTTCAACACCCGATGACTGGGCGAATTTTCTAGGCCCGGACTGCTCAGGAGCCGCCGCCGGTGAATCAGCTTTCGCT
This sequence comes from Heliocybe sulcata, assembly GCA_004369045.1. Classification (NCBI taxonomy): domain Eukaryota; kingdom Fungi; phylum Basidiomycota; class Agaricomycetes; order Gloeophyllales; family Gloeophyllaceae; genus Heliocybe; species Heliocybe sulcata. Next base: position 314,660 of record ML213522.1, on the reverse strand, counting down.
GAATTTACGCCTGAGCAACAAAGCATGCCCTTGGACTATAGCTTCGAAGCGTGGGCCGCTGCTCTTGCAGAGTTCGGGTGAGCTTGTCTGTAGCTCAGCTTCGTGTCAGCGACGATGACAAGTGTTTGGCACAGACTCGATGAGCTCGGGGCATATGTCGCAAACACTGGGGCAGACCACGACCTTGTATACGGCAGCGTGAATGCCACGCACGGGTATCCTTCTTTCTAGAGATCTAGCAGCCACATATACACCAGTGTACATGCAGACATTGTTGATCGGTGGCTGGGGAGATAATACAGGTGACGTTTATCTCATCCGGTCTCAACTCATCATTGCGAACGTAAAATATATAGTGGCTTATATCGGATATCCACAAAGTACATTTGAAAACAAAGAAACGTATCAGAGTCCCTTGAAAGATAGTAAAGGTTACAACCGTCATGAACATTCGACATTCGACATGAACGGTAGACCAAGATCCCAGCTCCTCGTCCATACAATAACTACCGCATCAGAGCAAATATTCCAGGATCCCCTTAGAGAGCTGCTTTAGATCCCTCTTCGCCTCGTACGCGCCCTTTGAAACATCGGCATGACCAGATACCTGCCCAGTCAAAACCTTTGCCTGCTTGCGAGCGCGGTCGGCCCGTTCCGCCATGCTGGACAGCACCCACTTCTGACCTGCCTCCTTAATCTCTCTAGCCCGCTGCTTTGCCCTCGAATGTTTCTCCCCGACGACGCCAGCGAGGCCCTTCCTCTCAGAAACTTGGACTGGGGTCTCCTTGCGTGGCCGCTCCATGCTGGCAACCAAGGACAGGAGACTCTTCCGGCCCTGGGCCACCATATCCCCGATCATGGTCATCAGCTCTTCCAGCGCATCCACCAGCTCCTTCACGTCTCGCCCGACACCTTCCAGAACAGCCTGGATATCGAACCATTCGACCAGCGAGCCAATCACCCGGAGGCTCAATGCTGTGACGTCCATGGGCTCCTCTTCCTTGGCTTTACCCTTGCCCTTCCAGCTCGACGATGTACCGGCCTGTGAGGGCGCAATGACTGACAAGGCCTTCGAGACCCCGGCCGCGGCACTGTTCAGCGCAGGAACTTGCGTTTCAGGGCGAACCATGAGGTCAGTCAATGGCACCTGCATCGGGGGGCCCCGTCCTGAAATGCAGTGCGCTGCAGCGTCCTTACCCACTGCGACTCCGCTCTTCACAGCCGCCCGAGTAGACACCGGCGGCAGGTAAGAAGACGAACTGGAGGGCGAAGCGGGATCGAAGATGGCAAGGGCGAAATCCTTGACCGATGATGGTATCAGTGCCTTGGTTAGGTCTCCTTCTGCAAGCGGGACGGCTGCCGGCTGCGGAACAGACGCTGACTCGTTCAGAGTCTCGACTGTTGGGGAGCCTCCACGGGTTGTGGGAAGCAAGTGATGGCCTACATCCTTGAGGGTATAGGTGAGAAGTACGGAGAGAAGCACGGTAAGCCTATCGATACAATCAGTAAAAGAGCTTGAATCATACTATGCCTGCCAAGACTTACACGGCGAGAACATTGACTTTAGTACCCAAGTCCCGGAGGTAAGCCTTCTTCTTTGGCAAAGGAGTACTCGGCTGTGCAAATAGGGCTTCGATTGCGTCTCGTACGTCTCCCGCGCTCATTTCTTCAACGTCCTGGGCATTCACGATCCCGGGCACCAAATCTCCATCTCGAGAGGGGGTCAAGCGGAGCACTTTGCTCTCTGGGATGCTCAACATATTCCAGCGCTGTCTGGCAGCATGCCTTTCAACCTCTTCGGAGAAGGAATTGATGATGCATGCGGGTGGAACTAAAACAGGGAGATAGAAGGTATGTTCTTCGATCGACTCCCGTGTTATGGAAGACGGCAAGTAAACGATCGCCAGGGAGGTGTGAAATCGGTCTGGAGTGTAAGGGGACGACTCAAGACTCGACTGGCGAGGTTTGTGAAGTTAATACACTAAGAAAGTGAGAAATAAACATACCATCACGTCCGCGTCACGGATTGTGGGGACGGTCCTGTCTGTAATAATGATACCACGTGTACCCAGTTCACCATCCTCGAGAACGCGTGCCGACGACGCGGGGGAAGACAGCAATGCCCCAGAGGCCGCGGCAACCTTCCTCAGAATGTCATCAACAAGAGTGACCTTGACTGGCGACGAACAACCGTATAAAACAATGTTGAGATCCGCGTCCACAAGGACGCCGGGAGAGGCAGGCTCTACTTGTGGGATAACCTCGGGTGTAGGAATGATACCCAGATCGTCCAGAGTCATCGGCGCATCTCCCCTGCTCCCAAGTTCCAAGTCAGACTCTGAGCGAGAAATCCGATCGTAGGAATGGTTGAGGTCGTCGCGTTCTTCAGACGTGCAGGCGGGAACGGAGTTGGATAGGATAGGGTCAGGAAAGGATAGCCTAACGTCCCTACGCGACGCCCAGCCAAACGAGTGCGAGCTCGACCGCGAGGAGCTTAGCGTGCTAATCATGCTCTGGTCCAACGCCGCCTTCACGTTCTCCTCGTCCGCCGCCGCGTCCCCGGGCCTATCAATCTCCCGAGGCGGTACGGCATCGCTAGCAGGCTGCTCTATCACAAACTCATCTTCGCTGTCCCGGTCGTCGATTAGGCCTTCCCACCGCTCAGATATGGCGTTCCCAGCGCTGTCGCTAGTACCGGTGAAGCTCATGGACGAGCGACGCGATAGGCGGTCGACGATTGACTCGGCGTCCTCAGAGTCCCTGCCACTGGCGACATCGAGCCAGTCAGAGTCGGACATGGAGTCCGCGTCCCTAGTGTCTGTGGGATGCGTAGCAGCTAGAGACGAAGTTCTGGTGCCCTCCATGACCACGACGATAGCAGATGCACTGATAAATGAGTAATGCACGCAGCAGCCTCGGTACTTACCTGAGCTTGAGACGCCTGCCACTGATCGTATTTGTCGGTATTTGTACCGACTCTTCGACGCGTCGCCAGGACCCTTGATAATACTAATGGAGGTCTAATCGGAGTCCCGGTCAAAATGGCCCTCGCCGGTGGCCCATGTCGGGGTCAAGTCCCGGTCAAAATCCGACATAGCCACGGCATGTCGGGTCCACGCGTCCCGGTCAAAGTGGCCATTCGTCGCGAGGTCGGATCGGATCCCGGTCAAAAAGTTGGATGACCGCCGCCACATCTACTGCACGAGGTCGCCTATTTGTACTATCTAATCCACATCTTTAAGATGCAAAACAACCTGGTTTTTGTGGTTTGTGGCTGCTGTTTGTAGTCATGTTCCTACACTCTAAATTTGCTCAAGCTAATTTCCAGTCCTTGCCACGACATTAATATTGCGGCTCGCTCGTCGTCCCTGCTGATGCGCATACGGATATCAATATTGGTGGAGATATCCCGGCTTTCGACGCTGGTATTTGGATCGGCTTTGCATTTCTTCGCCTATGGCCTCCGGGCTCAAGAACGGCGGTCATCTGCTCGAGATATCCCTTCTGATATACAAAGACATTTACAGGAGTAGATGCCTGAAGCCTAAATGCCTATCAGTATGCTTGTAGCACTTTTTTGATTTTCTCACAATTTATTCGAAATTTTCGAGGTCTAATCAGAGCATCCCGGTCAAAATGGCCCTCTGGACGAAGGTCTGTGTGCGATCCCGGTCAAAGTCGTCCCAAAAAGGAAATTAGAGTCCCGGTCAAAACGGCCGGAATCGTCTACTTCCGGATCAGACCTCCATTAGTATTATCAAGGGTCCTGCGTCGCCACGTCCTTGAAACAAGTCAGACAAGTGTTATGACTATTATATTATATGGAACACACGAGCTGCTGATTGAAGAGTACTCGTCCGACTTCTCAGGATTCTTTGCCTTTTCCCTGGAATTTTCAGAATCTTGCAGCTAGATTTCTACTGAGCCACACTTGGAACTTTTCAGGATCAGTCTGGTTGCCTGCTGCCACCAAAGTGTCGATCCTGTATGCTATCCCTCGCCCAGCTTCCAGATGATATTCTCATTGAGATATTTGTACGCCTTTCTATCCCAGATATTTTATCGCTAAAGCAGGCAAGTGTGTCTCCTGCAGATGCCACGTGACGTCCGAGCTGACGCTTCCCGCAATAGACATGCCGCACCCTCTTCGCACTCACCTCCACCGACTACCTATGGCACCAGCTCGCATCGGCCCTTCCTCTCCCTCTTCCAATCCCGCCGGACACCTCCATCTGGTCTCTCCCGGCCTCTCGGATACAACCTCTTTGCATCGCCGCACTCCGGCTGGACGCGAACTGGTCCAAGCCGGAGCCTACAATGCACCGATTTACTCCAGTTCTGGCTGGAATACAAAGGACAAATATTGACGAGCTGCGCTGGCTGCCTGGGGCGCAGTGGCTTGTGACTGCTCAGCGCAACCGCCCGCGAGGTCGGCAGAGCACGACGTTTGCGTTCTGGGCGGTGCCGCACGATGGAGAGCCTTACCGAGCGGCTGCATTTGAGGGACACGGGTACTTTCGGAACTTTGCAGTCACTCTGGATGAAGGAAACGGAGAACGACATGCTGTGCTCGCCCTGACTGTCACCATAACTGGCGAAGAGTGCGTGCATCCTGGATTTCCTTTGTCGATGTTAATTATTCACTCTTTAAAGACTCCTTCAAGTCTATAGAATCGCCCTCTCCTCTCTACCCGAGCTTGACACCGTCTACATAGAACCGAAAGCTGCCACTATCACGCCGCCGGTACACTATTCAAGCGGTAAGGTGATCTTGGTGCATCACATCAACAGACCGTCGACATCCCACGGAGTGTTCTATCAGGTTCTGTCGTTCGGGGATATCGTCGTCGCCACGCTCGTGAAGCTGTTTGACCCGCCGGGTCAAACTGACCACGTCCTTCTGCTGAATATACGAACCGGAGTGCAACGACTACTGCACATACGGTTCAAGGAGGTCAGTTAGCCCTATCTCAGCATCGCAGAGTACAGCTGAATCTCAGTTCCAGACTCTGGAGCGAGTACACGTTGCCCTGTACCCAACGCAGCTCGTTGTACTCGGTGCTCTCGAAGACGCTCTTCTTGTCCGGTCATATGCGATCCCACCCGAGATCCTATCCTCGCCATCCCTCGCACACTCCACCTCTCCCTCCCCCTTCCCTCCTCCCTCCCATCTCCAACAAGCGGACCCCCAACCGACAGACTTCGACCCACCCATTCTCGACGCCATCGTCTCCAAACTCCCCGGCGCCCTCGACTTCACCCTCTCCTCCAACCCCCCTCCCTACTCCACCCCCTCCCCCCGGCTCACCTTCACGACCTTCCGCTTCGGCGAAGGCGCCCTCACGCGCCTCTACCACGCCAGCCTCCCCCTGCCCCCCTCCCCCGCCCCCTCCTCCCCAAGGAAGTTCGCCGTCTTCCCAAGAGCGCTGCACCTCCCCCCGAGCTTCAGCGGGGGCACGCAGATCGCCGACCTCCCGCGCCTCGGGCCCGCGGGGCGCCGCGGCGTCTGGCTGCAGCGCGACGTCGAGACGGAGGAGGTGCGCCTCGTCGGCGTTTCGCTGCCACATGCGGGTGGGAGCAAGAGCTTCGGGACGAGGACGCTGTTGAGCGCGTACCCGAATTTGCCCTTCCGCCCGAACGCGGTGCGCGCGCTTGCGTTTGATGAGGCCTTGGGGAGGATGGGGGTGGGGCTCTTCAATGGAGAGGTGTATGTGCTGGAGTATTGACGGCTGGCTCCTCATGCATAATGTCGTGCTGCTTAGATTTTAGACATTTTAGCGACAGCGATGCTTTCGCTTGAACTCGGGAGCTACGCGCTGAGACTCGTTAACGGACTCGCCTCACGCAATGTGCTCTGAACCAAGAGAATACGCGGTATCGTAAACAAGGGGACAGTCAGACTCGGTCATACAGAATGTGAACAGTGCTACTCAAAGCTTGATGAGCACAGTCAAAAGGCGACTATTTTCTCATATCACGACTATGCTCGTAACGTCTCTTGTGATTCTGTACACTAATTATGAATACACTAGGGATACAATGAACTAGGAAATGATAATACTCGTGAGATGAGTAACCGGGCGCTGGTTAGCCACGCGACCCTTCTAGACCGTAAGATAGAGAAGAAAATATCTGGTACACACAATGATACGTCTATAATGAATCTTGAAAGAAACGCTAGTTGCTACAATGGGTATGGGAGCCTCGAAGAGCTTGGTGGCGATGTGGTCGGGCAGGTGATGGTACAGTCATAAAGTCGTGTAGTCGTAAGACACATATGCTGTCTGACAAGATCTCGTCAGCGACGTCGCAAAGGATCACACGCAACCACCGGAACTCACCATATAGTTTAGTTATAGAATAGCTCCACCTCCGAGTGCATCTTGTTGAGCTCTAGGGCGCGCGTGAGGGTTGCGATGTGGGCGTCCTGGTCCCGGATGTGCGACTCCTGGGTGACGATGATGGTGTTCTGGTCCTCGAGGTCCAGTTCGTGGCGGTCGATGGTGGTCTGTTTGTCGTTGTTGGCAGCGTCGAGCTCGTCGGCGAAGGCGTCCAGGTCCTTGATCTCGGTGTCCTTCTCGGCGATGACCGTCTGCAACTTCTCAATCTGGGTGTGGTCGTCGGCGAGCTGGTCGTTGAGCTTCTGGATCTCGGCGTCCTTCTCTGCGGCGATGGCGTGAATCTTCTCCTCGTACTGGTTCTTCTGCATAGAGAGACGGTCGTGGCAGTCCTTGATCGCGGCGTCCTTCTCGGCGATGAGCTTCTGCAATCTCTGGAGCTGAAGGCGGTCGGCGGTGAGCTGGTCGTTGTGGTTCTTGATCTGGGCGTTCTTCTCGTCAATAGCAGCCCGCATGTCTTCGTCGTACTGCATCTTCTCGTGGGCAAGCTGCTCACTGTGTGTCTTGATCTCGTCGTCCTTCTCCTTGATGATGGCCCGCATCTCCTGGGCAAAGTGTACCCTCTGATTCATGAGCTCCTCATCCCTCTTCTCGATCTCACCGTCCTTCTCCGCAATGATAGCCCTCGCCTCGACCAACTGCTTCGCCATAGCTTCGATCATACCCTGCACCTGCTTCACCCTGAAAGTAGGGACGCTAGTGGACTCGAGCAGAGCGGGCGCCGGCTTCTTAGTCTTGAACAGCTTCTTGACGTGCTCGGGGGTGAGGGGGATTCGGCGGCGAGTAGGCGAGGGCGGAGTGGACGGCCTGGAGGAGGTGGAGGATGAAGGCGAGATGGCAGCGGAAGGGGGCGACACCATGAGCTCGGAGGATGGTTCTCGGGTAATACGGGCAGGTTGGTCCTTCTTGAGGACGCGAGCGACAAAGGACTGCTTGAGGAAGTTGATGTCGGCGGCTTTGGCCTGGAAGGACCTGAGGGTCTCCTTGACAGAAGGCATGATGGTAGATGTAAGGGAAAGTAGTGGTAGTGATCGACAGAGGGTATGTATGAGAGCGAGTGTATGAAGTAGTGGTAGAGTCGAGGACAAGAGACTGGCTCGATGGTTGGAGAAGAGGGAAGAGATGTCGATGGGAAGGAGAGGCGCAGGCGGCGGGTTTATATCCCCAGCAGGAGCGGCGGGCAGTCTGGATACGAATGCGCACGGACCTTGGGTCAGCCACCAGCCAGGACGCGTCCAGAGGGAACCAATCGTGTGCAGATACGGTTCTCCCCGACGTCAGTTCAGATTGCAACGTCGCTCGCAGCAGAGCATTCAGGACCTTGCTCCCCACCACCGTCGTCGTCAGCAGCGTCCCCGTCCATCCCAGCGGTAGGTACTTCAGAGGGAAGAGGGCTTAGCGCTTAGCCAGAGTCGCGCGCGAACGCGTCTGTCACATCACTTCGCACGTGACTTAGGGAATGCAGGCATCGTAGTTACAAGCGAATGATTAGATTAGACAGTCCTTTCAGAAGCATATCATTTCATTACAAAAAAGCATTTATACAAGGAGAAGAGCAAGTGTCCAAGAGCTATTGAAGCCTTCAATTGTAGTGTCAGATAGGCGTCACGGATCGTCCTCCAACTCCCCAACCGGCTTCAAGGGCTTCATACGCTGCTTCAGAACGTCTCGCAGCAATGGTCTGCATGAGTAAGAACGTCAGATCCTGAGTGTAGCAGTGTAAAAAAGACCACATTACGAACCCGGTGAAATGGCGAGGCCTCGCGCTTTCGCGATAGGAACGCGAGTGAACGGACAGCGACGTGAATCTTCTGGTTAGTATCCCAGTTGAGGGGACGCGCCTGAGAGAGCCCTGGTATGTAGGTGAGTCAGTACGATGTTCGAATTCGACAAGAGGAAAGGTGGTAGGAAACAAAAGGGTTCGCGAGCTGGCCAAGACCGCGAACAAAAGAAAGGGCGATATGGAGAAGTGAAGAAGTAACGTACCTTTCTTCGTGAGCGGCCCTGGGCTCATGAATCGTTCGGTGTACCTCGATAAAGGCGTGGTCAGCATCAATTCGACAGCGAGATATAGATATGGGAGCGCAAAGCAAACGTTGGCCGGACGCCGCGCCGGTCTCCCAGATCTAACAACAAAGAGTGACTCACCGTGTATGCGAGTATAGACTCGGATGTACGTCTTCATAGCTCGACAGGGGTACCTCGAAAGAAGGGTGGTCAGAAGCGGTTCAAACGAGCGTAAACCTCGGGGGAAGCAGTGCACACGTTGGCCGGACGCCGCAAGACTCCACCCAAGAAGAGGAAGCTAAGCATTACTCACCGCACTCGGATGTAGACCTGTGATCGATCGTATCTTGAGGAATTGATCGGTGTCCCTCGCAAAAGAGTAGTCAGCATCGATTCAAACCATAAGCATGAAAGATGGAAGAGCAATACGGACGTTGGCCGGACGCCCGCAAGGCTCCTCCGAGGAAGGGGGGACAAGAATCACTCACGAAGACTGCACCGGAAGCGATTGTTCTTGAAATATGGATGGACTGTTGTGCGTAGATATCTGTAAAAGGTGAGTGGCTGCATGTAGAGGTAGAACTGTATTAATTAGTTTTGTAACAATGAGGAGTCCTTCGAATGTGTCCGCCGCCGCCGCTAGATATAGGTAGATAAATGATGCACCATACTTACCTCCCCCCCATCTCCCTCCCTAGCTCACCCCTCACCCCCTCCCCTTTCCCCCCTCATCTACGCCATAGACAGCCCCTCAAATCCCCATGCGTCGTCCTCCTCGAAATCCTCCAGATCAGCTTCGTACGCCAGGGCCTCCTGTACCTCCCCCTCAAAGTCGCAATCCTTGATAAGGGAAGCGTCAGCATCGAAGTTGATAGATAATGAAGACTCATCGCGGTAGTAGTACGAGAGCATGCTCATATCCGCCACGTCCACGCCCGCCTCGTCCACCATTCCAGCCTCCGCCTCATCCTGATCTTCCTCCTCCTCGAGTTCACTCTCCTCTACGTCGTCATCCTCCCGCACCAAATGCTCCCACATCGACCTTTCCGACGCCAACTTCGCCTCCAACGCACGCCGAGCGGTCTCCATCTCCACAACAAATTCCTCATACGTGATCCGCGGCCCCGCACAGCTATCGTCCTCCTGAACCTTCCCCTGCTCTTCCTCGTCGTCGTCGCCGTTGTTGTCGTCGTCGATCTCATCACCGTCATCGCGGAAATCCTGTCCAAGGACGTCCCACTCAGGCAAGTCGGTGTTGGGCAACGCAAGGAAGGCGCCTTCGTGACAGATGTCGCCGATGCTACTGAAGCTCTCGAAGACGTAGGACAGCATGATGACAGATACGAAGAGCGTAGAAGTCTCGGGAATATAAAGCAAGGCGCGGTGTGTAGAATGCGAGAAACTGGGGATAGCTGGCGGGACACGGTCGCCTTTTATCCGTCACCGTGCGCGGCAGCCGACCCGAGACAGCCTTGCCTGAGGAGGTTGTGTCGGTCGGCGGCAGCGCGATGGACGGCAAGTCTGAGACCAGCCGATTCGTCGATCGTGCGGCTCGTCAGTGACGCGTGAGCTGTGTGACCTCACGTGCTGACACGTTGCGTCACAGATACAATATCATGGCTCCGCGATATTATTTGGCACAGCCTGGCTCACGAGTGCAACATGGTGCACTGTACTGTGCGCGGCAAATTCACAGTTGTTATGAGACTTCACGTAGACTTCAGAGGATTCCCAGCCAGTGTCAGCGACTACATTGCTTGAGTGCGTATCGTTATCCACTCATTAACCTAATTCGACACTATGCTAGTGCACGCGGTATGTACTCCATTTTTTAGAAACTTCCGATGTAAGCTGCTCATATGAACTTCATTCTTCTCTGTAAACTGCCAGGCAGGGTTACCCTCTTCGAAGACCGATGGCGGCGCTGCATCGTGGTCATTTGTAGCATGTGCTCTTTCTGAATGAACGGTAGCGAAGCCAGTTTATGATGACACGAAAGTACGCGCCGGACAAATCATCCCGGTTCAGCATAAAGGACTAGAAGACCATGTTCTCGTCCTCGTCGCACTCTGGCACCTCACAGTCTCCAGTCTATATCATTCATAATGGCCGACAATCTCGTCTCTCGGTTATGATCATTGACTCACAAGTCGATTAATAGCTACCACCTTCAATCTTTTCTCGAAGCTGCCGCCAGCTCTCATCATAGCTAGCCTACAGGTTATGAAGTTTTTCAGCCACTACTGGCAGTTAAACGACGGGAATGTCCCCACTGCATTCGACTGGCCAGGCTTCGTCGAGGCTGTCAACGAGTACCAAGGTAACCCTCTGGTCCCTGAGCTGTCGCCTGTGTGCCCCACTAACACCGCGCCAGGCAGTGTCCTCTATCCAATTCCACTAAGAATCAGTAAGATCGTTCTGGAGGAGGCCAACGTCTCCAACATGGTCAACCAGATTGTCAACACCTTCAAGAACGAGCTGAACGTCGAGGCCTCTGCCATAGATGTCACCGCCCTCACGGCTAATATCGAGGCGAGCAATGACAAGAAGCCCGTGTGGGAAGGCCATGTCCTGTTCGCGTTTCGGCAGCCAGGCACGGATAAATTCTTTTACAGCATGATGAGCACCATCCAGCTGGGACGCAACACAAACGGCTTCTCCGCTGTGATTGACGTGATGGATTTTCTTGTCTTGAAAGGCTTCAAGGATCCCACAAGCTAAGATGGCCTAGGACCACGGTAAGCACGAACAGTGCTACAGCGAGCGGCGTTTTGACATCAGAGACTGGAAGGGCACGTGTCCAACCAAGTGCAGAGCAGTGGAAGGTACCACACTGCGACATGTCTTTGTCCGTACACTCTCATTCACTTGTACTATAACACTGACACGTACAAAGAACTGCAGAATAATTTATATTAATATATCCGTAAGAGTGGGGATGACTTTATTCGGTCCAAATGGGTATCAGATAAAGTACTGCAGCCTCTGCGCTTAGGCAAAGACCCTTTCGAAATACTCCTTCACAGTCGCCGCTCCATTTCCAATCCCTCCGACCATACCATCCGGGCGAACGATAATTACTGTTACCTCCTCCTTCCGCGGGTCCACCGAGTATCCTTCGTAGACGTGACCGTCCGTGTCCTTCAGGACAAAGTCTGTTCGCGGCAGAGCATCGCTCTCGCGCGCCGCAACCCATCCCGGCAAGATAAACGCTGTCTGCACAACATCCGAGGGATATTTCGCGTCGCGCAAGAGGTCGACGACTGGCTCCGCAGCTGACCCCGAAGCGGAGAGCACCATCACCGTGTGCTTCGTGGGCTTGAAGATCCTGAACAGGCTGGTGAGAGCTGAACCAGAGTCCGTCCGCTTCAGGCTGAGCAGATTCGGCGCATCAGGTGCCCTGTCGCCGGCCTGGACTGTCCCGACGAAGCTAATCGTATACACATTCGTCGGGGGAGGCTTCAAGGCGTCCACCTCCCGATGGTCGACAACGATCGGGCTGCCCCGGTAGTTCACGTCCAGCTGGTAGAAGTTCATCCCGCGCTCCCAGCCGCTGTCGTCCATCCGGACCGTCTTCTCTAAGGTCTCGGTCGTGACCTTTAGCATCTTCTGAATGACTGGCTTGCGTTCGTCGGTGTAGGACTGGAGGAGATTTGGGGAGGCTAAGCCTTTGTACGCAAGGCTGATTTTCCAGGCGAGGTTGAACTGCGAGCGAGGGAAGGCGCAAGGTTAGTAAGGAGTCCTCGGCACAAAGACATGATCCTCACGGCATCCATGACACTACTGTTCATGCCCTGAAACCGTGTCAGCTGATTCCGTGGCGCATCGTAACGACAGTCATTACCTGTCCGCCAGCTGCACTATGGACATGTGCCGCGTCTATGATGCGGTCAGCGGTACGACAAGCCACGAGAAAGACGTGCTCACCTCCTGCTACAAATACCCTGCCTCGACTAAATTCAGAAACCATGCGGACATTGAAGCTGTATAATCGTCGCTGTCAGAAAACCTAAAGCAGCAGGAGAGAAAAATGAATTACTTGACGTAATTCAAAGTCAGGAAATCCGTGATCTCAATGTCAGGTCTGTCTGTCAATTTCTTCACGAGCGCCTTCACAGCCTCCGGATCAGAAGCCGTCTTTTCCTCTATCTCTTTACCGAAGCATATAATCCAGAAGGTCTCGTCGTCATGAGTGTACCGCGGTAAGGCAGAGCAACTGTTTAACAATGCATGTTTGAGTCAGGTTTAGCGCAAGACGTAATGTAATGCCGACTTACCCTTGGGTGGACATGTTACCCCACATGTGCCAGTGCTGCAGAAGGTCGGCTGCTTAAACATAACTCCAAGGAAAGCGATGCGCTTACCTCTCGCTCCAGGCCTCGGACCTTCACGTCCGCGATGATGACGCCAACTCCTGTACTCTGTCCCTCAAACGAGAGACCTAAGAGTTTCCTGACGGCACCTGCATGGTATCCGTCAGATGCAATACCTTGGCTCTCTTGTAGGAAGAATATGACCTCTCGCGCCGTCAGCCCCTACGACATACGAGGCAGAGAAAGTCTCTGGACTTTCGTTTCCATCCTCGTGCTTAACTATCTGTGCTTCAACGCGGTCTGCGTGCTGATCCAGAGTACGCAGCTCAGTGCCATGTTCGACATGGCAACCATATTTCTCCAGATGAGAACGCAGGATGGATTGAGCCACATCCTGGCCCAACATGTACGAATTGAACTGGGATTGAAAGGTAAGTGACAGCCGAGCCCCCATGTAAGAGTCGGACTTACAAACGGTATTCCAGGTGTCGGGTATGATCGCGGACACATCCTAAAGTCCTTCATGACTTCGGTGCCGCCTGGTAGCTTATAGATCCGGTTGATCGGCATGGGAACAGCGCCGGTGAGGATATCCGGGAGAACCCCAAGTGAGTTATAGACCTCGAGGGTACGTGGCTATATCATTTGGACGCAGTCAGTAGTGGCAGGTGGACATGTTTGAAACGGATAAACCTGGATGCCCGCTCCTCGAGAACCAACAAACGGTTTGGGAGCCTTGTCGATGATACGGACAGGCACACCACTCTGGCATAGAGTGAGAGCATGAACAAGGCCTGTTGGACCTGCTCCGACCTAGAGACGACGGTCAGCGTCGGTAGATACCACTTGAAGTGAGACTCATACGACTAGGACGGGAAGAGACTGGGATGGCATGGTCGATAACTATGCAAGTGAATGAATTCTGACGCATCGTTTTATACTCTGGAAGGACGTCCGGCGCGTAGTCGTACGCAAGGGAAAACACGTACGCCCAAGTCTGCTGTGCGGAAGCAAAGGACGCAGCTGAAGGGGGTTTACGTAAAATTGAGTACGCAAGATGGCGGCACGATACGTGATCTAATCAGATACTAGTAACGCCTCCCTCGCCGAGCCGACGCGAACGTCTCGGCCGTGCTGCGAAACTTGCCGCAGTACTATGGAGTGCCCCCTGCCGCCGGTCACTTTAACGTTAACGAAATATCCATGCCTCCCTTTCCCTGCTGCTATTACACAGCCCTCTAAATTGATGTATGCAATCTTCACATGTTATGTCAAAATTTCCGATGTTTCGGATCACAGTGATCAGTTACAGGTTTGCTGGACAAGAAGTGAGCCGGATTGCCCGCTAAATTTGGCGGTTGCGAGTTCGGTTGCGAGACGCCACAACTCGCACTTTCAAATACGCCTTGCACAACAGACGCCAATCAGATCACAAAATATTCCGTGCACAAGCAGACATCTCTAAGTACGAATATAAAACGTTCCTGCATGAAACAAGGGCGGTAAGGGTGCTCTTTGCGCGAACTGGACAAGAAGTGAAACAGATTTCTATGACCCGGTAGGACCCGGCCCAACCAGCGCCGCGGTTACGAGGTAAGCCAGTGCGGCCAGCAAAGTACTACGCTGAGCTAGCGCTGCCACGACACTCGTATGCATATGCAGAGGGGACCGCCGAAGTAGTAGCTGGGGCTTCACTGTTATTATCGGACCCGAGCACATGCTCCCGGATGGGCTATTGGCTCGCGCCTCGACAGGCCTGCCAGTTGACCTCTGAGAACTAGCCACCATCGGACAGCGCTAACATGGCACCTAAGCGAACAAGCAAGAGTCGAATATATCTGGTAATACGGCACCTTTACCTCAACTGCGTATTGATATCACGATCTGAACAACCGCGAGGAGCGTCGCACACAAACCGGCAATGAAAGCTGCGGGGAAGCAATGAGGGACAATCGTTCTCATGGTACCACTTCACTCACCTGCAATGGTAAAGGACGTGGACAAATCGCCGTGGTTCCTCCAATAACAGATGGCGAACACCACCGTCGACGCCAGTACCACCAGACACCCTACCACTAAGATCGGCGCCGCCTGCCATCCCTCCACGAATCTCAGCCCCAACTCGTACTTCCCCTTTCGCGTGATTCCTAGTTGAGCCTCCGATGCCTCGGATATTTCTGACAGATATCCCTTCAGAGCATGTTTACCTTGTGCAAGGGCCGGTGCAGCCATGTAGGCTGGAATGTTATACGGCCCCGGTTGTTCGGGATGGTACGAGCTTTTGTCGCACCAATAGCCCGGTGCGTGCTAGCAAGGTCTTGATAAGTAACCGCCCATAAGCATTATCATGGGATGGCTCTGCTACCTTCACCAGTGATACTTCGCTATGAAGGAAGTGAGGACCATGCTCTCAGTGCCTGACTCTGCATGGAAATTCAGAGGACCTCACCATAATCGCTTGATAGACAGTCTCCTACGCCATTTGCCACGCATCTCATCATATGTCAAGCCCAAATGGCGCAAAATCATTTCGTCGTCCCATCCTTCAATGATTTCCGTCTCTCTGAAGTGATTTGAGTTGCGAGGATTGTCACCAAGGAATAGCTTCAAGCGAAACCCTATGACCGGAGTGCTGCCGTTCCCGCTAGAAGGCTGTCGAAACAAGGGTATGGCAGATCCAGAGCGAGGGGGAGACGAGAACATCGGCGTAAGGGAAGACGGACTGGCACTAGTACTTGGCGTCATCGGCGGGCTGAGGGGAAACCCATGTTGCAGAGTGGGAGTCGCCCTATTCGCAGAGGTCGACAGTGTCCCACCAGATGCTCGGCCCGCACCGTCGAGGAAACGGTATGCAGAGGGTTGAACGCCGGAAGCAGTCGCACGAAACGGATCCTCCTCTTCCAGTGCTGGTGGCCCGCGGCGTCGGACGGACTGCTGGCTCGCTGCCGGAGTCTCCGGTGCAGGCTGAGATGCAGCACCTGGGGACGCGCAGTTCTCGAGCGCGTTTCTCGCCGCTGCATCTCTGGCTTCGGCTTTACTCGAGCCTCTTCCCGTGCCGCTCAGTCGACCACCGACTAGAAATCATAATGGTTACTCGTGCACCGTCTCAGACTCGAAAAGTACTCACTGTCGATGGTGGCCATCCATCGCGGCAGATGGTCTTCCCCACCTTCCCGGACGTCACGCCAGCACCTCTCGTCTACGATCCCATTCATCCGGCAGAACGTGTCGAGTTCATGACGAGATTCTGAATCTACCGTCAGCTTAGCGGTTTGCTGAATCGGCCTAACTATACGTACTGCCTGCCGAAGCCATAAGTAACGGCGTCTATATTGCTACCTGTGCACCAGATACGCAATCAGTGCCAGCCCCAGCAAAGACGATAGAGAATGACAGAGCGAGATCTGACTGTTGCGCTTGTCTGACCCTCACAAATTGCCAGAATAAAACGTGCATCGTGTGAGAATCAAAACAACAGAGACGTGAATATACAGCCGATCTGCAGATGCTGGGCGTCCGATGCCAAGCTCCAATCGTGCTCACAGAGCTCCATCAGCCCAGCGGAAGTAAATTCTAATGCTTACCCGTTAGAAACTGTGGGATCCTGGTCTCGCTCAGCACAGAGGCAAGGTATTGAGCATTTATCTCGAGCCCATGGGGGCGGTACTGCACAGCTGCGAGGGGCGGGCGTAGATTCCAGTAAAGAGCCGGTACCAAGGATCACGACGGTGATATTCATGTGTATGTTTGGCAACCCGATATCCAGCGGAGACCGTTCAGCCTTTGGCATGCCGGGTATAGAATCGAATCTTCGAGTAGATGCGATAACACTTCATTCGTCCCTGAACGACATCTGACCGCTGCCAACGATTGCGATAGAATGCTTCTGCTAGATGAGTGCTGGTTATAGAGCCGCGCGGCTTGCAGAAATCCATGACAAGCATACGCCGTTAGTTCGCCATGGCGGCCGAGCTTAAACGCAAGTCTTCACTCAAGTGGAGGCGTTTCCAAGGGTAATGCCGGATCATTATGGGAGTTGTGCACCGCCGGCATCCGTCCCGAACGTCGAATCCTGAAGGGAAGCGGCCATGAATATGTAATAGATTTAAATAATCGAAGCGCACCTGTCGTCGCATACCTCGGCCACGGGCTACGCGGCACCCCTGACGCAGTTGTCAAAAGCGCAGTACCATCCAAAGGTCGACGCGCAGTCGAAGCGCTGGAATGGGCTGTCAACAACGATTGTCCGCCTCCTACCAGTGCACTGAGAATTCATCATGAACCAGTGTAGATGGCTTCGGCAGCCTTGCTGGACGCACATGCGCCCGCCTATTTCGTTTGTGCTTATGATGGCGGACTTCTCGATTTCAAACCCGACATACGGCCGACCCTTCCAGTGGACAAGCCCTACCTCCAATACTTCGATCGAACGCAGGCGATACAGCTGCAGCAATACTATACCATCGAGAGTGCGCTGGTGCGATGATCTATAATCGTGATAACTTACAACATCATGTCCTATGTAGATTCCGGGCAGAGCTGTGTCAGTCGCATATCGACGGATATATTCTGTCCGAAGGGTCCTTTGGTATCCACCCGCCTTCCACGCCCTTCTGGTAACTCCAATCGTCCGCGCTTTCCGTCTACACAACCCATCAAAGTCAACCACAGCACCGAAAGAAAATAGCAATGAACTAATAAATCACAGCACTCACCTTCCAGCACCAAAATATCCACCCGGACGCAGCCTCGCTCACATCCACTTGCGCCTCCCAGAACCTACGCATGAATGTCTTATAATCACTGGACCAGGTCGACGAGTCGCCCGAGTATCCGTCGCACGAGCCGAACGTCTGCCCGGTGTTCATCGAACCGTCCCACCGCGCCCCGACGTTGCGACCATTTAGCCATGTCGCGCAATCGGTCATGGCGGTCGTCCATTCGCCCATCACCATCCAGATGTTATTGTCTACATATGAAGAGTAACCGTCTTTGAGTGCACATGTAGACTGTGTCTGACATGAGCCGAGGAAGGGGGACTTCGGAGGGTAGGTGGACGTACGCTGATATGTTCATCCTGGGAGTATCCAAGCTGGTCGTTGTTGAACACCTGATATTGGTGCTACAGCTGATCTCAGTACACCGCGCAAAGCAGACGCACAGGACAGCGCACAGTGTCCATAATGACGCCTTGAGCGTTA
The DNA here is from genome assembly GCA_004369045.1 of Heliocybe sulcata. NCBI lineage: Eukaryota > Fungi > Basidiomycota > Agaricomycetes > Gloeophyllales > Gloeophyllaceae > Heliocybe > Heliocybe sulcata. The sequence continues at coordinate 296,741 of ML213522.1, read as the reverse complement.
GGCGCGGTCAAGAAGTTCTCCCAATCCTTAGTGATATCAGTGTCATGACCAGGTATGACATTCAATAGCACCTACCGTGATACCCAAGAACCCATCTTCGATCATCACCTTGATATTGTCCCCTGCCGTGTCCCTCACAGCTTGATATCCATTCTGCCAGTAAGTCCGTATCGCGGAAGCCCAGTTATTCCCGTTAAACCCGGCTGGCTCATTAAGTAGCTCGATCACGTCTACCATCCCGCCGACCTCCTTGGTCATGAATGTAATGATGTCTAATGTGCGGCTCTGGTTTGCTGTGTTGAGACCCCAAACGGGATTAGATGTGCGCTGGCCCGAGTTATCAAACCCGTTCTGCGATCCGGGAGCACCGTGCAGGTCAAGAATGACGTGGATACCGTGTGCCTTGGCCCAATTGAGGGCCTTAAGGAGGTATGGCCAAGCGCCTGGGATGTATGGGTCCACGGACGTGGTGTAGTTCGTATCAGCGGAGGTAATGGGGACGGACCAATATCCGACAGGTATCCTGCGACAAAGGTTGGGAGAGTTAGACGAGACCACGGTCGCTGCCGCTTACCGAACATGGTTCAGACCCGCGCTTGCAATGTCCGCAAAGTCTTGCTCCGTTATCCAGGTGTCCCAATGATTCTGCAGCATCTGCAAGGCTACGTCTCGGTCGATCAACTGTCCCAGTGTGTATTCGTCTACCACGTCTGTATTGTTCGTAGCATTGAAGAAGCTTGGGGTGATGTAAGGCTTGGATCACATCAGTATCAGTCGTCTCGTCCATATGTGCGTTACACACCTCAAGCACCAGCCAACCGCCGCTGTATCCCGCATATGGCGTCACAGCTCAGTTGTGACTCACTTGGGATGACGAACTCACATATTCACCCCCCGTACAGGTGTCTGCCCGTACTTGAAAGGTTGTAGTGTTGCGGTGGTGTTGCCAGAACCCGAGCCTGATCCCGATCCGCTTGTCCCATTCCCAGTCCCCGGGCCGGAAGAAGGAAAAGGTTCATCTGGCGAGGGCACCAGAGCCTCTGAGGAGCGCACCAGCCGACATTGCTGAGCCAGTACCAAGGACAAAGAGCTCGAGAACAGGAATAGTAAAGTCGGTGTTACGAACAGACGCAGCAAGAACATCTCAGTCGACAAGTAAATTTGGGCCAGACGACAATGACCATAGGAAGTCTCTGTTGAAGATCTGGGCACACGCAGCGACCGCGAGGCTTATAGCTGAGTCAAAGGCCAGGAATAACCGCGCTCGTCACGGTGTGCGCGCCGAGGAGTCGCGAACCTCATTTGCCCAACTGTGCATTGTTGAATGTCCTACACGTGTTTGATAGGCTCCATGTTCTTTCGGCCGCGTCCGGCAGCGATATATCGATGTATCTCATCCGCGAGAGGAGATACTGTGTGCAGGTTGTATTGGACCCGTCGGGGGTTATGTGCAGCCTTTCGACCAGGAGTTGAGTACTGAGTGATTCATGAAGCTGAGCGCTGAAGTGTCAATGCGGCGCCTGCGGCGTCGTCCTGACTTGCCGGCAGAACGTTCTCGCGCAATCCTAGGAATAATCCCGATCCCGAGAGCGCCCACTGCGTCTGAAGCAGCGGGCAGGAGCAAGACTAGACGGAATAGCCTGATTTGAGCACACAGCGTTCGGTGCAGAGTCAAGCTGCAAGGGAGATGCACATCCGCCTGAAATGGGATCGGAGTTTCATGAGACATGCTATTAGCTAGGGAGTGGGGGTGGTATACTCACGCTGAAGAGTGGTGGTGGTATCTACTAGTAGTACATCATAGAGTGGCATATTACAGCATCCAAAATCTAGGCAAAGATCCTTTGGAAGTAGTCCTTCACGGTCACCACTCCATTTCCAATCCCTCCGACCACGCCGTCCGGACGAACGATAACCACTGTTACCTCATCCTTCCACGGATCCACCGAGTATCCCTCGTAGACGTGACCGTCGGCGTCCTTCAGCACAAAGTCCGTTTGCGGCAGAGTATCGCTCTCGCGCACCGCAACGGAAGCCGGCAGAATAAACACTGTCTGGATGAAATCGGCGGGATATTTCGCGCCGCGCAAGAAATCGACGACTAAGTCCGCAGCTGACCCTGAATTCGAGAGTACCACCACCGTATGCTTCGTAGGCCTGAAGATCCTGAACAGGTTGGTTATGGCCGGCGCGGTGTCCGTCCGCTTCAGGTCGAGCAGATTCGGCGCATCAGGTGCCCTGTCGCCAGCCTGGACTGTCCCGACGAAGCTGATCGTATAGACATTCGCCGGGGGAGCATTCAAGACGTCCACCTGCCGATGGTCGACAACGATCGGGCTTCCTCGGTAGTTCATGTCCAGCTGATAGTACTTCGCCCCGCGCTCCCAGCCGCCATCATCCTTCCGAAGGGTCTTCTCCAAGGTCTCGGTCGTAACCTTCAGCATGTTTTGGATGACCGGCTTGCGTTCATCGGTGTAGGACTGGAGAAGAGTCGAAGAGGCCAAGCCTTTGTACGCGAGGCTGAGTTTCCAGGCCAGGTTGAACTGCGAATGACGGAAGGCGCAAGATTAATAAGAAGTTCTCTGTACAAAATGATATGATCCTCACCCCGTCCATAATGCTGCTGTTCATTCCCTGGAATGATGTCAGCTTACTCGCTGTTACATTAATTCATGAATGATTACCTGTCCACCAGTTGGACTATGGACATGTGCAGCGTCTGTGATCTGGTCAGCGGTACCAGAAGCGGTGAGGAAGAGGTGCTCACCTCCTGCTACGAATACCCTACCTCGACTAAATTCAGAAACCATGCGGACGTTGAATCTGCATACACGTCGTGGTAAGAAAAGCCTGAGGCAGCGCAAGAGAAAGATGAATTACTCGACGTAATTCAAGGTCAGGAAATCCATAATTTCAAAGTCGGACCTGTCCGTGAATTTCCGCACGAGGAGCTTCACAACTTCCGGATCGGCAGTCATTTTCTCCTCTACCCCTGAACCCCAAAGGATCATCCAGAAGGTATCGTCATCATGCGTGTACCGTGGTAAAGCAGAGAAACTAGTTGAAAATGTGTATATGAGTAGTTCTCAGCACGGAATATAGTACCAGCTTACAAGCCGGTGGCCATGTCGCCCCACATATGGAAGTGCTGCAGAATGTCAGTATCGTATACACGATTGCAATAAAGCCGAGGCGCTTACACCGCGCTCCAGTCCCCGCACTTTCACATCTGCAATGATGACACCGACTCCTGTGCTCTCGCCATCGAACGAGAGACCAAGAAGCTTCCTGACAATGCCTGCGTCATGAACTGTCAAATGTCTTGCTTTACTTCATTAGCATGAAAAACCTAACCTCGGGCGCCGTCGGCCCCTACGACGTAGGAGGCCGAGAAGGTCTCTTGACTTTCGGTGCCATCTTGATTCTTGGCCAGATTCACTTCGACGTGGTCCGGGTGCTGTTCGAAATTACACAGCGCCGTGCCATGCTCGACATGGCAACCATACTTCTCCAAATGAGAACGCAGGATGGCCTGAGCCATATCCTGGCCCAACATGTACAGGTTGAACTGGGAAACAGAAGTAAGAGTCGATTCCATCTGTCAAAGAGTCCTGTCTTACAAACGGGATACCAGGCGTAGAGTGCGAGCGCGGACACATGCTGAAGTCTCTCTTGACTTCTGTGCCGCCTGGTAATTTATACTCCCGGTTGAGCGGCAACGGGACAGCGACTTGCAAAATATCCGGCAGCACCCCAAGCGAGTTGTAGATTTCTACAGTACGCGGCTAAGTCGCACTTAGTCTTAAGGACCACATATATTCGAACGAGACATACCATAATTCCCGCTCCTCGTGAACCAACAAACGGTTTGGGAGCTTTCTCGATGATGCGAACAGGTACGCCACTCTGGCGCAGAGTAAGCGCATGAACAAGACCTGTTGGGCCAGCTCCAACCTGGAGCCAAGGTGAGCTTCGGTTGATACCAATAGCGAGCGAGTTTGAGCTTACGACTAGAACCGGAAGTGACTGGGGTGCCGTAGTCGACATGTATGCCAGCGGATGAAGTTGCGGCTTTTCGGGCACCCGTATTTATACTCATGGTAGTAGCGCAGCGCATCGTGCGTACTGACTTCGACGTCGGAAGGCATCAAGTAATGTCGTCCTACTATGTCACGAAGATGCGGGCATGTGAACCTTTCTTTGGGTTACGGCTACGGCGCCGGACGCGTCAGTTCGAGCACATCAGCCGCCTCGTTAAGCCTTGGTAAGCGCTTTAAGCACAAATAGAGCAATTTCGATGCTTACAGGTAGCTTATCAAGCGCTTACGGGTCGCTTACCGGTGCTGCTTGCTACTGAGATGCAGTGTCGTCAGTGAACTGTCACGCGAGAAATCTACTCGGAAACTACTGCCGGTGTCAGTCTGAATTCTCGCGTGCCCGCGTGCCCCGTTGATATGAAGATAGGAAGAGAGCAAAAGAAATCGGGTCAGCTTCAGATGATATTCACTGTCGTGTCCGATTTCTCGGTGGGGGGTCGTGCAAGACCCGGTGGGTCACGTGACAGGTCCGATCGTACTGAAGAGCCACAACGGCGAGTCCGAGCGAAGGTGTGGCGCGACCAGACAGCATGACTGAAGATCGAGCGCTGGGATAGTTTCGCCTGAAGGCGCAGACTCGAAAAATAGAGTCCAGCAATGCCAAGACAAAGGGACGGGGCTAAACCAGCTGTAAGTGATGGTAAGCTCCCGCTCATGCTCCCCAGGCTTCCCATCCCTATCCTGGACGTTTCCCACTATATAATTCACAGAACGCGTGGACGATACAGTTCCGTGCCGGATGGACTCGTCCTTCCGGGGTTCCCTTGAGAGTCTCTCTTTCCTGCAGCCTTGTCAGTAGGATGCTGATTACCCCAAGCTGGCTAGACCAGGGTTTTCAAATATTTACCAGAGTATGTTATACATGAAGTCCAATCTCACTGTACGTGTCGCATTTGGTGCTCTATAGACCAACCCTAACCACGGACAGCTGTGGGGTATTGAACTCAATCGCTGCATGATATCCAGTACTTAGAGCATGACCTAATGATGCTGCTGCACGTTCGTTGTCACCCAGATCGCGATATACACAAGCTCCTGAAACCCAGTCGGTCAATGCAGAATGTTCAGTATCTGGCCCGGAATACAACAATATGGCTCATCATTGACGATGAACAGAAGCAGGGCGCAGGCAGCGGACTAAAAAGAACAAGATGATACTACAAATTCTATGGCACGAATAAATAGTCCGTTTCGTGACATACCATTACACCAATACAGACATCTGTCTCGTTTCATCCCGGTATTCGTCAGACGGACATCAGTAGACTTTGGAAGGCCAATCAGGCATGCTGGCAACAGCCGCGTTGACGGCTTCGCGGACGCGCTGTCGACTTGCTGGATCACTGGACTGTCTGTATCCCGAAAACACTTCGCGTAGTTGGAAGGCGGAAGCAGCGATGGCGCCTAGCAAAGGATAAGATCAGTCGTGATTCAGCGGGACATAACATAGAATGCATACCAAAATGTCCATCCGCTTCCTTAGATAGCTGTACAGGAAGACGAATAAGCGGTGTGGCGCGGAGCCCAAATATTCAATCGACCACTCACATCCTGCAATCGAATCCTCTCCTGATCAACACCGTACCACCCGCCGCCGCCGTACCCCAGCTGCCTTATCCGCTCCTCCAACTCCTTCTTCCGCTCCGCCCACGCCTCCTTGAGCACATCGCACGCATTCTCGAGCTGCTTCCAGGCATAGCTGTCCCAGCTCTCCAACTGCGGCTTGTTCTGCCTGATATACTCCCTCGGGTGCGTCGCCTTCCATCCTGAGGCCGAGGAGGAGGAGGACGATCGCGTGTGGCCTGGGGTTGCAGGCTGGCCACCAGCTTGCCCCTGTCCCTGCCCTTGCCCTTGCCATCCCCGCCCGACATCCGCGTAGGGGTCGAACTCGGACAGATACCCCGGTGTCTGCGTCGGCTGGGATTGCTGCTGCTGCTGTGGCGTGTTGTTGTACCCGGGCTGGTACATATACGATCCTGCGCCGCCTGGGTAGCCCGTAAACTGGGGCTGCTGCTGCTGTGCCATGCCGTATCCCATCTGTTGTTGTTGCTGAAACATACTGGGGTCTTGGTAGGGCATCGCAGTCATTTGTGGCGCCAATCCAGGAGATGCAGGTCCGCCGTACCCCGCTGCACCGTTAGCCTGGGCGTATCCCCATGACTGGCTCTGTGGTGCTTGTTGGTAAGGAGAAGAGACGTAGCCTGTCGGTTGGTAGCCGAATCCTGGCGCAGGTGTGCTTTGTGGTTGCGCCCAGGATGTGTACTGGCTTTGAAGCTGCGGTCCAGGGCTGGAGATGTCGGGAAAGCGCGAATATGCGCTCTGCGCCTGGTCGATGAAGGGATTGTTGGTCATCAGTCGCAGCTTCAAGCGTGAAGTTGATTTGATGGATATGGGAGGAAGCAAGGAGGTAAGGGGATTATATAAAGGCGAGCAGGCCTCGAGGTTGCCCGAAGATCACTTGCAGTCGGGATGCAGTACGAAAGCGCTGCGGGGTGATGCACGTGGTAATGACGTAATCAGAATTACTCAGTTAAAGGTGTGGCCAAGTACGTTATAATTATAATTTTATGGCTCTCTCCACAATTGTGGCCAGCTGCGGCATCAAGATGGAAGTTCGTGCCATTCGTGCCGAATATGAAGTCCCTTCCACGATGCCGCTTGATGAGAGAGAGCACGATCCAGACTCAGATGACCTCTCGCTGTGGGTGGGCATGAACTCGACGACGCCAGGCGAATACAACAGCAGCACAGTTCGCTGTCTTCACATACGCTTGAGCCAGTAAGAACCTTCATTATATACATCATAGCAAGGGCATACGGTCGCTTGTCCATGTCAGGAATATCCAATTCAACAGTGTCACGGAGACACAAGAGGTCGGGAATGTGGCTGGTGCCATTAGATAGGTTTATGTACGAGATTGAGCAGCGTTGGTGTCGGCGAGCCACTGTCCATCTTGCGAGGACCAGGGTGGAGGATAGGGCGGTAGAGAGCAGTATGAGGGCTGCCAATAGTGATGGTTATCGTCGGTGTACTCTGGGTGCTGGGAGAAGGCCGAGTAGGCCGAATGCTAGTGCGTAGACGCCCGAGGCTGCGGACGATAGAGTCGAGCGGGTCGTCGAAGATCGTGCACAGTGCAGGGAAAATGTTTGAGAGGTAACGTGAGTTGAAATGGAATAATGACGGGCAGACGCAGACTGACCGCCTATAATGCCTTCCAGAAATCCCAAGCCGGACCACTGTCCTAGTGTAAATGATAACGAGGACCAGCCGGTGACGATGGACGCAGTCAACACCTGCAGTGCATAGTTAGTTGAACGAATTCCACCGGTGAAAGCTTGATCGAATCGAATAATGAAGCTGGACGCGTAGCACGTACTGGAATGACTTTGGATAATTCCCCCGATCTACGCCATGATCGGTACTGTATCGCCAAGGAGGACCACTTAGTTCGCAAGAGCGCAAGTGAGACTAGCTGTGACATACATCTGGGGGTAATCCTTTCACCCAAGGCACAAGCAAGACATACAGGAACAGTGCGATCGTGACAGCGCCCAAGCCTAGTGACGACAAGGCGAGTGTCCTATTCAGCCTGCCTAATTAATCCCAGGTAGTAATGGTTCGTGAGTGTAAGAACACTGACCGTGCCCACCCTGTCCGATCATCGACTATCCCCCAGAACTTGTCGTGGATGTTAAAGTAATAGGTGATCGCGAGCCCGGGTGCAATGAATTTGAGCTGCTTGATGGTGTGGCGCGACAGCCTGAGAAGGGAAGACATGGTCTGGTGACTGGAGGCGAGGAGGAGAAGGCGGGCAGGCTTCGTGGCGAGCAGGATGCAAGACAAATTCTGAGCTAGGCGAGACCTCGAGGAGAACTGGGTGAGCCAGCGCGATGAGGGAATCACATGCAATCGCGCGCGTCTAATTTCGTGGCGGTGCTCATTACCGCTTTGGGATATGTCTGCTTTGCCGGCAAAGAATTAATTTGGACGTCGTCTTGAACGACGGTCGCCCGGTCTGATGCATGCGCCTCTTCCTCTGTTCATTACATTCTTGTGTTAGGTTTCCCCTCTGTGTCTTGAATCAATGCGACGGCTACCGCGCCTGATATCGCTGATGTGCGCGGTCCCACGTGACGACGCGCTATTTCCGGTGCCGGCTTCACCTACCATCCTCCTTCTATCCCTTGCCACCAGCACCCACCATGAGTACGTCAATTCCTTTCGTCGAGACACCAACATTTACTAAGTCAGAAATTCGTCTGTTCCTTGCCGCCCGCAGACTACACGCGCATCGTTCTCCAAGAGCGCCCGAAGGCCGACATCACCTCCAGCGCCTTCCGCAAAGAAGTCGTCGCGCTCCCATCCGAGCTCAAGGATGGCCAAGTCCTCGTGAAGGTGCACTGGTTGTCGCTCGACCCGGCGATGCGCGGCTGGCTCAACGACGCGCGAAGTTATGTCCCCCCAGTGCAGATTGGGGAGGTCATGCGGGCGATGGGGCTTGGGACGGTGGTTGACCCGGGCAAGGGAACGGAGTTCAAGCAGGGAGATTTTGTGAGGGGGACGTTCGGTGTGTGATTACTCTGTGGACAGCGGAACTATGTTTCGACGTGGTTTGCAGGCTGGCAGGAGTACGCCGTATTGAAGGCGAGTGCGGTGGAGAAGATTGCGTACGTGCAACATCGACTCTTGTCCATGTCTTTGTTCATTTCGCATACAGATTGCCAAAAGGGGCCGAGTTGCTTGACTTCCTGGGGCCCCTCGGTAGCTCAGGCATGACAGCGTATTTCGTAAGTCCCCGGGCGAGTCCCCCTCCGCGCTATCCTAACATCCTCATAGGGCCTCGAAGATATATGCGCCCTCAAACCTGGCGAAACGCTCGTCGTCTCAGGCGCTGCCGGCTCCGTAGGCTCGCTCGTATGCCAGATGGGCAAAAAGAAAGGCGCAAAAGTGATCGCCATCGCCGGATCCGACGAGAAATGCAACTGGCTGGAGAAGGAACTGGGCGCGGACAAGGCGCTAAACTACAAGAGCCCCAGCTGGAAGGAAGAGTTCAGGAAGTTGGGCTATTTGGACGCGTTCTTTGACAATGTTGGGGGAGAGATGCTGGATTTCATGTTAACGAGGCTGAATAAGGGTGCAAGGATTGCTCTGTGCGGTGCGTCGGATTGCGCTGTCCGTATTTGCGGATACCTTATCCTGCACATGCTCTGCAGGCGCGATTTCGGATTACAGTGAGTAGTTCCCAAAACTCGAGGCGAGCTCCATCTCGACTTTTGCGCAGACAGGAAACCAAAGGGCCTCACCTCCTACCTGACCTTGATCTCACAACGCGCAAAAATTCAGGGATTCATCGTGTTTGTAGCCCCCACTAGCTTTCCTTCCTCATCTTCATCTTGAATGTCCTCTAGGTTCGACTACGCCGACCAATACTCCAAAGCGGCCGAGGAGATTGCAGGATGGCTTGCGGATGGCACATTGAAGCGCAAGTTCCACATAGTGGAGGGTCTCGAGAACGCCCCTACGGCTCTGCCGATGTTGTTCAGTGGCGGGAATACCGGGAAATTGTACGTCTGCTCTGCGACGAGCCCATTCCAAACTCTTCGTTACTGATGACCTCTTACAAGGGTTGTCAAAGTCGATCACGGAGCCGGGGCAAAGCTATGATCATTTCTTGCGGGTCATTTGCTCTGAATAGTTGGACTATGTCACGGCCTCAGGAAAGGGACAAAATGTCGATCAATATATTGTGCGTTGGTGTACATTAGATTCAGGTCAAAACGTATAGGTAATACAGACAACAGCAAAGCAGGATCAATAGGTATAGCAATAAAGAACTTCGTCCGGCGACCTCACGTTACTCTCTCGAGCCCCGTGGACCATGCCCTCTCAAGCGAACTGGTATATCAAGCCTCCAGGGAGGGGACCATCTTTTCGTCGACTCGGACCGAGGAGGGAGACCTTCCGCCGATGGTATCGTCGTCCATATCGTGGTGGGCCTGGTGGCACTCGATGAATTCCCTTTGCGCGTCGGGGATAACTGGACGTATCACACGAAATTAGCGTCCCTGGCAAGACAAGAAGTAACCACGACTGCGTACTTTTGTTGGAATCCGCGAGAAGCATCTCGTACAGGAAGCCAGCGAAGAGAGTGACAGGGATGTTGGTGAGCGCGGCGATGGCGGCGTAGCGTCCGCCTGCGGCTTCGGTGCCCCAGATTGTGAGCACCATGAGGCGCCCGCCCAGGTCGCGCGCGGTGTTGGCGGCGATGCCGACGGGGGCATAGCCCCAGATGCATACCGCGCTGGGAGGGGGTTGTCAGTTGAGGAAATGGAGAAATTGGGGGGAAACTCACTATGCGAATGCAATGATCCAGGGCACGGCGGCCGGTGGTGCGAAGAAGTTGGAGGGGTCCAGGCAGGAGAAGATGGTCATTGCGATGACAAAGTCCTACAGCGTAATCAGAAGAGGGCGTGGGATGGCAGAGATTGGTGCGTACGACGGTTAGCTCGTTCAGGAAGACGTAGCCGAGGTTGTAGGGACTGCCTGGGTATAGTCCAAATATACCCGCGGGACCTTGCGGGGTGAAGTTGATAGCGCTGAGTGTCCCCTTGGCAAGGAGAGCCTCGTCGACGAGCTGCAGAAGCATGTGTGAGTACGGGAATTGGACTACTATGGCGAAGGTGACTGCTGACCAGAATTTGTTCCCTGTATTGGACATACACCAGCAGGCACGCGATGTAACCACCCAGGATCTGCGCGACGATGTATCTGCGATCGATCTATCGTGAGCATGGTACAATCGCAATCGGGGTGAAGAGTGGCGAAGCGCACCGAGGGACCTTCTTCCAGGAGAAGCCTCTGAAGACGGCAGCAGCGATGGTCATGGCGGGGTTGAAGTGCCCGCCGGACGTTGGGGCACAGATCACTAAGGCGAGGACGATACCGAGGGCATACGCGAAACCGATTTGGAACACGGCTGAGTGCGTGGGCGTGAGGTGAGGGCAATATTGAAGATGGGGAATAACTGACAAGAGACGCCTGGCAGGTCCAGCAAGGTGCCCAGGACATAGCCCGCCGTCGATCCAACTCCTAACATGGATCACTTCAGCTCAAGCAAGGGAAATCCGCAAGTGACGATACACACCGCAGTACACGTACAGGAAGCAACCGAACTGGCGAGATGGTCAGGATGCAAGACTCGAAGATGATATGGCAGACTCACTGCTTCAGCAAAGCACTCCATGAGCCAGTGGGCATTGCGGCGTCTGGACCTCTCCCAGAGGCTCAGAGCGCCACCGCGAGGACGGACGTCCGCATATCGCAGCTTTCCTTCGAGGTTGGGCATGGCGGGGACGGACGATCAGGTGAGGATGTAATGGTGCAGGAGGGCCCGGGACGAAGGGGAAAGGGTGCGGCCATCTGCAAGTTGGAGCAGCCTTTTGTAGGTGTTGGGCCATTCGTGGACTGATGACCGCCAAGAGACGTGACTGGTGTGGGGAAACTGGCAGATTTGGAATTGACATGGGCTAGCGGATCCCGAGCTTCTTGCATAGAAGCGATCACACATCGGCGTGCCTCTCTGCTGCAGGGCCGCAGTGTTACTCACCGGTGGCGTTGCTGCTCATCTGACTCCCAATAGGCGAGGTACGTAGCGCCAATAACTGGGTCACGGGTGCAAGTCTCTGGCTCGCTAAACTCAGCGGCAAAGTCAACTTGCACCCGCCGAGATTGGATACAAAGTTAAATCTCTGGCAAGGTTTACGTGACAAAAGTTTTCAGACATGGGCGTCAATGGCAGGGATCAGCTGCATGTCGCTGTCAGTACGGCACCGACCGCCACTGCCATCGCAATTGACATGCTAACCCGGGTGCCTCGCCTCCCTCGGACTTTGCATTCTCCAGGTACGACGATCCTACAGGACTCTTCTACGGTGCAAGTGCCGTCGTTCTCTCCGGCAGTGAAACGGTGCGAGAGAAAATTCCGAGGCAATGCCATGCTTCTATGGTGAACGGTATGGATTGCGAGTCGGGTCGCCGACTTGAACGGGCGAATCACGATAAGAGGTCCTAGCTCGTGCTGATTTAGTTGCGGATTATACTTGGGTGTTTCGAGCGCGAACCTGGAATCGGGAGCAGACTTGTGCATCAAGACGGGAATAACTCTGATAATTTTGGAGTTACTTCTGTCCCCGGGCATTGTGGCGCTGAAATTTGTTGGTATGGTTTCTTAGAAATGACCGGCTTTCTATTGGAATGTCCCTGGGCGATTATTAGGAAGATCTGTATGCTTAACTTTGTCGAGCAGCGTGTCAAGCTCGTAGGAAAACTGGAAGCGAAACATGGCGACGAGCAGGAAGGGGGGCGTGTGAATTATGGCACCCACGCCATTCCAAGCAAGTCTCGTCCATTGCCTTGTCCAACGCGTTCATGCGGCACCGACTATGGTGTGTACGATGGTATCAGTGCACGACTCTGGACTTGCTTAGACACATTCCAAGTTTTTCTTACTTGGAATGGATGCCGTTAACATGTCAACTCAATTTCTAGATCTACCCACCTCGACCACTCGGTACTCAAGTGCGGAGGTAAACTAGCCAATCTTCAAGGCCGTCAACGGTTCACGAGCCACAATCCAGGTCAACTACGCTATCAGTACAGTGTAGTATGGCAGATGATGACTCCTGCCACTGGTGCTATAACTCAGTGAGGGAAACCTTCAAGATATCGCATACAGCAAGGTCTTCCTGTATCTCCTGAAACGTCCACCAGCAAAGTCACATGAAATCACAATCCAATCCTGCGACCACACGCCGGTGACTTCTAATCGCTTTGTATCGACCCATCTTGGTCTAGTGTGGCTGATGCATTTATAGCTCTTGACAGTGTTCTGCGAGAAGTCCCTCCGGACGCAATGCGCCCATGGAGTATTTATATGCGTAGGCTCAGGCATACCGACCATATGGCCGTTTTTTGAGGCCACCTCCGGCTCTTTCTCGATCTCTGTCGAACGTCCCGTCGCATACGCTGTTCCTCATCACGGATCGTATCTTGCCGACGAATATGACTTTGTCAAGCAATGGACCGCGGTAATCTTCCGTACGGTGCTGCAGAATCCAGTGGCTGGCCTTGAACGTGGAACCCTTCTCTCTTCCACAAGACGCTGATGGGGTACTTAAACCCGCGCTCTAGATATGCAGGCCATGCGGGACTTCTGGTTCCATTTACCGGCGCTTTCTCTCTGGCTGAATTCTGGGTCTACCTAATGTGCTTCTCCGGCGGTACGTGCTTTTTCTGGCTAGACCATCCTCTCGCCGCTGGACGACATCCAGCTATATCGATGGACCGTGCATGAATCTTGTGGTGCAGTGTCTCGAGCTTGGACGCCCTCAATGGTTCGAGCATACCGGACTCCTGCGGCCCAACTGCTTAGACATACTCTTCCGCCGGCGGTATCACCGACACTACTCTTCTCGCTCTGGATATGCGATTCGAGGGTCGTCCTCTAGCTTCCAGAGCTCGACGCATTGTCCACATCTTGCTGCTCTGAACATCAACCACATACACCCGTACAAGTCTTAGGCAACTAGTGTCGTTTACGGATGCACAAGAACAGCCACCGTCGTCTTTCTGCTGCTTTGGTTCTGAGTGCAGAATACTCTTCGGCTAGGATATGACTTTAGCTACAGCAACTGTGCCTTCCCGGCGGAATCTGCATAGGCTCGCGACCGCTCTTCACTCGGTATGTTCCCGGCCCAGCATACTGATTCACGAGCGTATACAAAAGACGAATACTGGCGCCGTTTGTATGAGCATAGTACGGCGGCACTGGCTTCAAATCGCGCCGAACGCCACAGTAGGTTCCGTCCGAGTCGTCCTATGCTGACTCGCGCAGCAGACTCTCATCGGAAGGCGTTATAGGCATCTCTGCGATAGGTGTGTTGGCTTTAATCGCGATCGTAGTGCCCTTCCCTGTGGCGGAGCGCCACTGTCGGCACACCGTCGGGTACGGCCTGTCGTTCGGGTCGTGAAGGTATGTTCGTATAGTGGTCTTTCCCCGCTTTCCCCACCTCATTCAAATAGCGCGGACGCAGTGACTACATAGTTGAACCTCTGCGTCGTGGTATCGGGTGCCGCGATAGATGATTGCTGAGATACCCCACCGCGGAGGACTGGTGGGCGGCTTTTATTTCGGGACAGTGTCCTCTGCTCTTGGTATGCGACCCCTGTGATGTTTCAAGGCGCTCCGTGGCTCTTCGGAATCCTGTGTCTTCTCTCCGTCCTGTGTCTTATTCACCGTTAAGACTCACTGGCCCAGAGGAACGTAGGACATTTACGACTGTCAATGTCTTCGGTTATTGATGACTGCGCGTTGGCGGATTTGCAGTGTCGGTTATTCTCAGTCTGCTCTCGAGGTGCAATCTATCGGGCTCATAAAAGCAGTCGCGCCAAAAGTGTATTCGATTTAGCAATGTCAAGTCTTGCTATGGCTAGAGGTCTACTCATTTAAGTTTGGTTTCAGGATTGCACCGCCGACCATCTGTTGATCTTTCACTGCAGGACCTGTGCTGTGTATTAGGCCCCTTGTTTGCGCTTTTTGTGATTGATGTAACAGGCAGCGGTCCGAGTATTCGGCGGATTAGACCCAGCCCTCTCTATGATATTAAGCTGCCTGGAGCGATCGACTGCAGGCATGCCGGGCACGTTGCTCACATAGTCATGAATATTAAAGCTCGGCGGGCTCACAGACCAGGGTAGCGTCGAGAAATTTATCCGAGACGGGTCCTGTGAGCGCTGGACGTCCTGCAATTGCAGAAGAGTTTCCTGTACCGATGCAGACGAGCATCACGTACCGTGTTTAAGGTTATTTGCGACGTCTGTATCTGTACGACAGTACCTCGGACCCCGGGATTATGTGCGGCGTTTGCTATTTGTTATGCTACGTCACGGCCTCCTCTACCATAGGAGAGACTGAGCATAACCTGTGAAGAAAGGAGGGGGCGGTATGACTTTTGGTAGAAGGTAATAGACTGGGAAGCAGTGCACTCATACTAAAGTGGCTGGGGTCCAGCGGAAGCAAAGGCGTGAGGGTGTCGAGGCCCCCCGGTTAGTGTTGGCCGTTGCACTCTCTGCTTTCTTCGACCAAACTCTTGTCCGTCCACTGCCCAAGGGCTTCCTGCCACGGCTCCTTAGTCCTCGACGCTGTCTGTCTTGACGACCAGCCTGTCTTTGTTGTTGTTGTCGGTAGCATCGCTCTTGCTGTCGCCGCCTCGGGACTTGTTCCTGTGTACCCTCGAGTCGCGCTCTCGAACTGCGTTATCGCTACTTCACGACTCTTTTCCGTGTCTCCCTTTCCCTTTCCTTTCTGTTCTCTTTCTACTCGATATCTTTTTCATACTAGCTCTCTCACTCGATGGCCACGACTGCTCGGCAACCGAAATCAGCGAGGGGAAGGGGTGGCGCCCCAGATTCAGGCCGGTCTGTCCGTTTCACTCGGGTTCGCTCGAACGTGTCGTTCACCGTGTCCCTTTCTCTCCTTGCGTCTGAGTAGGCGGCCGTCTGCATGGGGCCAAGGTGGCCGCGCGTCGCCCGCGTTCTCGCCCGCTAACAACCCCGCACGTCTCCCCACCAGCCCGCAAGGCGGCTCTTTCCCGCCCTTGGCCCAGCCGAACGGTACCCGTACCCCGGACGCCGCCAGTGATCGCGTCTTGCAAGCACTCTCCGGTTTGACCGTATGTGTCGATGTTCTCAGGTGGCGAGACGTTCCGACTCATTGTTCGCAGGGAACGACTATCACGCTCCTGACCAAGACCGCACAGCGGTATGAGGGTACGATTGCCTCGACGAATGGCGAAGGCGACACGACAGGCGTAACACTTAAGGACGTCAAGGAGGTAACCAATCCTGGAGCGCCCCTGAAGGACCGTCTGTTCATCGCTTCCACCAACATTGACACATGGACATCAGGACCCGCGGACGCCCGTCCAACAAACGGGACAAATGGAGACAGTAAGTGGCGAGCGTATTATAGGGCGTCGGCCCTTTTGATTTCATACCTCTTCCAGCGTTCAAGACAGACACCGACATCAGCCAAACGGCGGCTCCTCGCAGGGAGCGCGAATTGCAGTCATGGGGGGATTCGCCGATGCCATCAATTGGCCCAAATGGCCGGAGCGCTGCCGACGACGAAACGTTTGGTCCGTCGTCGAATACGGGTTTGAAGTGGGACCAGTTCTCGGTGAACGAGACCCTCTTTGGCGTCAAGACGGATTGGAATGAGGATCTGTACACTACGAAGCTGGATCGTTCACGGCCAGACTTCAAGGAGCGTGAGCGGGAGGCGCAGAGAATTGCTAACGAAATAATGGGGGTAAGCTTTGCATCTTGTCCGATCAGCTTCGGAGCCCTTATTACTCTTTGGCGCCTCGCTAGGCTGCTACAAGTAATCCGCATGTTGCGGAGGAACGGACTCAGGACACGACGGAGGGTGCCGGCGCTAATGAGGAGGACAAGTAAGCCTAGATTGACCTATGGTTTCCATTCCGAGGCTAATGGTTTCGACTTACTTGCAAGGTACGGCGCTGTTGTCCGTAGCGCAAATGCGTATGTCCCTCCTGGCGCTCGCAAGCCCGGTGCTCCTGCTCCGGCAAAGGCCGAAATCCCCAAACTTTCTGTCAATGCTCCGGATGGCTCTGCTCTCCAGTCAGCGCAGTCGGGCGCCACACCCCCCAAGACCACATCTCCTACCCCTGCTGCTGCTGCTGCGAATAAGGTGACGTCCTGATTTTGCCTCGCTCTGTTGCCCTCGGCTTGACACATCATGCTAATCCTATCTTCCTCTTCTCGTTGTATGATGGCGTCGTCTATAGCCTCCTGCGGACCCATTACCAGCCTTCAGACAGTTCGTTACGGTGGAGAAGGAGAGGCTGACGCAGAAGAGGCAGGCATTGGTGAAGAATGAGCTGGACAAGCGGAGGGCGGAATTGCTGAAGTTCAGTCAGAGCTTTAAGGTGGGCAGAGTAGTTGTCGTCGTTCATAACGGGTATTCACAGCCTATATCTACTAAAAGCTCAACAAACCTATTCCCGAGGATTTGGTTCCTATCTTGGCTAAGGATGAAGAGAAGCAGCGACAAATCAGGGAGAAGTCTGCGAAGGATGCAGCCTCAGCGCAGGCTCGCACCATCGGCACGTCGGGAACGTCCGTCATGGCCCCGTCCCCGTCGTCAGGCGTCAAACAGCCATCGCCGGCGCAGACACCGAAACTCACCACTGTGAAAACATCCGCCGTCGCGGGCGGCAGCTCCTTGAAGCCGACGCTCAATGCTTCATCTTCGGCCAACGTAGTGTCTGGGTCCAAGTCTGCGGCTGGCAAGTCGGACAATGGCAAAATTTCTATGGTTATCCAGCCCATCCCGCCGTTCAAGGGCAAGAAGTCAACACCAAATGGACAGGCCCGTGCGAGCTCTGCTGCGAGCTCGACAGGCGCGACGATAGGCGGCGCTGCTGTGCCGCCGTCGCCTAATGCACCCCGGTTAAGTGTGAATGCTCCGTCCTTTAAGCCAAATCCCAAGGCTGTGGCTTTCACACCTGTAATGTGCTACTGGTGTGTCGTGAGGATCGGGCACTGACTGGCTCTTTTTTCCTTTTGTGCGACAGACGACGACGTCACCCAACCCCTCAAATAGCCCCGCTTCGCCGAAAGGCAAAGCGGCTGAGAGCGTATGTTTCCGTAGTTAATCGTCTCTATCACGTTCTCACTCTTGTGCCAGTCTGCTCCTCCCAACCCCTTCTTCGGTCCTCGTGTCATCAAAAAGACGCCCGCTGTGTCAATGAGGGACGACTTCAATCCGTTCAAGTACAACAAGGTTGCAGAAGCATCCGCTGTCAGTGAGTACTCTACGTCCAAGCTGTCGGTGCTCTCAAGATGTCAAACGGGTTTTCTTGAGACGCTTTATGGCCCTACAACGGCAAGCCGTACAAGCTTATGTTCCCGCCGGTCACGGTCCCCACGCAGCAACAATCTCCACATATCCCGCCTCCCCCTGGTCCTCCACAAATGCCGCCTCAGTCTTACGAAGAAGAGTCTCAACAACAAGCTCCCCGGGCGTTTGTATACGCTTACCCGCCTTACGGTTACCCTGGCCAGGTAACATGGCATACCTTGGGAGGTTGTTCGCCGTACGCTAACTTGACCTCGCCTTTCAGCCCATGATGGCGGGTATGCCTCCACCCCCAGGTTACATGCCCGGTCCTCACATGCAACCCATGCCGTACCCATATGCCATGCCCCCGAACGGTAAACTTCTATCCTCGTACACTAACATTAGGTCATACTGATGTGGTCTCCCCAGCGATGTACGCCTCCCCGCAGATGGGACAGATGCCACGTGAGCGGAATAAGTACACCCTGCGTGGTAATATTAATGAATGATACTGCAGCTCCGCAATACATGCCTCCTCCACCTGGTGCCTACCCACCTCCCAACGGTACCCCAGGCCGGCCCTCAATGCCGCCGACTCCCATCCCTGCTCATGCCCACCCATACTATCATCAAAGCCCTCAACGTAGGTTTTCGACTGTGTCTCATGGCTGTTGGCTCCTGTCTCACCTCTTTCTTAGTTCAGCACGCCGTACCCTACCCCATGATGATGCAACCTGGCATGCCTCCACACCCATACGAAGCTGCGCCATCAGCGCCGGCTCCTCCTGTGGGGATGTAGATGGTCCAGGACGAGGGATGTTATACGCGCTCCGGGCTGACTGTTGCTCTCATGTAGCTATCTGTCCAGTGGGAATGCGATGGTTGTTTGATGAGCTCCATGGTTTGAAAGCAAGAAGGCGACATAAAAATAACGATACATAAAGAACCAAAATCTAGGACGATCCAGTTCAACTATTGACGAACTTCTCTATCTTCTTCAACAAGGCCCTTAGCGAACCTGAACTCCGGTCGCAATTCTTCTCCAGCCAAGCCTCCATCTCGACCCTCAAAGAACTCAGTTCTTCACAAAGTGGGAGTTTACCGTCTTCCCGAGCGAAGCAGGGATTCAGTAGAAGGTCGAACAAACGAATCCAGAGGTCCGTGTTCCAGTACCGCTTGAACGGGGTGGACAGCTTGTAATGGGGCCGCTGCGGATCCGACGTGCCGTCCACGGGCACTATGGTGGCCTTGTCGAGGTACTTGCCAAACAGGAGGCAGTAGATTATCCCGGCAAGTCCGAAATAATCAGTCTGGTACGTCCAAGGCTTATTCTCCCGGATCTCGAAACAGTCCCGTGCATCTGCCGGCCAGTCAGCGATGTATTGCTGGCCTGCAGGGAAGACTTGCGTGTCGATGGTGCGCCCAAAATCGATCAGTTTAATCCCCTTGTACTCCCATCCATCTTTGCCGGACGGCTGATAGATTGTGGACCAAGCAGATAGGCCGCCGGGAACGTCCTCCAACCTCAGAAGACAATTATCAATCTTCAGGTCGCCGTGGATGAAGCCAGCGCTATGTATGCCCTCAACGAGACGCAGAAGCTCGATGCTAAGGAATGTGACGAGGACTTCGTCTAGACAGGCGCCATGTTGAGAGACATTCATCTTGCCAGCGTTGTTGACGACGTCCAGCAGCGTTCCTTGGGGACAGAGATCGAGGATCAAGTAGCTCTCGTCAGAGAACGCGTAAAGAGCGTGCGGTTGGACTACCGATCGCCGGAGTCGCTGCGATAGCGTGCAGTGGACTCTCCGCAGGATATGGTATTCCCACAAATTTCTCGGCTTGACAATCTTGACAGCATACGAGGAAGCCTCTTCATCGTCGTCGAAATCCTCGTCATCCTCATCTGGCTTGCCAGAGACGTCCTTGGCAGCGAATACTGCCCCAAAGCCGCCTTCCCCCAGCTTGTGGCTCACCTCGAACCGGCGGTCCCCGATGCCCAGGTCGAACACGTCCAGAACCTCGGTGATCCGACTGGTATTTCCGCTGCTGCTCCCGCTCGACCTCCTTTGGCGCTTCTCAGCGAACTTCTGGAGGCTCTCGAGCTGCCCCGCAGTTTGGCCTTTCAAGTCGTGGCAAGCAGCGTCATGCGGACTGATAGCCAGTAGCGTCTTCAAGATCTCCGGGTCGAAGGGATTGCAAGGATTTGGAGGGACAAAGGAGGATACAGCGAGAAGAGTATCGGAGAGACTAAGGTTGCCAACTTGTCGCGGTGGTGGCTGCTCCGGAGGCGTAAACACCTCGCTCTTCGGCAGCGGTATCGTATGCCCATCGGAAATACGGAAGGGCGGTGCGTTTTGCTCCTCCGCTCCGTCTGGCAGACTAGACCGTCTATGGAACGTGTCCCACTCTGTCTCCTCCGTGCGCAGCTCCCGAGCGAGCAGCTCCGCAGCGTCGTGCGCATCGTCCTGCAGGAACGCCCGCTCGACAGTCGAGGGCGTGCCGAACGCACGCGTGCTCATTGTGAACTCGTACGTCCGTTCTGTGATCGGCGTCATGACGTCGAACTGCCCGAATCGACCGCCGAGGGGCGCCTCTCGCGTATGGTACGGCTCGAGCTCCTCCTGTTCCTCGAAGTACTCCTCAGATTCGGTGAAACCGTCGTCCTCCTCGGCCGGCTGGTATGCGACCTGCTGATCCTCCGCTTCGCCGTCGCCGTCGTCGTCGTCGTCGTCATCCCAGCTGCTATCGCTTGGGTCGTATTGGGATTCAGGCGCCTCCTCTTGGACGTCATGCACTTGTGGCGCGAACGCGCTTTGTAGAGGTGCGCGGTTGAAAACAGGCTTTGGCGCGCTCTCGTCTCTCTTCTCGCCCAGCACGTTTCTCTTCGGTACGAACGCGTTGTCTGCCGGGCGGCTGAACACCCGCCCGGGGCCATTCGTGTCTCTGAAGGGCATAAATACCTGGCTGCTTGTCGAGGGTTTCGTCGCCGCAGGGGCCGCAGCTGCTGCCTGGTCGTCCTGCGCCGGTCTGAAAACAGGCGCAGAGAAGGGCTTGGGTGCGAAAGCAGGTGTAGGCGCGTTCTCGTCTGCTTCTGGCTTGGGCGCTGTACCAGGCTCCTTGGCCCCTAACGCTCTCCGACCTGCGTCAGGAGTCTAGGGAGTTCGAAATTGTAATTAAGTATCTGCCCAAGATTCGGCAGATGGTACAAGACATACCTTGAAGACGATCGATGTGGTGCTCTTTGCGCTCTCATCGACGAACGGCTGGAAAGCTATGGTAAAACCGTTAATTAATTGACTTCGATTTCGAAGTACTGGTCAGTCACCTGGCGTCTTTGGCCGCGCACCAGCATTCTCGTCAGCCGCCGCACGATGACCTGCATCCGCATTCTCATCCACGAATGGACGGAAACCTTGAGCTGGGACGCATGAGTCAATATACTGACACTCCCAGAAGGCACTTACCGGGCGTCTTCGCGTTCTCGTTCTCATTCGCATGCGAGCTTTGTTTAGGAGTAAAGACAAGAGGTGCCATCGGCTCCACCTTCTTGACTGGCGCGTACTTACTCCCCGCTACGTTGGCGAAGCGCATCGACTTGTCCGGCGAGTTGTACATCCCAAAGACGTCCGCCAGTGCTTCCTTCGTGTTGATCGTCACAGTCGGCTCCGCGCCCGCCAGCCGGCGGCTCGTTGTGGTATACTGCTTAGACGTCTTCTGCCCGTCGTCGTTGAACTGCACGCGCACCGACGCGGGGTCTGCATCCCGATCCCATTTCTTGTTGAGGAGACCCATCGACCGGGCGCGCGCTTCCTCGATACAATACTCGCCGCCTTCTTTGGTCCAGAGCAAGTCGAGGTTGAATTGCAGCTTCTCCGGGCGCTTGCCTTCTGCGGGTGGGGCAGTCATTACGTTGTAGCGAGTTTCGGCCGTGCATTCAGGGGGAAGAAACATAGAAGGGGCAGGCGGACTGGAAGGGGTAGACGAGGAGGAAGGTAGGACGGGCGTGGATGGGAGAATGTTTCGCAGAGGGCTTTGTCGGAGCATCTCGTCTTCTGCTGCCCATTTGCAGCGGGGACGCGGGGGTGCGGTTGGCATAGATCGTGGTGTAGTCGTAGACCGTCGCTTAAATTCTTCATAGTTCTTCCGCAGACGTTCTACCGGTCTCGCGCGGCGTTGGATGCCCCTTTGGTACATTTCGTCCGCCTTGTCATACCTACACGTAGCATTAGCGAAGTTAGGGACACATCATGCATGGAACGCACTGTCGTCCTCTCTCCAGCGCCTGCGCATATTCATCGTACAATTGAGAAAAGACCACGCCGATCTCTTTATCCAGAAGATAAGAGTACACCATCGAAGAGTGCTCCACCAGACTGGCGTAACGCGCCCATATCTTGAAGTACCGTAGGTCTCCTTTATAGCTCGGATCGTCCACAAATGTCCTGCAAGCTTTCTCCAGCAAGACTAGCAAGCCTGAGTGTCCGAGCAGAGCTCCCCGATAGTTCTCCTCGGTCCATTTGATGAGTTGCACGTATGCCGCGAGCGGGTCCTCCTCCTCTTGCAGGGCGGCAGCGACTTTCGCGCGGCGTGTTTCGCGTTCAGTTGCCAGTCGTTTCAATGTGGTCTTGATGTCTGCGGAGGAGCTCATCGTGGCGGGTGGCGGCGAGCGGTTGAGTCCGTTCGTCGTTCGACGCGTCGCGCGTTCGCGTCCGTCACGTGCGCGCTGCGCCGCGGCGGCCCGCTTGGCACCGGCCCACTCTGCACTCAGATAGACTCAGATCTGCAGGTTCCTAAGTTTCATACTGCAATCATTATTCCTCAGGCCTCGGAACTGGACTGGATCGTCTCTGGCCGGCTACATATAAACCTACCGCGTTAAATAATCGGTTCGTGACCGGCAGCAAAAAGGACAGCGGTGTTCCCTATCGTGTTCGAAATGCATACGCCGAACGTGTATGCTCTCCCGGTCCCACGTATAGGTATCTTAGCCCAGCAGGACGGGGGCTAACGCTAACTTACCCTGTATTGCAGAATCCATATGTCGAAGGCGAGTGAGCCGAGCGACTCCGCGGCCCATACTTCACTGCTACACATATCTGATGATTCTACAAAGTATCACCGGATGATGAAGATATGTCTGACCCGACTGGCTTAACACCCTCTCATGTCAGCGAGCGTGTCAAGGCAGACTCCATCCGCGAAGTCGTAGTCCTCAATAAGACCTCCGTACTTCATATGTCGACTAAACGTCTACGAGTGATGGCAAGGCTCTGGCTACGCGCTGACATCGAGATCCTGGAGTTCTTTGTATCCGAGGCGCTCACTCAGGCACCATGGACGTGTGCAGACTTCCGAACTATGTCCGTCCCGGGTCCGTCTGGACAATGTGTATGTTCCGCCCGAGGAATATCGTTGATTTTCTGTTTCAAGAGAGAAGGAAAGCTTGCGTTGTGAGGCGATTGCGACGGTGTGCAAGTATTCCAGCAAGTCTGTATCTCTGTCCCCCGTGTAGGCGTTCGGCATACTTTGGCACTACTCGGCGTCGCCACTGGAGGACTCTGCCTGGAGGACTCTGCATCGACAAGTCATTACTGGATACGGGGGCGGCGGGATTGCAACCAGTAATCCGCGTTCGACCTCGCTCACAATGGACGCTCAGGTTTTTTGACGCCGGATTCCTTGGCTCACACATAACTCCATCCAACACCACATAAACTCAATTAACATCTCTCTCACTGCTGCTAATGACGCTAATCATACATTCCGCTTACGTTGTATACACAAGTTCAGGCTGCTCATCGACGATGACCGAGAGCCCCGCGCCCGCTCAATTTTTGGCCGGCTTGATGGGCTTCTCCCCTGTCACCCTATCAGCCTGGACCATAGCCTTGAACCAAGGCGAGGAGTCGGTGCCATTGCCCTGGAGAACACGCTACTATCAGCGACCGCTCCTAGATAGTATTCCAACCGCAAGGCTGCTTACCATAACGTTGTGCGGGAAGCCGGGTTCGAACGGCAGGATGCTCTCCAGGTATGCCATCTGCTCGTCGGAAAGGGCGACGTCCAGAGCCTTCACATTGTCCATGAGGTGCTCGACCTTGCGACCCCCGATGATGGGGAAGACGTAGGGCGTTTTCTGCATCACATATGCGATGGCGACTACCCGCAGGGTTAGCAAGGGGATGTCGGTAACAAGCGAAGCTGCCTTACCAGCTGTCAAGGGAGCCCCGACTTCCTTCCCGACCTTCTCGAGCGCATGGGACATTTTCTTCTCGTCCTCGGTCCGCTCCCACTCGGGAGAGAAAGTGGTGCGGCCTTTCTCACCGGTCTTGCGACGGCGCTCCTCTTCCTCGTCGGTGCGGAAGCGGCCAGCGGCCAGCACGTTCCACGGCGCGAGGGCCATGCCTGTCGGTGCCCGAATGAGTCGATTCAATCAGAGTCGAAGACCACTGCCTACCTTCATCCCGGCACATGGGGATAATGTCTCGCTCAAAGTCTCGCGACATGACGTTCCAGGCTCCTTGGTACATGATGAAGGGTGTCTTGTTGTTGTAGCGAGCGTACGCGTTCGCTTTGGCGACGACCCAGGCGGGCGTATCTGAGATACCCTGCGCGAGAGTGGCATATGTTCAGGCTGCGTACTCGGGGGATAAATGAGGAAAACGCACAAAGTACAACACCTTGCCCTGCATCTTCAGGGTGTGAAGAGCGTCCATGACCTCCTCGACCTTCGTGTTGTAATCCCACCAGTGAACGTAAAGGACGTCGATATAATCGGTCCTCAGCTTCCTGAGGGAGTCCCTAACGCTCATGTGCATGGACTTGGCGTGGTTGCCAATATAGTTCACTTTGATGGCAGTACTGTCGTCCCTGTACTTGTAATGCGCCGTATACTATAGAAATAGTATGGTTGAATTGGAACAAGCAGGACTGAGCAAGCGAGGGACTTGCCTTGGTGGCAATCACCATCTGATCACGAATGCCCCTGGTCTCCATCCACTCGCCAAGAACTTCCTCGGACGATTCGTCCTGACTGCACAGGATAAGCACTCGCAGAACAAGGAACTACCAGCAGCACTCACTAAGTATTGGCGGTGTCGATAAAGTTACCTCCAGCTTCAAAGAATGCGTCAAGCAGCTTGAACGAAGACTCCTTGTCCATAGCGCCCATGCCCAGCGTTGCCCATTTGTCGCCAATGCTCATGGCGCCCAGCTGGAGTGGGGAGACGTGCACACTGGCATTGGGGGCCAACTGGCGATAGCGGGCAAGCTTAGTAGGGGGAGGGGGAGGAGGCGACCAGAAAGACATCTTTGCAGAGTTGGGTTAGGCTGCCCCCGACGTCGAGCAGGCATGGTATATATGTGTCCCTTGCCGTTGAGCTTGCGCAAGCCCCGGCATGGAAGAATAGTTGTACGCTATCTCATGCTCCCGGGACGTCACAGCAAGGGAAGCAACGGAGAAGTACTCAATGTTCGACCGACACTTCGGGGTAGTTGGAAATACGCCACCTGTGTTGCTTCCGCAGAGGCTAATGACGGTTCCCAGAAATATTTATGGTTCAGAGAGTAGGCGCCTTGTGGATCTCTGGGAGCGCTATCTGCGGTCTTGTCATGCATTACCTGACGCCTGAAGCTGAAGCTTGGAGAATATTGAATCTTCGTGCGCGTGCCGGCGCGGTACCGCAACAAGGGTGAGTCACGCAGAGTCAGAGCGAGTCATAGCCGATGTTCGGGACGGAAGCACAAGAACTTGCCAAGGGCCAAGACAAGGCCTCGTATACCAGCGAATCCGTGACGTCCGATAGCCTGTAGAATTGACGCTGTCTGACCGAGGAGGTATTGAACTGAGGAGGTATTGATAACCAGCCGTGGGAATATAATTGCGCAGAAACAATTGCATAATTATGTCAAGTATACCAAACCAGCGAAGGATCGTCTTTCGACCTTTATATGTACATTAGCAGTAATACTAGGACAGGGGCAGAGTGCTCTCAGACATGATTGCTGCAGTTGCTCACAGCACTCGACGCGCCTGGTCACGGTGATTAACATATATGCATGAAATTCTCGATATCATCTCCTCCAACATCATGGCAAGCTAACGTCGCACTGTAGTATAGGGAGCAGTTTTGCCTGTTCAAACCATCATGGAAAATATGGAGTGCGTTATTCAAATGACTCCCATGGCTCTCATGCATATGGTAGCCCATGTATGCGAGATTCATGCATATACTCGAGATCCAGGCGACCTGCTACCCTCCAATCCCAGTCAACTTCTCGTTGGGCTCGAGCTTGTTTCTCTTGACCCACCGCTTTCCGGTGTCCGATTAGCATGCTTGGTGAAGTTCACAGTTTGGCTTGTAGCAGACTCCCGCGCGCTGTGCACCCAACACGGCAGTCGCGGTTTGTGATTGGCTGCCACTCCATTGTGGCCGACGCCATCTCTTCAGCCGTACGGTCTTCGGCTGTTACTCGCGCTACGTCGGTTTCGTGCTCTCTCGTCCCTCTCATGCACATTTAATTCACATGAGACTTGTCTGTATTCACGCTTTCCCTTCTCGCCTCCGGCCCACTCTACTCAGATGCTCCGAGAGCCAGTCCGGATAACTTTCCTTCTCTTTTCCCTTTGATTTGTAGTTCCATCGTCACCGAGTCATACAAAAGGCCACGTCGCTCGCCCCGCCAACGAGATCACCTAGTAACCAGACCGTACTCGCTACCACTCGGCTATGTAGTCTACGATCCCGCTCATCATCCTATGCCCCTCGGCATCCGCCACTTTCACATCCTTAACCCACAGCGTCGCGCTCTCGTCTTCATCCTTCTCCGTCAAACCGTGCGGACGCATGAACGTCACCTTCATCTTCGGCACGATCCCCTCTGGTTCCGCGCGGGTGAACGTGAACTCCCACCACCACCCGTACTGGTCAATACCCTCTTTCTCTTTCATCTCCTTTACCATCTCATCGGCTTCCTTCGACTTGCGCTCATACTCCTTCAGGAGCAGCTTCCTGCACTGACCGGCCTCGCCCTTCTCTTCCTCTCCCTCCTCCTCCTCCTCTTCTTCTACTTCGACCTCCCCCTCTTCACCTGCACCATCGTAGCTCACTACCCCGTCGTACCAACAGGACTCTTCGTCCTCTCCCTCCTTCTCTTGCTGCTTCTTTTTCTTATACGCATCGACGATCTGCGACTTCAAATTAAAGACAGGTGACTCGTAGCCGTCCCCAGAAATCAAGCTGCTCGCGGCCTCCGCCCACGAGTAGAAGACGACAGGATCGGGGAGCGCCTTGAGCGGGTAGCGCAGGAGGTCTTGTCCGTCTGGAGTCTTCTCCGGTGTCGCTTCCTTCTTCGAAGGCTCAGCCTCCTCGACTACTTTAAGCTCTTTACCACCAGCGCCATCTTCCTCCTTGCCTGCCGCCTTCGTTTTCTTGCCCTTTGGTGAGTTGTCCTTGGCGGAACTAAGAGCACGTTTTTGACTTTTGGCTGAGGCCACTGCCAGAATGATCAGCATGGCGCCCACAGAGAAGATCAAGAAGCACGCGCCGTCGACGCAACTTACTTCTGACGCAGAATGAACTCGACTCGTGGCAATATGCGAGTAGTCTTTCTCTACCGAGTTACAGTATACCAGGGTATTGGGGGATGCTTTGGAGGCAAGTGCAAGGGCAGCGACACGTCTGGAACGAACATTATTGGTTGACCCCCGCGTACGTACAACTGCCGTTAGCTCATATATGTAGACGGCGACTTGGCGGGATGATCTCCGCCCGTCTGGAAGCACCCGCAAGTTTTGAATGCAAGGCCGATTGAAATCACAATATCCCAATCGCCGCATAGAAATCTGCATTATAACTTGAGTGATGCATATTACTGTTCGTTTGGACTACATACGCCGAGCTTGCCTTATTGTAGGTAGAGCGCTACCCACTATCCTTGATCAGATTAGTCAGTACACCCTGTTCCAAAGTCGTCTCCCACAGCTGAATCTTCGCCCTCTCAATCTCAGCCAACAGTTGTCTCCTCCGTTCCTTCGACCTGCGCAGGATATCCTCCTTATTTGGATTCCTCGTGCTGCTTCCAGCTGGCCTATTTGTCCTACGGATGGAAAGCGATGCTGGGCCGGGCGCGGGACTGGCTGGTGCATTGGGTATCGAGACGTACGGAGTTGGTGCGCCAAAGGGCTGGAACGCCCGCTCTGGGCCGGCTGTACTAAGCTGCGAGTAGCTGGTGCCGCCCTGTGTCGGAACTGGCGGAGGTTGAGAAGGCAAGGACTGAGACGCGGACTCGGATGCGAGCTGCAACAGCATCGTGGCCGCAGCCAGAGGGTCATCCGCTGCAGGAGGACGTATGTGAGTATGATCTGTTGCAAAGACATCATCCCAGGATAGGAACATACCAGTTGCATTCGAAAAGACGTTTGGCTCAGTGAAGATGCCCGCATCCCAGCCGGGCGGTGTCAGTGGTCCGGCGACCGAACTGGTGGAGGCTACCGGAGAGTGCGATAGCGCAGGCAGCTGTGCGAACTCTGATGTTGACGCATGAGTTTGAGCATGAGCCTCCGTCACCTGGGACAAGGCGAGCAGGAACGGGTCGATATTAAGATCCATATCCTGGCTTGGCTCAGGAGCAGCGTTGACAAACGTTGCAGTGAGCGGAGGGGAATTTTGCACGGCCTTCTCGTTTACCGGACTCGTTTCCACTGGAGCAACAGGAGCCTGTGTACCATCCGATTCGAATTCGGGTTCTGGCTGCGGTAGAGATTGAAACAGGGACACCCACTCTGCGATGTCCATCGCGTTATCGTCCGTAGTCGTAGAAACATCGGGTAGCGTTTCGAGATTCAGGATATTTGGATTCGCCGCGTTAGCGGCTTGGTCGCTGGAGGTACCAGACAGGAAAGAGGCCAGAAGTTCCCCGTATGCTGAAGAATCTGAAGCAGGAGATACAGACGCAGATCCTTGAGGAGCAGTGCGTAAGGCATCGTTGCCATTGCTGACGTCCGTTAACATGCCCTGGAGATCCAACGCTGAACTTTCGAGCGCCGGAAGTCCAGACGCCTGCACTGCCGGTCCCTGGCTCGATCCCCGGGTCTCTTCATCGAGATCTGACCCATAGAAAAGCGTAGCAGGACGATAATGACCCATGACGTTCGTTACAGTCGTTGGAGAGGGAGCTGCTGGTACGCGGGGCATCTCCCGCTGAACTTTCTCCATGTACGCCTTCGTAGCAGCCTTGTTGGCAGCAGTCTTGATGAGACTTACGAGCTGCACGACTAGCTGTTTTGTCCTTGCCCGCTCCCAATTGGCAAGGTATTCTTGGGAGTTCTCACTGCTGTCCAAGGGAAAAGGAACATCCCAATTGGACGCACCTGCCGGCACTCTCGCAATCTTCTTTCGCTTGGCGGGTGGCGGTCCCTCGCTCTCCGCCGAAGGGGCTGGTGAAGGGGAATGTTGACAGAGATGTGATGCAGACGACGCTGCTGCGCCAGAGATCAGCTTCAAGATGGAACCAAGAACGGGGAATATATTCTTCTGCTTGACCAGCGTTTCGAGTATAGCCTCAATGGAGGGGGGTGGTAAGACGGAGGGATCGATGTGAGGCAAGCGAGTACGTTGGGCAAGAGATGGTGGATCATGACCTTCTTCGACGATGATGGGGTTTTTAGAGCTCGATCCGGCACCGCTTCGATTCAGATGGGCGGGATTGACGCCACCTACCAGACCAGCCAAGCCGAGCAGTGCTTGTTGGTTACGCAGGAAGTTTGGTGGGAGCGGCGCACCAGGGTCTGGCATCCGGATAGGAGGAGGAGTCGGTCGGGGCGTGCTGGTACTGGACTTATCCTTCTGTTTTCCCTTGTCCTTCGGTTTGCGCAGTTTCCCAGAAGGTCCGGGTGTGGATGATGCGCTACGGCGGTCTGGGACCTGGCTAACCACTTGGGATAGCGCTTGCTGGGATGGTGGTGGTGGTGGAACTGGTGCGGGGGGTGTCACATGGTTGGGAACACTCAGAAGTGAGTCTGGTGGAACTACTGGTAGTTCAGAATACGTATGAGGCCCAGGAAGTGCAATGGTCCCCACATTGTCTGCAAAACTCGAACCACTAGGGAGAGCTATCCCCGGTGATCTAGGTCTCCCAGGAGACGGCGGAGGCGAGCCAAAAAGCGACTCTGACTCGTCAAACAAGTCATTCCTCTCTTCTTCAACCATTATCCTGAGCACAGATGAGGCCTGTCTCCAGTAAGCTGGGTAGTGCACGAAAACTGACCCTGGCAATACTGCGACAATGGCAAACGTGATGGACGCGTCCTTCGTGATGGTTCTCCAAACCCGTAATCCTGGACAAGTCCAGGATCAATGAGTCTACGTCTGGATCTGTGTCGAGCGCTGCTCACCAAATAACAATATCTGGCGAGTACGACTGCGAACAAGAGCAGGATGCAGCTATCGCGAGGTACGTTGAAGGCAGAAAGCCTGACTTGGGAAAATTGGGCCCATAATCACGCAAACAAGGGTAAACAGATGCCGTCCTCTTACGGTCATGCGAATGCACGCCCTCACCCGCATATCAATATCGCTCCTCGGTCAGAGCCTCCTTCTGCGCCGTCAGCTTGGTCTCCGTATGCATTTGAAGTGAATAGACCCACCGCTAGAGCCGACCTTTGGGAGAATAATAGTCGAGAATCGTTCCTATCACCTCATACACCTCTCGATCCCAGATTGAGCGTTCCTGCTCGCCCTCGAAGTCGTGCAACTAGTGCATACGAGCTCGAAGCTACCACCTTACCTGTGGCCCCTCGAGAGCCTCGTGTCTATCGCTCCAATTCTCGAAGGTCCACGCTAAATGCCAGGCATCGTGCTTCTCAAAGCGACCTTGGTCCCAGTCCATTTCCGAGCCCTTCGAGTCCGATTAGGACACCTTCGATAGCATCCTCCGAGGTAGAGTTCAGTCCACAGGTGAATAAATCGACCACAATGATGTCTATGTTAAGAGTGCGACCGATGGTTGTAGCTGACACCTCTCACATCGGTTGACAGTCTATCAGCTGAGCTCTCAAATCTGACGTGTGTTACAATTTCGATACCTCATCTACAAGCTTCGATTAATGTATAGTATTGTACAGACTCGATGCAGAGGAGGGTATCCGCCAGTTCCAAACTGGTGAGCTGCCTCAGTCAGATAGAGAGTGGCACCGCCTTGTCCCTCCAGAGGCGCGCGAAGCCCTCGGAAAGAAAGAAGTCCATAGACAATCCGTCATCTTTGAGATTATCAAGACTGAGGCAGACTACGTGGATGGTTTACGGCTGATTTCCGAGGTACTGCCATTACACCAACGCTCGTATTTAAAAGCTAACGACAAGCTCAGGTCTGGATGCGACCTCTGCTGGATGCTGATCCTCCTATAATCCCTCGTGATCGGCTCCGCGGATTCATCAAGGAAGTCTTTTACAATCTGGACGAAATTCTTGCCCATCACCAGCGAATGCTTGGCGCACTATACAAGCGCCAGACTGAACAGCATCCCATTGTGCAAAGTGTAGCCGACATCATACTCGATAGTAAGTGCCGCGTGTTCCGAGTGTATCAATAACTGATACCAGCATTCCATCAATTAGCCTGTCTCTTATTCCAGAACGAATATGAAACGTATATCAAGCATTATCCCTTAGCCGAAGGGCGACATCGCTCTGAGTTAAGGAGAAACCCCATGTACGCGCAATTCATCGGTCACACCTCCAGCGACCCCCGGACATCGAAACGAGACCTCCTTGACTACCTCTCAAGGCCTATTACTCGCCTTCCCCGTCTAAGACTGCTGTTAGAACAAGTGCTGAAGTATTCAGAGCTCGATCATCCCGATCAGGAGTCGATACCGTTGATACTAGGCATAATGTCAGACTTCATCAAGAGCACAGAGCCGGGTATTGAGGCTGCAAATGGCAAAGTGAAGTTTTGGTCATTATGCGAAAGCCTCGTTTACTTCAAAGGAGAGATTGTCGTGAGTAAAGTACCACCTCTGTATCTATGCCGTCATGTGACACGTTTTAGGATATGGATTTGTACGACGAAAGCCGGAGCTTAATTCATCAAGGCACATTGGCCAGGCGTCCCAAAGACCTCACCCTGTATAACGAATTCCACGATTTGTTTGTTGCTTTGCTCGACAACTACTGTGTGTACCTTCCTCCCACATGTTCACAAATGCTTTCCTGCTTACGCTCTCGAAGTACTTCTGACCAGAGAAGACGTTCACCATGGGACAGTCCGACGTCTGATCATCTCCAGGGTATGCCGTCCCTTGTCTTGCAGCAACGGTATCTGAATTTCATAATAGCCGATACCACTAGAATATTTGCACCTGGGATCGTTCAACGATCCGCCGGAGAACCGGAAGGAGCGCTCCGAGGAAGGTGGCTTGCTTGAAACCCTCAGGCCTAGCTACCGACCCGTATACCCTTTCGTGGTATACCATGCATCGTCCAAGACCTCTCGCAGGTACACACTCTATGCGGACTCTGAATCCTCCCGACGGAAATGGCACTCTGCCCTGGTGGATGCGCTGGGTATTAGGAGGGCCAGACAGGAAGGCAACATGGTGTGTGATATTAGAATAAAACCGAATTACTCGATCTAAACGCGGGGCAGTGGTTTGCACCCTTCACTTTGAACGACGGGTTCTTCCGTGTGATCTCGCCTCGTATCCCGTACAATTCAGGGGCTAAGTTCACGGGCCAAGTTACTGCAGCAGCATGTTTCGGTTCGTTCATTCCTTCAGAATGGTTTGGAGTGGTTATTAACGTATTGCAATTCAGTCAGCATGGGGAGGAAATTCCTAGCAGTAGGGTCCGCCACAGGCGTCTATTTATCTCTGGTTTCAAAAACGACACCAGGCAAGGCAACTGTTATCTACTGTATACAGTTGCTTATTCCGCAGTACTTCAGGACCTTTCCGGAAGGTCCTCTCATGTTTTAACCCGACATCGATGGTCGCCATCCAAGACTTCAACAAATTGGTCATTTACCACGAGTCGTCACTGTGGAGTTATTCCTTAGAGATGCTAGCCCGAGTCAGTCAAGGACAAGCATCCGCACAAGGGCTCGAAGCATCACGCCAGAGAGTAGGCGGTGATCGAGTTGTTCTCTTTCGCGTGGGCGTCTTTGCCGATCGAACGATCAGTGAGTTTGATCTCTCTGACAGCGCTCAACCCGCTCACTTTACATCTACTGGGGCCAGTCTTCTATGCCACAAGGAATTTACTGCTACAGACAACTTTGCACATGTTGGAAGTCGTTGATCCCGGGGCCCATATCACCCCTCGACGTCACCACCCGCCTGCTGAAGCGCCATCCTTCCGGCCTGTGTTTCAAGTAAGCTCGCTTGGTATTACCTCAGACATAGTATTGACGATACCCAAGTCTTTTAGCATTCCTAAAGACTCACATGCGATAACGCCGCTTGCCAAGTCTTTGGCTGTTTCGACGGAGAAAGCTACGATGATATACGACGGCAAAGAGTATGTTCATCTGTTTTCACTCCTAGATAGCAGATATTCATTATTTCTCTGATGTCCCAGAGGCACACTCCTCTCAATGATACCTGATTTCAGTAATCAGTATGGAAATCTGCCTGCTGTCACCTTGAAGTCGCGCTGTGATACGTCACGTCCCCTGGGCGTCGTGCGCTGTACATCTGAAGAGTTATTAGTCGTTTACGACGGTAAGCTCCATACAGCCGACAGTCTAGCACTCCCTGATTGCATTCTCTCGCGCAGAAATGGGATGTTACATTACCCGTCACGGCGAGCCCGGTCGCAAAGCTGGATTTCTGCGATGGGAAACTCGGGCAACATCCTACATCCACCGGGATGACCACATCCTGCTGTTCTCCACGCGTTTCATCGAAGTCCGGAACATTCATAACGGCCGGTTGGTGCAAGTAATTGAAGGAAGGGACATACGTCTTCTCCATTCAGGCTACAGGTCGACCGACTCCATCGTCGTCGTTATGAAGGGTGACAAGGACGACGCGGAAGGTGCGAGTGAGAAGATTGTTCAGTTGACACCGACCTCGGAGTTAGACACGCCAGGAATATCTCGGTTATCAAGTGCAGAGGATCCCAGTGTATGGGACGAGTGGGATATGATCTGAGGCATTAATTGTAGGAGTGCTCATGCCCATTATGTGTCGTCAACAGTAGGTTATAATCTGGCGCTACAGTCTAATGTATCTAGAATATACCTTGGATATACCAATATAGTTACCTTACGTATAGATCTCCCCTTCGTATGCCGTTACACGTTGCAATGAATATACGGTAGTCCGTCAAGCTTCAAGCTTGAGGCCTGAGGAGGCACAAATTTCACAACGTCCCGCCCCCTCAATTCCCAACGAAATAGTCAGCCGAAGGGATCTATCATAGTGTGCCGTCAAGAAAAACTGCTCTCACCGGTGGCCTATTGACGGAATGCGCTGGGACGCTCGAGTGCGAGCGTGGTCCACAAGCGATGAGATATTGACGCTGTGAGTCGCTGCTATCACTTCTCAGTCATGTGATCCCGCGCGGCTGTCACGCTGTCACTAGTCACGACGGCCACACTTAGGAGAGCTACACAGCTTTGAATCCGGGCCCACTGTGTACAACGACTGCACTCTACATAGGCACAAGGCACGTGGCTCTGTGAGCTAATCCCAATGTTGCTGTTGTTGTTGTTGTTGTTGTTGTTGTTGTTGTTGTTGTTTTCTTTTTCATATTTTGTGCAGATACGTCATTATCGAGCCGACGCTTCAGTGCTGTTCTACAAGTTTTGGGCACAGTCGTTCCAGCAAAGCCATCAGCTAGAGCTGCGAGCCAAAATTGAGGAGGGCTAATGGTACACCATCTTCTGACCTCGCGCTTACTCTGTTCCGAACACCAAACATACGCCATCATCACCCGCGCTCACGATGGCCCTACCCTCCAGACCCAGCGCAGCCCCCAGGACCGGACCGTGGTGGCCCTTGTGACTCCGGATGAGCGCACCTGTCCGAGCGTCCCAGGTGCGCAGGGTCTTGTCTGCAGATGCAGAGACGACAAGGTGCGATTTCGGAGGTGGGTGAGGGAGAATGGCCGTTATCGCGTCCTGGATGGCGAGCAAGACTTTGAGTCATGTTCCCCCCAGATCAAGAATTTAACGGAGGACTCACATCGTGATCCATACTCGCCCTCAGCCGCATTGTCGTCAGATCCCATATGCATAGCTTTCCGTCCGTTCCGCCCGTAACCACAATGTCCGTCCCCGCGCCGGTCCCCGTAAGATCAACAAATGCCACTGCCTCGATACTCTCGCCCTCCTTATGCGCAGCAAGGCCACCGATGATGTCCCCCTTACTCAGGGAGATGACACGCACACCGCCGCTAACGCCGCCCACTACTGCGACAGTGGATGCGAAATTGACGCCGAGGGAGGTAATGCCGTCGAGCTCGAACCGAGCGTCACTTGATGTGAGTTTAAATATTGGGGAGGGGTCGCGCGGGTCCCAGTAGATCAGCGTGCCATCTGCATCGGCCGTGACTATGCGCTTGCCTGGCGTACAGCGTAAATTGATGGAACCAGGAAGCAATTGGTTATGGCGTACCGTCTGGTGTAAATTCACCGCATTGCACAGGTCCTGTGTGCCCGGCAAAAACTTGCATCGTGTTCCCGGAGGGTACTAGGCCAACGTCAGTACATGTAACGGCGTAGAGCAGAGGATCGATTCACATTGCCACATCCAGACTGTAGCATCGACAGAGCCGGCTAAGAGCACATGTCCTTTGGGATGCCATCTCAACCACTGTTCAATGCCCTCGCATGCAGTATCCACCACGGACAGGATCCATGACTCACTATTACTTCATCTGGGCCCTGCAACTCGGTGAGGAACTCCCAGGTCTTCCAGTCCTCCTTGCCCACCCTCCTCCATATCCGCACCTTGCCGTCCATCCCGCCCGTCGAGAGCATCTCCCCATCAGCACTGAACCCGATACTTGACACACTGTCCGTGTGTCCGGTGAGCTTCACGATTTCTTGGCCCGTGGCGATATCCCAGATGTAGCCGAGATCGTCCTCGGCGCCAGATGCAGCGAGGGGCTGCGTTGGGTGCGTCGCGACGCAGAAGACAGATTTTTCGTGGGTGGGGAAGTGCTGAATCGACGAGTCCTCGTAGACGATGTCTTCTCCGCCCGCCATGTCCATGTCCTCGTCGTCCATAAGTCCGCCGTCACCCTGGCCTTCACCATCGACTTCGA
Organism: Heliocybe sulcata; assembly: GCA_004369045.1. Lineage (NCBI taxonomy): Eukaryota > Fungi > Basidiomycota > Agaricomycetes > Gloeophyllales > Gloeophyllaceae > Heliocybe > Heliocybe sulcata. The sequence goes on along the minus strand of ML213522.1, from coordinate 260,450 downwards.
CCTCGGCGTAGACTTCATTATCATCGATGAACGCCTCCTCATCGTCCTCTGCAAGTTCCCCGGCATCTTCGCGGCGTTCTGAAGCCATAACAGTTGACCCAAGCTAAGAAATAAGTGATGTGGCTGAAGATGCCCTCGGGCTTGATAAATCTTTGAAGGACAGCCATCGCTGACTGATCGAATGAGCAAACGCGATAATGTCGACACTGCGTAGTCAGGCCGTAGTCAGCGGTGATCGGCCTCGCCTGACTAAGCAGTCCTCCACGCCACAACAGTCGCGCTACAAGGCTCCTCCTCCACGTCAGTACGACCACTTTCTTTCTCTCTACTGCTTAACGACAAGATGAGGTTGTCGTTGTCGCTCTTTGGGCTGGGTCTGGCTGCGGTTATTAGCGCGTCAAACGTGCTTGAGCTCGAACCCGGCAATTGGGATGACCACATCGGCAAAGGGGCGCCTGCTTTGGTCGAGTTGTGAGTGCTGTCGCTGTTCGGTCGAGTTTCCACGTTACTGAAATCTGTCGGGTAGCTTTGCACCATGGTGGTACGTTTGACTGATATCCATGCTGCCTTCCGAGAGTGATGTATGTCTGTCGATCACAGCGGCCACTGCAAGGTGCGTCACATAATACCTCTCATCCTCGGCTGTCACTCACGTATTCCACAAAGAACCTTGCCCCTGTATACGAACAACTTGCAGATGCGTATTCGCACGCAAAAGACAAGGTCATCATAGCCAAGGTTGACGCGGACGGAGTTGGTAAGCCACTTGGGCAAAAGTATGGCGTCTCTGGATTTCCCAGTGCGTTTTCTATTCTCGTCGTCTCGTGGGATGTGATACTTACGAGGACATGAAAGCATTAAAATGGTTTGATGGGAAGGGAAATGCTGAGCCATACGAGAGTGGTCGCGATCTCGACTCCCTAGCCAGCTTGTGCGTATACCATGTTTTGCTGGCCTCACTCGTATTGAACTCACGATCTTCCTACATCAGTATCACGACGAAGTCTGGCGTTAAGTCCAAGATCAAGCCGCCACCACCTCCCGCATACGAAGTCCTTGACACGCACACTTTCGACCAAGTCGCGCTGGTTAGCGTCCCTCTTACTTCACTTCCTATCCAGTCACTGAATTCAGCCCTCCTAGGATGATACAAAAGACGTTCTCGTTGCATTCACTGCAAGTTTCTAGCAGATATATCCATGCACTTGAGACTCACCTTTGGTCAGGCGCCTTGGTGCGGTCACTGCAAGAATATGAAGCCCGACCTCGAGAAGGCCGCGCAGGATTTTGCCGTGGAATCGAACGTACGTGCTCACCACTCGCACACCCTCAGTCTCATAACTTATGTTTGTATGATAGTGCATCATTGCCAACGTAGACGCCGACGCCCAGCCGAACCGCCCTCTCGCGGAGAAATACGGCGTCAGCTCGTACCCGACGATCAAGTTCTTCCCGAAGGGCTCCAAAGGTGAACCGGAGGCCTACGAGGGTCCGCGTACAGAGGCCGCGTTTGTGGAGTATCTGAACGGGAAATGTGGGACACATAGGACGCCGGGTGGGTTGCTGAACGACGTGGTACGTCTCCGTCCTCTCACTTCCTCTGTTGCACCTTGTGGTTTTTCTTCTCGGCTCGACGTATAATGGGGTCCTTATTTCGCCCGATGGTCCTGGGGAGAATGATACACTGACTGTTTGGACCTGTGGTATAGGCTGGCCGTCTTCCCGAGCTCGACACGCTCGCGAGCAAGTTCTTCGTCGCGACGGGCGAGGCTAGGGACGCGGTGTACAAAGAGGCGCTAGGACTCGCCGCGAGTGCGGGTGCGAATGGGAAGCACTATCTCCGCGTGATGGAGAAGGTTGTCAATGGGACGGAGGATTATGTTGAGCGAGAGACTCGCCGGTACGTCCTTTTACCTTCCCAGGCGGTGTGATCGGAAAGACGAACTGATGATCCGGAATCGGATAGGTTGACATCGCTATTGCAGAAGCGGACACTGTCACCGCAGAAACTGGACGAGATCAAAGTCAAGGCTAATGTGCTTGCTGCATTTGCGAAGGAGAAGGCGGAAGAGGTTCTTGAGAAGGCTGAGGAGGTCGCACATGAGGAGTTGTAGGCTAGCTGTCTGGTATGACCTGAAATATTGAATGAGTGACGTGGCTCATGAGGAGGATCGGTAGTCAGAACTAGAGGCAGGATGCTAGTCATATGTATTCCATTATCTGTACAGATTCGAAGCAACATTGGCATGTGCATGTAAGTGGTGCTCTATAAAAACAGCCAGTAAAGAAGAACCACTAAAGACGTACAAAGTCTGGTACCCTCAAGATCAAGCAGACATATAGCGCTAAGCCCACTAGTGCTGTACTTGGCTTCAATTCGACAGCCCTTTACGATGAACAGCTCGTTTGAACTGCCGCCCAAATAAAAAGTGCGCAGGCCACAAGAGCACAATTCTCACGCAACGCGGAGTCTGAATCGCGATGTGGCTACAACTTAGGGTTGGGGATTGCGAACTCGCTGTCGGCAATCGTAACGATGACGAAGATGATATCTAGCCCATCCGCAAGCCACACTCATTCTGCCTCTCCTTTGCTACAGATTGACAGCAAGTCTTTGAGGCTTTCGAGGCGCTCTGGTGGCACGACCTCACTGTAGACTTCAAAAAGCAGTCCCTGCTATGATGCACTGCCCTATATTACGCGCTCGGTCTACCGACGACTCTGCTACTATCCAACTATGGCTTCTTCGTAGTCGGGATGCACTGCAGACCAGAAAGTATCATCGACTTAGGAGCTGCGGAATGTTGTCGCTGTACAATGTACATGTTGCACACTTGCACACTTGATCCATCTTGATTGGTGCGGGAGGCCGGCCCGGTGCGGTATCCTAGTGAATTGGGCGTGAAACCCGTTGCTTGCCTGCTCGGTTTAAATTTGATTGAGGAGACGTCGCTAGCAAGTCTAATTGGGCGCGGCAGATTCTTCTGGCAACCCCAGGCGGAAGCGAGTCGGGCTTGTAGAGAAGGTCCACTCATTTCAAGAGCTCACCAAGACGGATATACGATCCACTTTGCTGTACGTAGCACTCCATCTGATGATTACAATGTATTGGTTGTTTATGCATTCACACAGATGCTGTCTTTTCAAAAAGCAGGAAAGCAGAATCTGTGTTGGTCCCTATCAAATGTACCCGAAGAATAGCTTTGTAGGCGGGACCTTAGGCCTCAATATCAATGCTCGGCCTCTGCTTTGGCTATTGTAGCGAGTCATGTCTGTGTCGTTGTAGGAGCAGACAACCATGTTTCATTCAGGTGTGCACAGAACATTCACAGTCTAAGAGGTCATTATTAATATTATTCGTGACAAGAAATACTGTTTACCTCAGTCAGCCGCGGCGATATACACCACCACCTAGGGCTTACCTGTAACTCATACGGGTCCTTAGCAGAGACTGACAGGAACGCAGCCCAAGGAAATGAAGGAGCCTATGGACACAAAAGATGGAGCCATGAAAGTGCCCAGGAAGGCCACCAATGTTGATGCCTACCGTAGCAGTTGTTCTCGCAGCACACAGGGTAGGCGGAGCTACCAAGACACAGACGACATCAGCGCCGTGCCCACTGTATAGCAAGGCACGCATGGCTTGCCAAGACGCACCGCCAGCAATGCCAACCGCGGGCGAGTAGGTAAGCCCTACTATGGTGGTGGCGTCCGGAAGGACAAGACCCAGAAGGCCTGCAAGCTCTGAGACGACAGAGTTGCTCACGCTCTGGATGGAGTTGCAGCACTGATGGAGCCCGTATTGCAGTTGCCTGCAAGCTGGGCAGGCAGGCCGTCGGGGGTCGGGGTGGCGGCAGCAAGGATGGCGACCGCAGGGAGCTTACTGCAGGAGAAGGTTGTTCGTGGTTAGGTGGAGGTGAGTATAGCAAACCTAGGCGTGTCGATGTGTCGAGTGAAGTGAGAGCAGTTGTGATGATGGCACCCCAGGTGAGTGTAAGCGGCTTTTATAGCATTTGTGAAGACGCGTTCAGCCTCGCATACGCATAACTATAATGCGAAGCGGCCGATGGTATTACGACAAGCAATACACAATACTGATGAATATCCGCTCTGGCTCGCCCTCGCCGCACATATCTCCAAGACATCGGACGAGAGCAAATGTCATCTTTCTCGAAAGAGTCGCCTTCGTGCCCTTGGCCTGCTACTTGGTCGGTATTCACCCGCCCTCGAAACAGTTTCGCGGCCCACTGTGTGCTTCCGCGCCAGGCCCCGGTGGTGGAAAAGGACTCGCGGCTTTCGTCCCTGCGATTGCTGTCGACCTTGCCCTTCTCCTGCGAAGTGCGATGTTCCCGCTCCGGCTGCACTGGGTATCGACGGGCCTTCTGCCACTGGAATCCCAAGGCCACGGTGTCTATGCACCGACATGCGAGTGAGCGGAGTCATTAGTCCCGTCCAGTGTCAGAGAGCTGCGCGCCTACCCCCTACCAATTCCTAGGGGGATGGGACATGGCCATGGCTTGCCTCCAGGTTGGACCTGAGATTTCTTCGGGAAGGTAAAGGGCGTGCACAGCACGAACACAGCATGGAATAGTGATCCGACTCGGATACCGCCGGGAATTCCAGACATTTGTCCACTTGCCGTCATAGGTGACGAATGCAATTATACTTAGACGGGGCGGATTCGTAAGGGAAACAGGCCCTCGTGCAAGCTCCTGTCGCATGCCTTGGGCATGTAAGACTGAAGCCTCAGCGCAGACGAAGAGCATGATACGGATTCGCATTACCTACGAACGAGCTCTTACATGACCGAATGGCGACAACGTAGGCAAGCCCGACGATTCGCCGCGCATCCAGGGAGTCAGCAGAATGCTCAAAGCATGGATTGCGGCAAGGAGGCGTAAGCAGATGACGCGCAGGCAGCGGGCAGTTAGTGGAGTGCGCAGCGACGATGAGAAGTGGGGATAGCTAATGATAGACGTTGTTCCGCGTAAGGATTATTCTGGGCGTTTCATGGTCCGAGGCGAGCAGAAACGCGGACACGGGGACGGAAAATGGAGGGCCAAGAATAGGTATGTGGATGGATGCAGCGAGGATGCTGGCGAGAGTGGCGACTGGAATTCTCGGGTGACGGCGGCTACAGCAAACGACGAGCAGAGCAGAGACGAGTCGGCAGTTGGGTACGTACTCGGTGATGTAAACTTTGTGTAATTTGTCCTTCTCGTCGCTTCCAGAGCGCAGTCCGATCACTCAGAATATCCGACCGCGCACTCTCAATCTGCTGTATTTTCTGCAAATTAGAATACTTGCGAGGTCAGTTGAGGGGAATACAGAGGCGACATGATGAATGTGTCGCAGAGAATTGGTGAGCAGGAATACTGCAAAGGCCAAGAAGCGGGCGCCGGGTGAAGAGACTTGATACCAGGAACACGCGCGTGTTTACCCAAGCCAAACACGGAAGCACCCGGGTCGGCCAATAAATAGTTGTCGTCGCACCATCCTCCCTCCTCAGCTTACCCCCGCTCCTCGCCCACCCCTCGTCGTCGCCATGAAGTTCTTCGCTGCCCTCGCTGCTGCCTCTGCCCTCGCCACTGCCCTTGCACAGAGCACTCTGCAGATCAACACTCCGTACGTCCCTTACTGCCAGCGCTGACCCGCGTCGCTCATCGTTGCTAGGACCAACGTCGTCGTTTGCGAGCCCATCCTCTTCACATGGACTGGCGGCACTGGTGCGTTGATCCCTGTTTTTGTTTATTGCCTAACAAGCTGACATGCCGTTTGACAGCCCCGTACTTCCTGGTTTGTGCCGTTCCATGCATGTCCTAACTCACGGCGCTTACCGATCGCTATAGAGCATCCTCCCCGGTGGCCAGCCCGGTGCCGCTGCCCTCGTCAACCTCGGCGAGCAGCAGGGCACTTCCTACACCTGGACCGTCACTCAGCAGGCTGGCACTTCTCTCGGCCTCACCCTCCGTGACTCCACCGGTCAGACGGCCCAGTCCGCGCCCTTCACCGTCCTGAGTGGATGTGCGTCAAGTCCCCCTCCTGCTTTTTTCTTTACAGCCCACTAACATGCTCTGCAGCTGATACGAGCTGTCTCAATGGAGGAAGCTCAGGTACGTCTAGCAGCGCTGCCTCGTCGACTGGCTCCAGTACGAGCGCGTCCTCTTCCTCCGCTTCTTCCGTATCGACAACCACCGCCACTTCTTCTGTTGCAGCCACCACCTCTGCCGCGTCTGGCACAACCTCCGGTGCCGCAACCACGAGCTCTGGCTCGCACGCCGCTACCTCCACCTCGCCCTCGTAAGCTCCGCTTCACAATCCTTCCTCCAGCTGGATACTGACCTCTGTATGCAGCGGCTCCCACAGCGGCTCCGCCACCTCGAGCTCGCCGTCCACCACGTCCTCGTCGGCTGCCGCTCCCGCGCGCGTCGCCCAGCTCGGCGCCGCCGGCCTCGTTGGCGCCCTCGTCGCGGCCGTCGTGGTATAAGCATGCTCTTTGGATCTGCACACTCTTCTCATCGTATTTTGTTGACTCGGACGCGTATACCGACATTCCCGTTGAAGGACGGATTCAACAAGTACCCATATCTTTTAATGCCCTTCTCCCTTCTACGACCTATTTTGTAGTGTGTAACCTCTCTACGTGCTCCTTATTGTGTTTGTTTTGTGGTGCCTTGAGACCCTTGGTGGGCTCGAGAATGTCTGTATGTAATACGACGTCTCTTATGAGCTCATGAGGTTTACGTTATTTCGTTCGTGCAAGGAGAGGATTCTCGGCAACTGATGGGTAAAGGAAACAGTGATTGCCTCGATATTGCTGTGCGCCATAACCTAACGCATGTCGTATCCGCAGGCCGTCTGGAAAACACTGCCCTGACATATGTACAAGTTAACATGCTCCTGATGCTGTGTTACACTATCCTTAATCAGCGCGAATCCCTGCTGCACGAGATCCCACTCTACGCTTTGCGCAGTCAGATGAAACTATTTGGGTCGGCCTCGGTGTACTCCATCGTAATATTATTGAACCTGATTATTGAACCTGTCTATAGTAATATTATGTTTCGTATGATGCGCAGTTTCATCGTCCTCCATCTATCATCTACTCGCTGTTTCGCACCCACACCATAACGTCGTTCGGGCAAGGGAATACACCGAAGCCGTCTGCGTCGATAGGAATCAGACGGGAGTCCCCATGGCTGCCATGGAAGTAGGATTTGAAGGTGAGGCCAGCGTTGTGCTAAGGTTCATCACGTAGGCCGCGCTGAGTATGAGAGGAACAACATTGAGCCTGAACGAGATACATACCACGCCGACGTTCATCCTCACGCCCGGTTGTTTCCTGGGCAACCTATACACATTAGATACCCACATAACGTTGTCTATCGAGTGACTTACTTGGCGTTAGATACCACGACTGCGCAGCCTGCACGCCTCCTATCGCCTACCCTTACCCACCCAACACAATTGCCCGACGCGGAGTAGTCAGCGCAGGCGCCATACGCGTGAGTCTTGCGGGCTCGCATCAGGAGGCGGAGTTTCGAGGCGATGTGGGATGAGGAGGCAGAATAGAGGTCGTGATAAAAAACGCAGCTAGAGGAAGAATTTATGAGAAGAGTGAATGAGGGGACAGCGAAACGAGGAGAGAAGCGAGAGGATACAGACGGATGACCGGCAGGCCGAAGGAGGATGAGCGCGTAGGCTTGCAGCTTGAACGAGTCGTGTACCCAGCTCTCAAGAGACTGGCCGATTTCCTGTAGCAAGTATGTCAGTCCATTTATGTCAAGAACGCATATATAACATAGATCATACCGTACTATCAAATCAGACAGGTTGAGTCAAGTATTAGCGGAAGGAAGGAACTGGAATAATTGCAAGAAAGCGCACTCGTGATTATCCACAAATGTCACTGCGTCCCCCGGACGGTGCTGGACCACCGTCCTCCCAAATATCATACGCAAATCGTAGTTTGGCCCGAGGCGGGAGGCACGGTGGAAGTTATAATGCAAGGGCACGTCGAAGAAAGCCAACTGTAGATTACAGATACGTACAGTCAGATATATTGAGTTGCAGTAAACGGTGAAGCAACTTGGGAGAAGGAAAGTGCGGAGACTTACTTGTCCTTGAAAGGCTCGAATGTAAGGAAGAAGAAGGTTAACGCTGTATGGCAACAACAGATCAAAGGGGCAAAAACATAGCCGAAGACGACAAACGCACTTGCCGGACCAATATTCTGCAACCGCAAACATCTTCTTTCGTTCAGGTCGTTGCTTCATCTTGAGAAGCTACCTCGAGGGTTTAATGAGAGTGGATGAGGCCGCAGTATGTGCCTGGTGCTCACAAATTGAAGAAGAAAGGCCCGGTCAATGTGCTTGATAGCATCCAGGCGGAATCCGGTGGCACCTGTCGTCTGAGACCGTTAGCGCGCGCAGCCTAATGAATCACGAGAAAAACGGCTACTGACATCGAGCACCCAAGACCCCCACTCAAACAAGTCTTTCTGTACGTCTAGGTGATTATGATCTATCTAGAATAATATAGAGCGGTCACGATCTGTGATATGCAGGGAGCAGGACGGACGTACATCAGCGCCCATAAGATAGTCGTAGTTCCCTAACTCATTATCGACGAGGCGGGACCATCCTTTTCTTCCGGCCGTAGGTATCCGGAAGACAGAAGAGCTGCGGGTGATGTCGTCCCAGTCGATGCCTGGACATGGGTGTTGAGGGTCAGAAGAGCTGCACGGGTCGAAGCTCACAAGACCGACCTGTGAAGTGCTCGTGCGTCCATTTCATGCTACTGTACTACACGTTTAGTCATAAGCGAGCAGCCACAAACATGGGTGAGAGGCATTACTTTATTACCTCGTCCTGGGAAGTCGAAGGCCGTCCAAGCCTACAGTTGTCAGGAAGACGCACTCCTACGTTACGAAAAGACCTACCTCGATCTCTCGAGGAGGTCCGATGTCCTTTAGTCGATTATTTGAGCTTACAGGTACACCCTTGAATCTTTCGCGTCTGTCACCACCCATTTTATGCTACATCAGATCTTCAGTCGGGTAAGTTCTAAGATACTGAAGTGCTCGCTTACGTTCAGGACAGCGTCTATAAGGACGTCTATTCCATGCCTCCGAGCAGTGTTGATTCCTTCCAATAGCTGGTCTTTGGTCCCCCATCGAGTCGAGGTGGAGCCCTTCTGATCAAATTCACCAAGATCCCACTGAAGGTCCTGGTCAGGATAAGGTTTGTCACGTGAATATATTCGACGGCATACCAGATCATAAGCGTCATATCCTCTGCCATGCTGAATTGTGTCAGCACGAGACTTCGATTCCATAGTAGAGGATACTCACCTTGCCATGCATGGCCTTATTTGGAGGCGGTAGCCAGACCTGGGTTACACCAAGGTCGTGCAACTGCGGGACTTCGTCTTGGAAGTGCTGCCACCAGCTCATCTCAGGATGCTCACTGTCCCAGGTGAAAAATTGGAGCTTAATATCAAAAGTAGGATTAGTGATCTCCAAGGTTCTTGCCACATTATCTGCGAACCATTAGAGGATTGTCTGCCTCCGGGTCTGAGCCAGGACCCAAGTTCATCTGGGGAAGCGCTGGCTCTGGCCATGCGTACCTGTCCCATACCCATCGCTTGAAGTGTGTGAAGAACTCCATAAGTACAGACCGTACAGACTATAAGCACGGTGTAACGCTGTAAGCTGTAAGTGCCAAGTCACAAGCAATGTATCGTCTGCTCTAAGCCACTGAAGCCAAATAAGCACAAATGTGTATGATGTTGCTCGGTCCGCGGCCTACTTCACTTGCTCACTAACTTAGTCATTAAACGCTCTACCCTGTGCCACTGAGTCTGTCCGTCATGTCTATGGAAGAGAGCATCAGCTTGGAGGAGACGAACAAGATTCGTATCTCTCTCGGTCTCAAGCCTCTCACTGACGACAAGGCGCCCGCCAATGACAAGGAGCAGCAGGCCGAGGCGAACTATTCCAAAGTCCGGGAGGAAGCAGCTAAGGAGAAGGAGAAGAAGTACGCAGTCTATAGTTTCTTTGTGGATTTGCTCTCATTCGCACACCTTCTGCAGGGCGATCCAGGATCGCATAGCAAAGTGAGTACATCTTCCCCACCATACTCCGCGCATTACTTCCATATATTTGCGGGCTTGCAGACCCCGTTCCAGAATGCCTTGGTGCTTACTCACGCAAACTCGTAACTGTATAGGGTGAGAAACCGGCGCGAATTGAATGCGTCGATCGGCGGGGCCACCCTTGGTGACGCAGACAAAGATGTAGACGACACGATAAAGTGGGTTAAGCGCGCGAAGAAGCGAGAGAAGGAGCTCGCAAGAAAGAGGCAAGAAGAGCTGGAGAGCATGGACAAAATGTTTCAGGAAGAGTACGGCGAGAGTGAGTGCGCCAATTCTCTGACGTTCGATAGATGGTGTTGACGTTATGGTGTAGAGGACCTCGCCGGTCTCAAGGTTAGCCATGACTTTGAGGACATGGATGAAGGCGAGGCGAAGATACTCACCCTCAAAGACAGCCGTATCCTTGACAACGAAGGTATGCCGCCTCAACTTTCTACTCCTTCAACAACCCCATTTGATGTGTTGTTCCAGAGGATGAGCTGCAGAACGTGGAGATGGCTGAGGAGGACCGCCGCAAGAAGAATCAGGAGATGAAGATCAAGCGGCGTGACTATACTGGGTACGATGATGACGAGTTCACTCCTGGTAATACGGGAGCTAAGCGGGAAATATTGGCAAAGTACGACGAAGGCTTGGAGGGTGCCAAGGAGACCGTGCGTGGAACACTTCTATTATTTGCTCATCCTAGTTTCTAATATTTCTATAATGGTACCCAACCATACAGTCCTTCAGATTGGGCGCGCCGATGGCAGGCTCCGAAAGTAGACGTACACAGGAGGAGCAAGTCGCTGCTGCCGTCAACAAAACACTGTTATCCATTGATTATGCTAGTGAGTCCTCCTGTAGGGCAATGAGGTTGCGTCTCCTCACAGAGCACGTGCTATTATAGAAAACCTCGAGACTGTCGACTATTTGAAGGAAGGCGATGTCGGGTTCAAGAAGCCTAAGGTAGTGAACGTCTTGTCTCTCTTCACTCCTACTAATCCTTCTTGCAGACTAAGAAGAAACGCTCGACCCGCAGAGTAGAGCAAGATCCCGACCTGCAGCCCGTAAACAATGGAAACGCGATGGACATCGACGAGAAACCGATAGTCCCCCGTCCTCGTACCTTGAACTTAGAGGACGCAAACTTCGTCGATGACGATGAGCTACAGTCTGCTCTGGCTCGTTCACGAAGGGCAAAGATCAAGAAGGCTAAGAAGCTGAGTCCGGAGGAGATCGCGCAGAAAAGTCAGTCAAACGTTTTTAACGCGATTGGCTTTAATTGATAACTCGTTATTTATAGTTGCGGAAGAGCGGGCGCGCCAAGAATCGGAGGCAGGGCCAGAAGTTATAAAGGTCGAAGATGACGAAGATGCGGACGGAGGCGACGGCCTGACAATTGATGATACATCCGAGTTTGTGCGCTCCATCACGTTCGATCCGAATGCTACCAAGAAGGACCTGAATGTGAAGAAGGAGGTAGCTGAGCCAGCTGCGCCCGGTAGGGCGAAGTCGGAAGCGAAATCCGATGTTGCAATGGGCGACGGTGATGAGGCCATGGAGGAGCTCGAGGCGGGTGAGGTGAGGGTGAAGGAAGAGGACGAGGAGGACGAGGAAGCGATGTTGCATGATATTGAAAATGCGTTACGCGAGCAGGAGGAAGAAGATAGAAAAGCTGTCGCTCAACAAGCGACAGCGGAAGTGGATATTGGGACGTCCTCAGAGCCGACGTTCAGCGGTGGCATGGCTTCCACGCTCAACCTCCTTCGCCAGCAAGGCATCCTAGCTGCTCCTAAAGCAGATACAAGGGACCGAGAATTGGTGCAGAAACAGCGAGACCTGTGGTTGGCCGAGCAGCGACGTCGCCTGGCTGAACGTGAGCTGGAGCGTCTCAAGGCTCGCGGCGCGCCGAAGGATCAGGCTACTCGAGAGTATGAGAATCGCCTGAGGGAGCAGCAAGAAGCAAGGGAGCAGCTGGAGATGTACAAGAACTACAAACCTGACGTGAATATCGTGTATTACGATGAGTTTGGACGGGAGATGAACGTGAAGGAGGCTTGGAAGGCATTGTCCCACAAGTTCCATGGGAAGGGCAGCGGGAAGATGAAGACGGAGAAGAGGCTGAAGAAGATCGCAGAGGAGAAGAAGCAGGAGGCGATGGCGAGTGGCGATACGCCGCTGAGTATGAGTAGGGCGTTCCAGATGAGACAGGAGAAGACGGGCCAGGCGCATTTCGTGCTGTCGGTTGGGAATAGAGGGTAGGAGTGCCTATCTGTTTCTACCGGCGTGTCGCTGATGGCGGTCTCTAGTGCTGTGCCGCAAGCAGAAGCCTTCCTTGATCCCCCGCAGCTTGCCAAGGGGAAGACGGAGAAGACCAAGGCTAAGAAGAAGGAGAAAGAGGGGAAGAACACCGTTGACCAAGAACAAGGCTTTATTACCTTACCTGCACCGGTGTCCAACATTGCGAGCCCAGTACCAATGTCACCGGCGATTGGCTCGGGTGTGGCCTCACATGCTGATTCGCCTGCACCGAGGCCAGGCTTCAAGAGCATTGCGTCGTCTACTTCTGTCCCTGCAGCTTATGAGGGCAAGCCGAGCTCTGCCGGAGACAGGATGAAAGTGGCGCTCTCACTGAAGAGGAAGGCAAGCGAGCAAGCGAAGGGATCACCGCCGCCGAAAAGACGATAGACTATTTAGTAGCTTAGCCCGGACTGTCATTATATCATACGCGTATTACTGGAAACGATGCCTATAGGAGTGTAGAGTGGACCGCATTATTTCATAAGAATCCGATGCTTCGTATGCACAAGTCTTTAGTAACGGCGCAGCGACCTTGATCTCGCGCGCTGGCGCTCTCGAAAGCCTTGATGAGAGAATCTTCGCCTTCGTCAATCCTAGTGGCACATGTCAGACTTCCGGGAGAGCCACAAACTCAGAAGGAAGCATACCATTTCACGGTGTGGCCATGCTTGTCCAAAGCGACCTTGATGGTGCTCCACGAGAAACGTGCTATTGACGGGTACCCAAAGGTAGGCTCCAACGATCCCTCGAGCCACTTCTTCGTATTTGGATCTGGCGGAATGTCAGATGCAATCCCTTACTGGGAAGATCCTGCATGCCTGAAGGGTATCCACTTCCGAAGGAGTGCGACGTATCTTCCTCGCCCGCCACCGCTTTCCCGTGGTAATGCTCCTCTTCAAATATCCACCCATCTATCCATGCGTCTCGATTCACTTTTGCCGCGATACTCGCTGCCCCAACGATCTTATATATCGAGTCGGCTTTCTTGGCTACCGTGAAATCGATGCCCGGAAACAGAGAGGACAAGTATGCTTGGTAGGTCACAGGGTTACCTAGGGTGTCGACGTATACCTGGCATCCCATCTCAGTTAGGTGACGTTCGTCAACGCTATCCTTTATTACGCACCTCTGACAATTTCAGGCCACTCTGGAGCACTTCGCGTATGAGAAGGACCGTGGCTTCTTCAGACTGTCTGTTCAGGTTTATTGGTGGCTTCCGAAGCATGCCACTGGAAATCGACTGCGGGCTGAAATCCAGATCATCAGACACTGAGATCTGTGAGGTCGCATTACATACCATACGACTCTGACAGACCACCCCAGCCAGTCAGGTACCGAACTCAAGGTCACCAATAAAGAAGCTCTGGTCTCCGCTGTCAGCGTCTTGGAGTCTGTTAGAGTTGAGCCAAAGTTGCATATGCGCTCTATGCCAACGCCGACCTGCAAATGCCATCTCCCCCAACTGCTCATTGTGAGAGGCAGCACAATATGCGACGCCGTAGACTAAAGGCCCTAGTGCCGGACCACGGCCTGCCTCGTCAATGCCGAGAATGTACGGCCCTTCCGCTGTCGGCCTGGGTGAGTGGTAAGTGTAGGACGCTGTTAGAGGGCCTTTGGAGCCTGGGATTGAGGAGGACGACGCCTTTCCTGTGTCTTGGGACATGACTGGTCGGACAGTGGAAGTCAAGACACGCGCGCGGCGCGACGCGTTACAGTTCGCGTTATTTGTGGCTGTTTGTAGTAGGATCGCGCCGACATGTTTGCCAGGATCGCTGCTGGACCATATACTGCGGACTGCGGTCAGGACCGAATAAATAAGCCCTTCCATCCACCTCGCTGATTTTCCTGCCCTATCCCAGGTGCATGCTAGGCCTAGACTGTAGAACATTGTGCTATCATGCCCGGCGCATTCGTGAACTTGTACAAGCCACCAGCTAAACACCTCCCGGACCCTACCTATGGCACCGACCCATATGACCTGAACTTTGTCTTCCCGATTAAGCCCGAGATCCTCGAGAACGACAAACTCCAACTCACACCCTTCATCCCTGCTCTGCATGCTGAGGGCTACTGGACGGAGGCTCACCCGACCCGGCAACCGGGGCTCTACGACTACCTCCCGTGGAGCCCCCAATCGCTGGACGAGTTCCTGTCCCTCGTCGAAAGGTACCGACAGGACCCGACGGGCGTTCTCTTCGCGATACTCGATAAGACGAGGCAAGGCCAGCCGCTGGCGGGTATTATCGGCGTCATCCGGTGTGATCCTCGCAACCTGGTCGCAGAAATCGGCGCGATCATCGTCTTCCCCGCCTTCCAGCGCTCGCACGTCGCCTCAAACGCCATCGGGCTCGCAATGAGGTATTGCTTGGACCTCCAGACGGCATCCCCTCCGGGGCTGGGATTGAGGAGGGTGATATGGGCGACGGCGCCGGAGAATGTCGCGTCGAACAAGGGCGCACAGAAGATGGCGATGAAGCAGGAAGTGACCTGTCGGTGGAATTGGCTGTTGGCCCCGGGGAAGGGGGGAGGACGGGACAGGCCTGGCGATCCGAGACCGGGCGTGGACATGGTGCTGTACGCGATGTGCTGGGATGATTGGGAGAGCGCGGGAAGGGAGGCTGCCACTAAGGTAATGGATAGGAGGTGAAGGATATGGGAATGTGGAACCTGAAATGCGACCGACGTAAAATTGTAGACAGCAAAAGCGGGAACAAGTCGAGAGCAACCACATGCAAACCTATAACAAACATACAGCAAACAGAACGAAGCCCCTGAAGATCCCTGAGCTCGTCAATTCCCATAGCCAGGGAACCCATCATCGCCCATACCCCTCGTCATCCTCCGCCCTGAATAGTCGCTCTGAGGGTATCCCATCTTGACCGGAGAGCCACCATCACCATAGTATTGGCTCGATGGTGCAGCGCCATATGGGCTCGCAGGCGCAGGGTAGCCTCCCCCGCGGGAGGGCGTCGCAGGTGATATAGGAATGTTATACGGGTATTGACCTGTGCTGCCTCCGCGGTGCGTAGACGGCGAGCGCGCCATCATCTCGGGCGGTTGCATTGAACCAGATTCTCCATGCTTGGGAACGCCCATTTCGTTCTTGACAGTCTCCAGTAGAGGTGCCGGGTTGTAGTAGAGCTCAGAACCTTCATCTGTCAGGAATCTGAACATAGTGAGAGCGTGATAAGAGTAGGATAGAATGGGGGACGTACTGCTGTGTTCCACAATCCCACTGAGGTCCCCGCTCAGCGCGCGCCGTGATCAAGAGGGAGTTCCATTCTGAAGCGCTCTCCTTGTTACATATAACAAGGACTCTTTAGAGCTCAGTCTCCATACAACTTGAGAGCACTCACGATTGCGAGTGCCAAAGCGCTCGAGTGGTCGGGAGCTGACTGTTGCACGTCCGCTCTGAGACGCTGCTCTTTGGCGAGAGTCTGGACTTGATTTGTCAGGGCAGGGCCTATACGCTGAGAGTTATGTCTTGGGACGTGGACTTTGATTGTTCGAGCGGGTTTTCCAGGAGACATGCTGAGTGTTCGATGTGGGAGAGCGCAAGAGAGGAATATGTGGCGGTGGCCACAGACGCGTTTTCGAACTTGATCCCTGACTTGGCTACTAACGTCTATCATCGCGCCTTTCTTGCATATGCGACACCCTAGTCAACCTATAGTCAAGTGCAGCCATGTCCCAACTCAAGAAAGGCCCGACTCCTCTGCGGGCGGCCCCTTCATCCGCGCCGTACGAAGCCATGGCTGCTTCGCAGCAAGCTCACATAGACCAGCTCGTACAACAGTCTCGGACGCAGGATCAGACTATTAAGCGATTACAGGAAGACCTTGCACGTGAACAGATGCGTAGCAAGGATGCTCTGCAGCAGATCCAACTCCAGTGGCAGGCGGAGCGTCGGGAATGGCTCGAGGGCTGCGAGACAATTCAGGCATGCCATCGCATCGCCCATCTCAGGACTACGCTGGAATTGGGTAAGGAGCGGTCTCTCATGCTGGAGGAGCGCGATCTTGCGCGGATGGAGAAGAGTGCGCGGCTACATCGCGATTACCGCCTTACCCTGTTCCAGGCCAAGGAAGCTGAACTCGAGGATGAAATTTCCCGACTCCAGGAGGAACTTGGCGAGGCTCAAGCAGATGCGGATCAACGAGTGCGCTATCTGATGTCAGAGCACAAGCAGGCTTTGCTCGAGGCGAAAGCACGCGTTGCAGACCTCAAGTCTGAGCTCGAGGAGTACCGGGAAGAACTGCAGGACGAAAGGACGGCGACGGATAAGCTACAAGTATGTACACACTCGTGTATCTATAGAATTGCCAATGCGTACGATGAAGATCTGCCCTTACGTAGACTGAGCTCTCTGACCTGCGCAAAGAGAACGGACACCTCCTGACCTCGTCATCGTCCACGACCACCCAAGTATATCGCCTTCAGCTGAAACTCGCTGACCTCAAGTCCAGTAATGACGATCTCGAACGTCTCAAGCAAGACTTAGAACGTAGCAACGCTGAGCTGAAACGGAAGGTCAATGAGTGGGAGAACCTGGAAGGGAAGAGCAGTAAGGTCGGCGAGACAGAACGACATAAACGGGTACAAGCAGAGATAAGGGTGAAGGAGTTGGAAGGAAGACTCAGAGATGCGGATGAGCGCGAGGAGCAGCTGAAAGAGCGAGCAGAGAAGTATAAAGAGAAGGTGGAGAATTTCAAGGCTGTTTGGAAGGAACATACGGTGCGTGATGTTGCGATTCGCTAGGTTGCCTAATTTGCCGATCTGTTGCTTTCGTAGGACGAAACGGAGGAGGCACAGAGCGTAGCGGAACAATGGGAAAAGCAAGCGCAGGACGCGGAGCGGCAGCTGCAAAAGGCCCGGAAGGAGATTGAAAAGTTGCAAGAGGACCTCCAGAAGGCGAGAGCTGATGGTTATGAACTTAAGGTAATGCTTAACTTGCCGGCTGTCCTTACATGGTTGCACTACTGACATACGATAGGCGAAAGCGCCAGGGTCCTCCAGGCCTCTCGTAAAGCCAGCTACACCGGATTCCCCATCTGAGGACGGTGTCGAAGGCGTCGAGGACGTGCCTGTGCCCCAAGAACCGCCTATGAAGACACGGCCCAAACCCCGACCAGCTAATCGCAAGAAAGAGACGGAGGAGATTGCAGCTGCTGACGAGAATGCTAAGAAGAGACGGAAGTCTCCCGATGGCGAACCAGAGGAAGGCAGTAAGGCGAAGAAGGCGAAGAGCAAACAGAAGGCAGCCGCGAAGAAGAACGGTGCCGAGGACAGTGACGATGTGGAGATTGTGGAGCCTACGGACAAGGGAAAGGGGAGGGGAAAGGGGAAAGCGAAACCATCCAGCCCCGCGGGCAAAGCTCAGAAGAAGAAAGCACAGGAGGAAGAGGAGGGCCAGCCGCCTAAGAAAAGAAGCAAGCCCACGTCAAAAACAGAGGGCAAGAAACCGACGAAGAAGGTATCTGTGATTGATGACAGCGAGGAGGAGGAAGATACTCCTCAGAAGAAGAAGCGCAAGATCAAGCTATTCCCCGGCGCGCAGGCCGCGTCGTTCCCGTGGCAGGACTTCAAACTAGTATGTCCTCCGTCCTCGTTTATCTTGAAGCTGATGTTGAACGGATGGTAGGGCGATGGAGGGTTGGATATACCGACAGAGCTATCGCCAGTCAAGGACAGCGAGCCCGTGGTGCCGAGGTCGTTCTTTGGCAAGGGAGGGTCAGTACTCAGTTTCAACAGACGGTGAAATGCCCCCAGGGTGTTCACGCAGCTGTCTGTTCTGTATCTTGCATATGCTCTCTATATTGGTAGTATAATCATCACTCTATGTGTTTGCGATATCATCATGCATTAATGGAATATTACTCGGTAAATTTATCTCGACTAACGGATACAGGCAGACTGGGAAGAATGTGGCCACGACATGAAACTCCATTGCAACGTAGGATAGCGTGAACGGAGCGATTAAGGCGGCTGGTTTGGTCTTGACCATCACATAAAAGCATATCAGCACCATTCTGCAGCCCAGGGCCGGACAAGACGTCCGCGGAGATGCAGAGATACCGTGAGGTCTGGTAAAGAGGGACGCGTCGCGCACCGAAGCAATTTATTGAACGACGTTATTTGTCGTTGATTGTACAATGTGGCGATTGTCTTTCAAGCTGAGGTCAGTCTACAAGCGCTTATGTGCCACAGTACGTTTCTCGTGCGAATGCCTTACACCCGAGCAAGCTGGCTAGTGCTCACGTAGTCCTACAGTAGAATTACGAGTGACAAACCGCGGATTTCTTGAGCAGGCCGACACTGATGTCGGTAGGATCTCCGAGCGATGCATCTGTATGATATACCTAAGGTATGCCGGCTAACGAGGTTGACGCGATGGATATTCCTAGAACCCAGTTATATATCTTGCGAGTGGACCTCAGTTGGAGCAAGGTAGCGTCAGCGCTCTTTCTCTGGTTGATTGCCGTGTTCTCTTCTACCGCAGGTACAGGCCTAGGAGCATGTTTGCCACCTTGAGGAGACACTCAACGTGAGCCATCGGACGTAAATACTGAAATCCACATTTCCACAATTCGCTAGAGAAGTGCTCTATGTATTGTCATTCACTGAGCCAGTGTTCCTCATATTCAGGCGGTGACTCTCCGTCCATGTCCCACAGTACATGTCTCTGCAACTCCGCCAATTCCTCACGCAGTGCTGCAATCTGGTTCTGACGCTCCTCCTCGCCAGTACTATATCTTGACGATGCTGAGATGGAAGATGACCAAGGCCGTGAACTGCGGGCCGAGGCAGCTTGCAAGTCCGCCGCGGGGTCGGAGCTTCTTTCGTTATGGACCTCCTCTTCGTCCTCCTGACGAGTTTCAGAAGCTAAGGCTCCCTCCAGCATGACTGCCTTGGATCGCGATGGGAGACCAACGGTCGTCGGCGCAGGATTTGCGACAGGAGTGCCGGCCCTCTGCGGCCTTGCAGGCGAAGCTGGAGTATTCTCATGGGAACTGACATCGACTCGTCTCTGCCGCTGCACAATCGTGCGCGGCTGACGTGCCTTACAGTATAGCAATGCCGCAAGTAGTCCCAAGAATGCTATCCCTCCCACAATACCACCAGCAAGAGAACTCTTAATCTTGGACTCTTTGGATGAAGGTGTTTGCGACGCCTGAGACGAGGACGGCAACATCGCTGTAGAAGCAGAAGAAACAGTGCTGAAGGAAAGTATGGAGTACGGAGTTGAAGAGGCTGGGACAGCAGAGGGTGATGAGGGAGAGGGGAAAGATGTCGAAGAGGATGATTGAGAGGGAAAAGATGTTGAGGAGGTTTGGTCAGTGGCCGAGTCGAACCTGGGAGCGACTATGAACGTGGATAGAAGGACAAAGCAAGGAGACACACCTGTAAACTGCATAGTCGAATAATATCACAGATGTATCGGTGTATGGGGAGGCCTCTATCTCTAGAATGTGCGGACCGCTTGATATCGAGTCATTCACATAGACCGGTACATTATACTGGGACACTTGGTCGGACGCCGAGGAGGCTGGTGCTGAATAAGCGAAGTATTGCTGAACACTGTCACCATCGAGGCGGAAGGTGAGATTCGTATTGGTGATTACACCCGGGAGATCCGCAGAAAGGATACAATATGCATAGATTGCTGTTCCTAGGTTAGCCGGTCAGTCGGTCAGTGGAGTGCCCAATACGAACGTACCACTGAAAGAAAGACTTATCACAGGTGGATCGTCTGAACTCGATTGGCGGGTCGCCTGATGCCATGTTTTCATATATGCTTGATTGGGGTCGGGCTGGATTATGCACGAGGTGCAATTGTTTCCCTGATACCATACAGAAGGCGGCGAGTACGTCGGTAGAACTCCCGATCCCTCGTCTCCATACTGGTCGTCTATCGTCCTATTCATGAGAGTTGCACCAGCCGCCGAGATGCAGTAGAGCAGCGACAGAAAGGGAAAGCGAAGGAAGAGGCTATCGTGCATACCAGTGGGCCCGAGGAATGCCGATTGTGTGACTTTAGGCTGAGGTGCTTTCGACCGTCTCCTCTCCTATCATGGGGATTCTCTCTTTAACTTTGTCTGGGGGGCGATGAGAAGCTGGCCGAATGACATACTTTACAGCCCGAAGTTCGAGGCTGACATCCTAGCAAGATATTGATCTATGATATATCCGCCCATCAACATACTGATTGACTGCTCGGTATCTCCCATCAAGATCGGGGTAAAATAGTTGTGAAGTGCTTCCAGAATCATCAGTGCGCTTGGCGACCCGCTGGGAATGTCTTGATATATCAGATACCAGCTACAACCCTGGAAGCTCACTGGAGAACGAGTCTCAGCTTCCCACTGGGCCGAGACAGACGCCGGTCATGTCGCTTCCTACCATCACTTCAGTAGGACCATCAGAGGATCTGAGCTGTCCACATACATAGACTCCGTGGAAAGGTGCGCCCGCGCCTTTCTGTCGTGAGAGGTAGACCGAGATGAGATCTTCCCGATGATGTTCAGACTACCACACTAGGAGTGCAGAAACGCCGCCGTTCGGGGAGACGAGATAGTACAAGACATGCACGTAATACTCCCGCACGGGCGTACCGACCGTAGTCGAGATGAAGTAGTGAAGCTGAAGCTCCGCCGGAAATTGCCGTAGCCAATCATAAATCATACGTCGGCTGCTCTGCGGGTCAGCACAAATCCCCGTTTCTCCTCATCTCAGCCAATGCCCACTTTTGGCTTATGCCCCACCACAGGACCATTGGACAACCCAGTTCTATTGGGCTTCACGTATGTCAGACTGCCAAAGCTGGCCCACGGCTTCATTCTGTGGAATCTTATACTTGAACTTGCAAGCGAGACTCTTAAGGAAATCCCAGTAGGTATGCAACGTAAATCACAAGGATCCACTACTCCGGGATTTCTGCAGAGCATGGTTGAACACATGTATACATATTTCTCGGTTGAGTAGTGATGCCCTACTTTACGACCGATTAGCGAGTTTTCAACCACACCAGCAATTGCAGTGCGCATGATGTTCGATATTCTGCCCGGTCAAACATGGAATTACTGGCAGGACTTACTGTTACAGTAGATAAGTGTATCTCATTGCTACCGTGTCGCAGACTGGGGCTTGGTTCAAAAGATGGGCTGTGTCCTATCGTAAGTGGGGAGGCAAATTATCATCGTACACGCAGATTATCAAGAAAAAGGTAGCCTCTATGGCAAAACGTAGTGTCTACTAACCACCGATATCGCGCCTATCTGTTTAACTGGTAATCATGTGCCAGAGCTCTGGCCCGTCTCGGATGAGGGCCTTGAGGCCAGTTTTAATGAGCACTTAGAAGGATATATAATAAGAGAGGACTTACGACCACGACTTCGACTGCGATAAGTGCGATAATCACCAGTTCCATGCGGTGAGCGGTCGACTATATCACAAGAGACGCAACACACGCAGGTTCAGAGGCTTGAAATCGAAAAAAAAAGGATGGCAAAGAGTTTACCTCGGTAAGCAGCTGCCGGAGAACAGACTGCACCTCGGCCGCGTACGTTATTTTGTCGTTGACCGAGTTGGTACGGGTTTTCATCTCCAGAGCGGTGCTGAGTGTTTTAAAGTAGCCTACACATCTGAACGTTAATGCCGCCACCTTCACTCGAGTTGCGGAGCTAGTACCTTCAAGGACAGGCTCTGCCCAGTAAAAGTCGGGTGTCTCCAAGAAGTTCTCCCTGTTCAGATTTAGACCCTGGCGGAACTTCATCAAGCGCCCGAGCTTCTTGATGAGCGCTTCCCTTCCCAACCCGGGCTTGCCCGTAGTCTCTAGGGAATTGGGCAGCGCGGCGACGGAGGAGAGGTAGTCGTCCAGGGCAACTTCTAATGCAGAGAGAGCGGTGGAGCGCGAGATGGCTTGGGAGAATGAGTAGCGCGCTAGTAAGGTTTCATGCGGCAGTGCTGATGAGGGGAGAGAGGAGGGCATTGAGTCCTGAGACGAGAGGGAGGGCGAGTCGCCGAGGATGATGAGGTCGCCTTGTAACCGTGTCGTCCTATGTACCAAAGTGCGTCAGAGGATGTCGTCGAAAGTATACTACATCATCACGTACTCAGTAGGGTCCATAACGAAATCCAACTCCTCCGTCTCCGCCTCCTTTAGAGGCCCGACTTCAGCACCTGCACCAGCCATTACTTGCTGCGAAAACTGTCTCGCCTCGCCCTCACCAAGACCCCAGCAGACAAAGCTACCATTCTCAAATATGAACACCTCACCGCCTCGCCACTCAGGGACCCAGAACGCTTCGTGGAGAAGCTGCGATGCAGCAGGCAGCCGACTGCGCAGGCGAGAGAATAAATATCGCTCTGCAGTTGCCAGTGTGAATATGGGCTGAATATTACTTCGCGTAGGTGTAGGGTTTGTACGGATGGGTATGGAGGCGGCGGCGGTACGCCGAAGAACAGTTGCTGCAACTTTGCGGAGTGGTTTAGGGACTGATTCTGTCGACGCCGACGAGGAAGATGGGGGTCCCGGTGCACTTGCCAGAGTTCGGCGAAGGTGTGGTGATAGACTTAATATTGAATTGCTTTGTCGCAAGAAGATGTCGAAGCCACACCGGCCTGGGAGGCGGGGAAGAAGGCCTGCCTAGGGCATGTTATGTTAGGTACCCGTGGTGGTTGGAAAACATGCAAGCCACACCATGCTGAAGCTGTAAAAGCAAGCTTCACAGTTACCCCAGAATTCGAGGCAGACGAAGGTAGGAAGCAAGCTCGAGCGAAGATTGTTGGAGGAAAACAGTCTTCGGCTCGGACTCGGATGAATTCGTTGGACGATCGGCTAGAGCAGATGCGATGCGTGCGAATCGCACTCGGATATCTCCGTGCGCATCTTAGGCTTGTGGCCCTTGAGCTTCCTCCTCCGGCTTCCATCCTGCCAAAGTAGCATCTCTACACCCAGTCTCACAGGAGCTAGTGGCATCCCATCGCATTAATTGGGTTCTAACACCAGGGCAAGCGCTAAGCGCCACGCAAATTTAGGGAAATTCTACGAGACAATTGACAGCACTGGTACTATCGTATCCTCCAGGCTACGCTAGTATTGGCACCGAGAGAAAGAAAGTGGAGGTATTGCTCTCCATGAACCTTGACAATAACAAATTGGTCTCCTGTGCTCGCTGAATCATGTTACATGTACAGACTGACCCTGACCTCTTCATGTTTTTGGTGCACTGATAAGACCATGTCCGCCATGTTCTAGTGCATTATGAATTTGAAAGCGGTTCCAATGCAGCTGGTGTACTTCTTCAACAGAAATTAAGCAGTGGCGGCGTGGACAGGATAACGAGAGATCCTGAACACACAGTCCAGATCTGCGAGTTTGACCCGTCACAAAATGCGTCCTAATGCGGGCCGACTGAACAAGCCACAAAGTGGCTACACGGAATCAGGCGGACCGATTTGCTAACGGTCACAGCAGTCACATACGACAATTTACTTTCGCCACAGTAACGCCACAACACTTACCATGGGCCGTTCCCGCACGAAATCAAAGAAGACCAGTTCGTCTATCGCCAAACTTGCTTCACCAGAACAATCGAAACCCGCGCCATCAATATCTGCCCTTTTGGAGAAAGCCCGAGAACTCTTAGTCCAATGCGACTATAACCTTGCTCGCCGCTTCGTAGAGCGGGTACTCGAAAGCCAGCCAGACCATGTCGACGCGAAGGAGATGCTAGGAGTAGTGCAAATAGAGACCGGTGACCTCAATGCCGCTAAACAGGTGTGCTTCGTTCTTAATCACGCCTGGATCTTGCCCTTCCGATCACCGCTTACTGAACCAGATTGCAGACGTTCACCTCTTTGCTCGCCTCACCCTTGGCACCCGCGTCTGCTCATCTCTACCTCGCACAACTGAACGACGACCATCCGCGCCTTGCACTTCGGCATTATCAGTCTGCTGTTGATATGATTACGGTCCAGCTTAAGGGCAAGGAGCGTGCAGTAGACGTCATCGCGGGCAAGGACGACGCATCGCTCAAAAGTACAGCCGTGCAGGCTCTTATTAGTATGGTGGAAATATGGATGGACCCATCCTATGATTTATGGTATGTCATACTCTGCTGACACCAAGTGCAGTATACTCAGAATATTGAAAAGTGATGCGCCTGAAGCAGAGCAGACATGCGAGAACCTTCTGAATCTCGCGCTTCAGATTGATCCGGACAATGCAGAAGCGCTTCAGACCCTCGCGTCTGTCCGGTTATCACAGTCACGACCAGATGATGCGAAACAGATCCTAGAAAAAGCCTGGGCAAAATGGAAGAACCGAGAGCTAGGTACATATTGTTTCTATGTCGGGCCTTACTCATCCTAAACGACCGTACACTTTCTAAAACATAGATGACGAATCAATGCCCTCTATTGAGGCCCGTCTGTCTCTTGTCAAGCTACTGCTCGAACTGTCCCTGTACACGCCTGCCCTGGAAGTTCTCCAAGGTCTTATTGCTACAGACGACCAGTTGGTCGATGCGTGGTACCTCGAAGGGTGGTGTTTTTTCCTCATGGCTGAGCAGGCGCGTGAATCTGGGGCGGACCTTGAGGGGCTGAGCTGGATGGACCTTGCTCGGGATGCGAGAGATTGTTTGGAGATGTGCAAGAAGGTACGCGAGGCCATTTTGTAACACATTAACGGGGTTGGCGGACTGACATGCGGCGTGGACAGCTGAGTGCCAACGAGGCAAATCCGGATGTGCCGATGACAGAGCATGTGAAGGAGCTTATAGGGCAATTGCAGGCGTTAGGGGTGGAGCCTTCGCCTGAGGGAGAGGGAGAGGGAGATGAGGATGGGTGGGAGGATGCAGAGGAGAGCGAAGGAGATAGCGATGTGGAGATGAGCTAGTCGTAGGACCCGCAGACTGTACTAGACTCCGGATAGGTTTTCCCGCTCTCGTCAGCCACCAGCTTAGGTACTGGGAGACACCGCTCATTCACTCGCGGGATGCCCATTTCAGGGGGCCGGCGGCTAGAAAACGCGCGACATCAACTCAAGAAAGCGCTTGAGGACCCCGAAACCGTAGAGAAGCGCGACCACCACCCATTTTAGGAAATATGTGGCTGAGCCAGATGCTGCTGCTGCACGAAACAAGTCAGGGAAGGTCAAGTCCGTAGCCATACATCTGCAGTACAAAGTGTACATTCTTGTATATGCATATAGAGAGCTATATTAGAGTACGCATGTCCCTCCTACACCGTGCGTCTCATCTTCGGACGGTGCGAGAGCCGACAGCTGAGTGAAGGTAGCCTTGCTTGGTGCAGTCGGGCTGTTAGGAGCAAATGGGCTGGGCCATTAGAGAACTTCTGCAGTGTTTCAGGCTCAAGCAAGAGCGCTGCAAAATGGCAAGGTGGTATCGCAAGAAGAGGCTGAGCAATATTAGCTGTGGCTGGGAGCAGTTGCAGCGTACATGTGTCGAGGGTTGCAGATGCTTTGCCACAGACTCGCTGATTATTGCAGCAGAGCCCGTAAAAGCTGCATTATCTTCCCTGCAAGCTATCCTGTTGCACTGCTTGTAACCGATGTGTTTATGGTACTGGTATTAACCGGAGCCGCTCTTTGCGACACCGGCTGCTGTTGCGCACAGACGGATACGGCGACTAATACAAGTGTTTGATCACGAACATACGGGGCTGGTCCTTAGAGAGCGGCGGCAGCATCTGCGGGAGCCGGAATGGAAGCCGTAGCTTCGGCGGGATTGTACTGTGAGGGACCTCCTAGCCTGGAGATGGATATTTGAAGCTGAATTCAGCTTCACAGGATTCAAAATACTCTCTAGAAATATATCTCAATCATGTTACTCACCAGTGATCAGCAATTTGCCCTCCCAGTTATAAGCTAGAGGTGAATCATCTTTGAGGAACCGGGCGAGCAGATTGCACCCCATTTGGACTTGCCAAATCGGGACAAGTGGTAGCTACGGTCATGAACCGTCAATCGGCCTTAGCACACGTATATACATGCAGGGAGGCTTAGTTAACTAGCCAGGCATGTTACGATACATCATAAATTCATATATACCAACTTCCAGAGCGAAGGGACACTCCTTAAGAGCAGCAGCAGAAAGTGAAGGCAAATGCTGCAGGAAAACGCAAACTAGGACCCCGTAAAGTCATGTAGTTGACGTCGCCGGAAATCTCCGCGCTTGCCCCTCGGCCATTTATTGGAGGTATTATTGTTCGACACAGCCACCACCGCAGAGGAAGCGCCCGAACTTGAAGCTTGAACTTGGCGCGTACGTATTGCGCCTGTATCTGAAGTCTCCTCGAGGAGTACTGGATAGGAACGCTGCGCTCGGAGGCCTTCTGTACTTGCTGCTATGCTTGGCGATTGCTGGAGTTAAGTTGGTTTTAAGGACGAGTTGGCGTGAAAGCATCCGCTATGTCTCGCTCGCCCACCCAACGGCACGCTTGATCAAAATCCTCGGAGGCCTCGACGCGTTATCAAGGACAAGACTGGATGGTTATCTGCGCCCGTTGGCGGCTGGCTAGTGCGCGGCTGGCATGCATTGCACATCCCTGGGTCAGCCGCTGCATGGGCGTATAAATCCAAGTTGGCTGGGACGCTCCCCTCTTGTCCAACTTCCATCTACTGGAGTACACAGCTGTCTACCCAAACCATGGACACCACTTTGACGCTCATCATTTTGCTGGCCCTCGTCGCCCTTGCATGCTTCGCCCTCGCTTCGGGACTTCTGCTTGGTCTGGTTTACGTCGAGTACCTCTGCCGGCCTACCGTATACAGGTTTAACTGGCCTTCGGATCCGACCGAGGACATTAAAGATGTTGAGGATGACTCTTTTGTAGCCGTACGAGGATATCTAGGAAATGCTTTGTAGTGCAGCGGCTGACATTCCATACCTCTAGTGGCTCTTCTCGAAGGATGAAGACCACATCAGCATTGGACCTAGTCGTTTCAAGTGCTTGGTAGGCTTCTCCTTTCGTGTCCATCCTTATACATGCTTACCTTTTACAACAGTTCATAAACATCTGGAATCTGCCCTCGAACATTAAATCGTTCATCATTGAGCTACCTCTGAATATCAAAGGCCTCTATTATAATTTCTTTCCTCGCGGTCCGGCACTTCTCCTCACTTCGCCTTCCGGAACGGATCTTACCATACCAGCCGCAACCCTACCCTGTTCACACGGATTCATCGTCATCTCACAACCCCGGCTCCTGCACATACTCTGGACTGCGCGAGAGGCGAAGGCTCCCCACGCAAGCGCTACTCCCATACTTGACGCTATATCCGACAGCATCCCTCTATCGACCGACGATTCTTCAGAATTTCTGCAGCCTGTTGGCGCTACGATCCCCATATCGCATCAGTGGTCCTCTTCCTGCTCTCTCGGTGCCGAACAGTCTCCAGCCTGGCTTGGACCCGGGTCTTCACTTCCCGAGTCTTCCGAAATTACTTCTTCCGGGGCTGTCGAGGAGCTTCCCCTGCCCGTGCAAATGGCTCATATTCTCGCCTCCTCTGTTAATACTACTCGACCCTGGAGCTGGCCTTCGACTCGGACCTCTAATATCATTCCTCACTACCAGGGGAGCGGCAGCAGTGTCCGACCCTGGAGCTTGCCTGGCGCCGAGAACCTGACACCGACACTCAGGGAATCGAACACCGAAGCTAAAAGGCTGATCGATTCTCATAAGCGCATGACTGCTCTGATGTTCACCACTGCTGCTCGGGACAACGGCAGGAAGGAGGCGGCGACAGTGGACAGCCGTAAGCGAATGAGCCTTCTACTAGAGGTGGCGGCGAAGCGGGATGCGATGAAGAACAAGGCGGGGGTCTACACTCCTCCGACAACGCCTACGACGGACGATATAGATCTCGAAGCTCAATGGGGACAAACTGCTGCGGAATGCTCGACCAGTCTAGGACTCTACAGCGGGGAGGCCAGCTCCCTCAAGACCAATCCCGGGCCGGTCTCTCCTCTGTCTGACGGCTCTGGTAATTTGATCATCAGAAACGACGAAGACGAAGCATACACGCCCAGCTTCATCAGCGGCAACTACGATTCAACCTTCCTCTCCCGCAAGATTGGCAATTCCGCGTCCAAGCGTGTGGAGGCCTTCAAGGCACTCAAACAGGTCGATGTGGTCGCCCAGGACGTTGACCAGAACGCTGTGGAGGTTCTCGTCGAATATTGGATGCCCGAGGCCTCTGTCGAACCGAACGAGGATAAAGACCAGAAGCCCGATCGTCGCGAATACTCTGTTTTCGGTCCGTACAATATCTATACTCCGCTTCTGGAGCGCGAAACTCGGGCTAAGCTTTTCAGGGATGCAAGAAAGGGAATCAGCTTCGGTAGGTTACCTCGGGCAGATGCTGGGCGAGGAGGCGCGTAGTAGTTGATTGGAAGGCAATGGGAACGCCCTTTTGCGAGATTCATTCAAGTTTCCTTTCACTTATTTGTCCTCGGACACGTCTTTAGTAATCTACTATTACTTATTTATCATCAATGTATGGATCTACTACGGTCAGGATGCGAGTCGTGACGAAAGGATACATTCATGCCGAGGCGGGGTTATTACAATAATTACAAACATAGCGCTACTAATAAGGAAGGCACGGGGCGCGACTGCTCTCCCTCTCTCAGTACATCATGTTCTCTTCACTCTGGTGTGTTATAGACAGGATAACCTGCCAGATAGCTCACTAACACCTTTCTACAGGTCGGGCGCGACGGCGGATCCTCATGCACCCAACTTCCATCCCGTGTCCTCCAGGCCGGACTCGGACCTCTTCGGGGAGCTCGAGCCTAAAGACACAGAATGGCTGGCAACTTCCAGCGGTTTCGTGACCGAGACTCAGACGTGGTACAATACTCTCGACGATGGGAGGGTCTTGATGGTTCAGGTTATCCACTCTAGTGTCGGGTGAGTTACTTCATTCCATATCCGTCTCCGTCATCTCACCGCCGTGGAAGGGTGTGGTACCCTACCATCCAGCTCACATCCAAGCTGTACAATCCGGCCTCAAAGGAGAAGATATGGCGATCAGTTAACGTCTCTAACTTCGTCTCTCCTCCTCCTGGCCTTGACAAGCGATCCAGCAAGTCGGATCAGTTCACGATCACGCACAAGACCTATGCCGGCTCTGACTATCCTGAGAGCTATACCATCAATGCTAACCTCTCTGATGATCTCCAGATCTCACTGGAGATCAAGCGCCCCGCATCCATGCCAGGTTTCAAGGTCGGGAAGGGGCCCAAGGGAGGCTACTCATACTTCGGCGCTGACACAGAGAAGCCTGAGGGTTATGTCATCCACCGATTTTGGCCGCGCAACGTTGGGTCGGGCCATATCATCCATAAAGGCCAAGCAACGCCGATTCACGGCCCTGGCATGTTTGTCCATGCTATCCAAGGGATGCGGCCCAACCTCGTTGCATCCCGGTGGAACTTTGCGAACTTCCAGAGCGAGGAGCACGACGGCGTCAGTGCGATCCTGATGGATTTCACGACTACAGATGCGTACGGACGGAAGGGCGCAGGGTCTGGTTTCGTGACGGTCAGTGTGGGCTCGCTGGTCGTTGGTGGCAAGCTTGCATTAGTTACCACGGAAACGAAGTGGCCGGATGAACCGCTGCCTGAGGCTGGAAATGTTATGTCGAGGGCGGTACACTTGAAGCCCGCTCACGATCCCGACACTGGCTACGACGCACCCACGGAGATTGTCTACCGGTGGGCGGGACCGTCGATTGGCAGCGAAGGGCCTGTCGATGCCACGCTTCAGGTTCCACTTGGTGACCCGAGCAGCTACAATGGCTTGATTGAGAAGGTGGACGTGTTGGCGGAGATCCCGTACGTCCTGAAGACTGTGGTCAACTATGTTGCCGGCACGAAGCCATACATCTACCAGGTCTGTCCCTGACTGATGATGTTTCGTGGCGTATACTCATCGCTATACGTAGTGGTTTAAGGACGCGAGGCTCGTCGTCAAGGGGCCTGAGTCTGTCCACCCCGGACTGTCAGAAGGCCTGACCATCGAAGGCAAATTGTATAGTGAGGCGACGTTCATCTCATGAAGCACCGAATCCGTAGGGGCGGTTGTACCTTTATAGTTATCCTAACGTCTGCGAATTAATGCGAATGAGTTGTATTTCCTCGAATGTTACCTGCAGTGTGTGAGCTATCATAGACTGACTCGTATGCGACGGCAATTCGCGGCTCGGAACCGCGCCCTCTTGATGAGCCTGCAGCCACTTTAGAACTCGCAACGGCCCCCTCTCGTACAATGTACTATGTTGCGCTTTCTTTCTCGCAGCACTCCCCTGCGTCCCACTCGACAACTGGCTGCACATGCTCGACCACCGTCCCCGCCTTCATCTGCCATAGCTACCCGTTCTTGCCTCCGACGGGATAATGCGCTTTTGAGACCAGTGTCTGTTTCCACCTCTAGGTATTTCCATGCGACTCCCAGAGCTCAAGGTCTGCCCATCCTCGCTGTGCTGGGAGCTTTGAAGGTTTGAAAAATTATGTTCCCTATTCAGTATATCCCAACTAAGCCGATTTTGGAGTTAATAGGCGTCGACCGCTATTCAGGCTGCCCAAACGATAGGCCGAATCGCCCTAACGTTCGTACCCGTTATTATTCTCAAAAACCACAAGTCACGGAGATTCTTGAAAGCGGCCGCCCGGATGGAGGGTAGGCCTGGGTTAGAGGAGAAGAGGGAGATGTTGTTGAAGAGCATGCGTGTCAGGACCATCATATTCCGATTCCTCGTTTTGACACCGGTCGCGTTGTTCTGGGCGGCTATCCTGGCCAGTTTGGAGAGGACGCCTTTGACGGGCAGGTATGTCTGTTGATCACCACTTTCCACGCGCAGCCGGGCATTTATCTCGAGTGCATCCTAGATGGCGACTGATCCTACTGTCACCTGAAGAGGAAGATGAGATCTCTGCGCAACTTGCGGGAAGTGGCTGGTACCAGGCGGTAGGCGACATCTTGTCTCAAGAGAGCCCGCCTACTCTGCTATCGCCGGACGACTGGCGGTATGAGTGGGTACGGAGCACACTTCGGCAGCTGGAGCAGGCCGTGCCGGCGCTTAGCCGCGAACACTCGCTCGACCCCTCATGGCTTGAGCGTGGTAGCGACGACAAACCATTCCCTCCGCCGGCTGAATATCCTCTTCGTCCTCGACCGAGAGGAGTGGATTACTTCCGCATGTTTTGCGAGCAAATGACTGCAGGCACGCCGCAGCCCGCTTCGCATTCAAGTCCTGGGCCGCCTTATTCTTTGATCGTAGTCGACAAGCCCGATGCTGCCAACGCCTTCTCCTATGGATTCGGGCCTGACGGAGCTGGTGGCATCGTCGTCTACTCCGGCTTCCTGGATGAAGTCCTTGCCAAATACCCCGCGAAGCCCGACGTCCAATCTTGCCCTCCGGAAGAGTCATCGACATCTTGGACAGCTTTCCTCCGTAACCCCTTCTCAGCCTTGTTCTCGACCCCTATCTCGCCATGTCCTATGCCCACGGAAGAGCAAACTACAGAACTCGCTGTATTATTATCGCATGAACTATCCCACCTCATTCTTTCGCATCATCTCGAAACCTTATCTTCAAGTAATATCATCATCCCGGGTGTCTCCTCAATGTTGGCCGACGTCGCACGGACACTTCTGTTCCCATTCACTATGCTGTTTGGACCGTTCGTAAACGATGCCGTAGCAAAGCTGGGGAAAGTGGGGAGCGGCGACTTGGCTAGGATCGGGGAGTATTGCAATAGTGTCAAGCAGGAGATTGAGGCAGACGTCGTTTCTGTTCGGTGTGTAACACTCGTGTTGCAGAATATCCGTCACAGTGCTGACATATTGACAGGCTTCTCGCTCATGCTGGTTACGAACCCAGCGCCGCTGTCGCCTTTTGGGAAAACCGAGTCGAGACACCTCAAACTGCCGAGTGTTCACCCAAGCGAGCACAGCAGAATCAAACTGAGGAGGAATCCTCTGCTCGCAAGTATGTCCATCTAGCGATGCAGATGGCCGGAGCTTCCCACCCCCAGAATCAAGTTCGAGTGGGCAAGTTACGTGAGGAACTGGATCGGTGGAATGCTGAGCGGCAGAAGAAGAAGGAGAATGTGAAGAAGGGTGGGGGGCAGTCCTAGGTTTCATTGCCATTATAGGTGTATATTAAGTATTAAGGTCTATATTATCATATCAGGTTCTTTGTGAGGATTGGATAATCTGTTTGGAAAGTCTGGAATGCTGTCTCTAGTTCTTTCCTCATGGAATCATGAGCAGTTTGGTTGCACCCATTACATCCCCTACCCCCTCTTGCTCTTGTCCTTGGCTGCTGGACAGCAGAGTATTGTCATCAGTTCATTCCCCTCCTCCTGTGTCTGGAGATCCTTCCTTATTTGCATGACCATACTTCCCGGACCCTCCTGAGTCTGATGGGAAGCAGGAGCATCACTGCGTTCAAGGGACAACTAGTCGGTACCCGACAAGCCGAGGTAGTCCCGGCTAGTCGGTACTGGCCGACAACCCACAACGAGGACTACCACATTGGCATTGGGCGCCGTCCGACTAGCTGAACGAGTCCAGGATAGTCAATATCTGACTATCTGAGGCTACTTCGGATAGTCGTTCTCCGACTATCTGGGACTGCTCACGGCCGGTCGGACTATTTCGCTATTTGTATCCACTGCCTGTAATCAATATAAAATTCCAGAATATATTGTATTAATCAGGATCTGGTAAATTACATAAGCACAGGCAATGCGTCCCGACCCATATCTGCGATAGAAAGCCGAAGGGTGCTGCAGGCTCGCGAGTCGCGACGATGTGAAGAGGTCGAGTCCGAGGTTATACAACGTGAGAAAGGCGAGGAAGAAGTTGAGGTAGCATAGGGAGCTGATTGTGGGAGTCGAGCGAATAAAACTGGAGTCTGGTCATGGAGGGAGCAGGTATATGCACGCAAGTCTTTAGTGTAGAAGGGGTGTGACTGAGCCTGCTACTACCGCAATTTAATGAGCAGCACTCACCTCAATTCCTGGCATGTCAATCACCATAGCATTCAGCATATACTCACCCCTGAGTGAGATGCTAGGTAAGGAGTGGTTGTCGGGCTCGATATCATGAAGTGAAGGACTACCCTGGCCAGTGGAAGCATTAGAGATGCATCATATGGTATGAGCATCGAGATTAGTGGAGGATCCGGATGCCTGTGGGGCTGGCAAGGCTTTGCATCTGAGGATCTTGGGCAAATCGCGGGCTGTTGCTCACCTGAGAAGGCCAGCCAGTCTGTCCTCCAAGTCACATCCAAAGCCCTCGAGAGCGCTGAGGCTCTTGGAATGGCTCTCTTCTTGTTTATGCTTGTTCTTGACATGCCGAGGTTGCAATTTCCCATTGCATTTCGAGCAATGACACTTGTAGAGCTTGACTGGTCGAGAGCTGCTCTGCAGGTCGTCTTCGGCCTTGCACCATCAGCAAATTCGGGACTAACCTGTAATGTCCGGTGGCGTATGCAGCGCATCATCCGGGTGGCGCCTCCCAGCAAGGCCTCACCGGGGTATGCAGACATTCCAACTCAACCTTCGCAGTCTGCCAGGCTCTTGTGCTCTCGCCATGGTGTGACCATGTATGCGGAACTACTACATAGGGATGTCTACTGTGGTTGAGGTGATCAGTTGTTACCTCGTGCGTAGCACGTATGCACTCTCTTGCAATCTGCGACTCATGTCTGGCATTATAACATAAGCAACAGCAGCTTGAATAACATTCCAGGTCAGCCATAGCACCAACGGTGACTGGGCCTCTACAACACATGTTCGGGAATGCTACTGTATGTACTTTCACCGAACACAGTCCTTCTCCTGGCTCACGAGGTATGCGGCTTCCTCTTCTTGGGCATGTTCTTGACGAGACACAGTTATAAGTGAGTGTTGAAGCCGGATTCCGAATCATAAATATCACTTACAAATGGCATAGGCATCTTCCCAGTGTCGCGATATTTCTCAAGAAATACTCGCACTTCCTCTGGCGAATAGCGGACTGGGGGTAATTCCAGGGAGTCCGATTCCGTGGCGGTCAGCAATTCCGATTCTTGACCATCTTCCAGCCTGGCCACACTCCCCTGCTCGACATCAGGATACGGCGGTCCGTTGACCTGTCCCTCAACCCAGTCGAGCAATCTGGTAGATGAAGGTGTACCAGGAGGTACAATCACCGGGTTTGTGGGTGTGATCTCGCACGGCTCATTGTTCAACGAGATGTTTAACTTCTGTGCACAGTAGGATGCCCTAGTCAGTAAAGAGGCCTTTTTTTAATACATCCCTGTCCTAGTACTCACAATCATATTGAGCCCGACATCCCTTGGGACAATGGCAATGCTCAACTTCCGCAGTCCATTCTCTGTAAATGTCCGGATCTGGCAAGTAGCAATGTCCTTGCCATGCTCTACCGAGTATGTTATAGCCATCGAGTTGTCGGGCGGTGAAGCACAGAAGGACACCTGAGCGTACGAGGGCAAGCCAGGTAACCTCTAGGGGCCCCTGACTGCATGCTTTTCAACTCAGCAGGCCGGCGGCAGGCAGATCATACTGCCATACTCCTCCGCATACTCCTCATTCCGCATCCCAGGCACACCGCAACTTCATAGCAGCCACAGGCGATGCCTACACATTCGGTATGCATAACTACTACAGATCTGCGTACCCAGCCAGTGCTTCCTCCCCTTCCTCCTCGCCATCGCCACCACCTCCATCCTCCCCGTCTTCACCATCCTCCCCATCTTCACCATCCTCCCCATCTACTTCGTCGACCTCTGAATCCTCTGCATCCTCCACTTCATCATCTGAGTCCTCACCTTCAGCAGCCCCGCTTATCAGCTCTTCATGGTCCTCTGGGCCATCTATCTCATCCTCCTCACGACCAGGACCTGTGCCGTCAACTGGTGAGACTGCGTAATGGCCCACCCCGCCCCCCTTATACCTCATATACATGTCACGATCAACAAACCTGGAATACAAAGAATTTAGCTCTCACTGGCAGAAATCGAAGACAAAAGAGTCGGCGTCTCGAGAAGCCCGCTTTCCAGTGGTTGTCGAGAGAGAAGCATTGTATAAACAGGAATTCCATAGGAGTAATCGTGGGCTCTGCACCCGGCATGTTGTACAGTATATCCGCATGAAAAATCCCCAGTATCCGTCCGTAGGCAAAGGGATGTTCGGCACTCTCGAGATCACCCTGGAGCATCATGATGTCGGAATGTGTTCGAGGATTCATGGAATCCTGCTCGCGACGCACATCGTAGGTGGTGTAATTTACCTGGATTGTCTTGTGCTTGAATAGACGATCCCCAATGATGACAAGCCGAGTGCGCTTGTCCTCACTAAAGATTCTGCCTTCGCTTGCCAAGTCAGGGTCTTGAAGACGTTCCAAGAGGTGGTCCTTGAGCTTCGGCATGAAATCCTAGACGGCTTTTCAGTACGACCGTTCCCATGATCAAGATCACACGCGACTCACCTTAAGAGCTGGGTCGTCCGAGTTATTGTGCAACCATTGCGGGACGTATAAGGGAAAGTTACGTGATGGTGAAATGTGATGATGTATATCAGGCGGAGTAAACGGCAGAGTCTCTTCGCCTTTGAAGAGTACACCTGGCTTCTTTCGACCATGGGTTTGATTACAACTTTGCAGAGACATAGCCTGTTCACGACGTTCCAGTCATGCTATCTGCTGAGTAGCATTGTTCTTGTTCGTCCTGGCATAGTATTTCTTCACAAACTTATGTTCCATCTCGCCCTGACATTGCAGCTCAGAGATGCTGCGCGGAATACAGTAACGAACTTACTGTCTGTGTTGAGAATGAGTCTGTTGTCCCGAACAGCTCAATCTGTGTTGCGTAATCGCCAAGCGCATGCAGTTTGAAAGTGGAGAGGTTGAGAGACTTGCGATTGTGTGCTCCGGGCAAACTTGACAGATTCGCACCTGTTGTGCCTTGCTTCTGTCGACGACGTACCCGTGCAGCCTCTTCGCATGGTAGCTCCTTGGTATCGAAGTGAGGACATGTTGTCTTGACAAAATGGCGGAGTTGCGAGCCAAGGTATGATGTGGCCGCATGAAGATGACTGAGCATGCTCTCAGTGTGCAATCGCAGCTTCGCACATGCATGCCAGTTGGCCAATGCAAAGAGCAAATCTTGTATGCGCTTGTCATGCGGCTCTGGGAGCAGGCCCTCGAAGATGGGTAATGAGCACTGTGAAGTTGTGTCAGTCGAGTATTCCAGTCTAAACAACCATGCGCACATACCTGGAGGATGACCCCGAAGTCCCGCCCAGCCAGCTTCTTCATGGCGGAGACATTATTTGAAAAACATCGAATAGTGGACCATCCGAATGTTGGGATCTTATGGAATCTATACCCAGTTTGTTATTGCGCGGAAGGGGTGCTAGGAACTATACTTACCGCTGAAAGGCACTAACACGCGACGAAACCCGCACAGACCTAAAGGGGAACAACAACCACAAAGCGTAGCACCAATCCCTTGGTGCTAGATGGCTGCGAGGTCCGGGGCGACGAAGGGTATAATAGACATTCGGAGGGATAGGGTAGGGTAAGACGTATAGGTGGGGCTAAAGGTAGTTTGGCGCAGACCAGTCGCAGTCATGCGGCAGTCTCAATTCGATACGCTCACTTCGGGAGACGCTTGTATCGTACTCCGCTTGACGATGCGATTCTAACGCACTCGGTGCGCGCTTGGTGCGATAACTTCTCGGGCTGTCGCGGAGCGTGCGCTTGTCGCACGGTCTCGGAGGGAGCGGGATCGGGATCGCCTACGCGATGCAATCGAGGCACGCGTACAATGCTGTCGATGCGATGCGCGATGCTTCTAAAACTCGAGACGACTCGAACGCGATTAACGAGACGGGTGGCGCACGAGGCCGGACTTAAGAGAAACTTTGAAACGAAAGAGCTCACTGATCGCGCGCACTGTCGGAAGGTTCGCGTAAACTCTGGGTGAAGTCGGAAGACCGTCGAAAGCCTTATACTCTAGAGGAAACTCTTGCGCCGAGAACGAGATACGAAGGGTGAAGATAACTTGCATTTTCGAGACAAAGAGAAAGGGTTTAAGTACAAATGTCACCGCTACACTACTCGCAGTCGCACATGAGGAGAAAACCATCTTCCACCAACCATCTCCTACGCCGCGCGCTCGTCCACAAGGCGCGCATCGCCCCAACTGCCCTGTACCTAACTTTCCTACCAATCCTATCATCTCCTCGCGGCGCGGTGCCTGCATGAGTACGCTCGTAGCCTAGCTTGAAATGCGTGACGAGTCTTGTCCTCGTGCCACGCCGTACGAGACCTTGCGTCGATGCGGCGGTGCCACAGTAACTTGAGTGGTGGGCATAGTTGCCGAAGAGTGGCGCGGTTGTGCCGAAAGGGGTAGTGGGTCGGGCGAGTGATGCGTCGCGCGGAGGGAGCCGAAACCAATGATGGAGGCGGTGAGTTGATGCGTACGGGCGCCCTGAGCATGCGACCTGACGAGCGGCGAAGGCAATGATGGGAATGACAGGCGGGACATTGAGTGGGATGGTCGATCTAGAATGACTCGATGGCCTAGACTCCTCGGGACCGACCGGACTGTGTTGTGCCGAGTTGCCGTTGACTCGATCGGAAAGATCCGGAGGCCGAGGCTTATGCGTCGTTGTGGCCGAGTCCAAGAATAGTTCACGAGACCAGAATAGATCGGTTTGCATTGAGTCCCGCTGAATAGAGTGAGTGTCGCCGCGCTGCGGGGAATAGAGTCGCGGGCTCGCTGCCAGAGTGAATAGTCGGGGTTGCCAGTATAGTCGTCGCTCGCCTTCCAAGGAGCTGTCAGCGGCGAGCGAATGCGCAATAGAGTCGCAACGTTGCCGCGATCATGAAACAACCCTAAAACGCATTTTCGGAGCGCAGAACCCTGATCGGCCGTATCACTGCTGGTTGAGTCGCTGAATGGCATCGTCTCCCTGAGCATATAATATTTGCAGCAGATGTGTGAAAGTCGCCTTCCAGACCCCAAGCTCGAACTCATGCAAGAGATCAATGACCAGGACCGAGAATACATTGAATCCAAATCTAGACAGCTTATCGGAGAATGCATTCTGTACAAGTCATGAGCAGTGGAGCGCACTACTGATTTGAAATAGGAACATACCTTCGTTGGTACCAGTGATTCCTTTCCGAGCAAACTCTCGACCCAGCTACTCTTCACCCCCTTCACGTCCCGGTAGATAAAGTTCCGGGCCTTCTCGACTAGTCTGCGGAAATACGAATCATCGACACGAGCATCCTTCAACTGCCGAGCTTCATCCCGTTTCATTCTGATCTCGGATATTTTTGCCTTGGGTGTCTTACATCGTGGACAGGGACAGCTCCCGAGGTTCCGGATCGTGGCAAGTAGGATTCTGATGGATATCCAGAGTAAGCATATGCCGACATTGGAAGACAGTCTCCGACTCACTTCTCCGGGTAATCGGCAGAGTACGTGAAGATACATGGGTAGACCCTCC
Source organism: Heliocybe sulcata (assembly GCA_004369045.1). NCBI lineage: Eukaryota > Fungi > Basidiomycota > Agaricomycetes > Gloeophyllales > Gloeophyllaceae > Heliocybe > Heliocybe sulcata. The sequence continues at coordinate 221,453 of ML213522.1, read as the reverse complement.
GCATAATGCCATCGCCACATTGCAGTACGATCCCATGTTCATAGGCCTGCAGGAATTCGTTGTCCAGTAACAGGCTCCATACGGCATGCATCACCTCATGCCGGCAATGCGTCAGGACATCTGCGGTTGGGCCCGTGCCCGTCAAGTCAAAGAACCAGTCATGGAACGTGTCAGGCAGCTGAGATGTGGCTGTTAATGTTATGAAAGGATCAATGGCCAAGACGCTCACCTTAGGAATGTAAGCAATGTGATGACAAGCACCCGACTTCGGTTTCACGTGGTCATACTTGCTCTGGTTTCCGAAGAACATATAAATGGGCCATAGGGATGCATTCCCGAAGCTCGCCAGGTGCGTCGAGTCCGACCAGAACATGAGTCCACAGACGACACGCTCCAGGGTGCAGCCAGGCTCAGTAGGCAGTTCAAGCAACTCCTTGTGGGCCTTGATGAAGGCATCGCTCAAGTACAGCTCTCCGTAGATTCGTTGAGGAAGCTCTTGCTCAGGTTGCTGCCAGAACTCCTTGAAGGGAGTATAGTGGAAGCGAAGCCCGCCCAGATCTGTCCATGCAGCCTTGATCACCTGGGTGATTGATCGGTGATGAAGGCCGGGTACCGCGAACGTAGGGATTCCACCCTCTGCTGCTGTGCGATGGGGCTTCCCATCAGGCACATCAATCAAGACATCAACTTCACGCCAAGCATCTATAGCATTACTGCTACCATCAGACTGCTGCATCAGTGATAGGTCAAGTCTGCTGGTCTCACGTTTTGCATCAAAGCTGGCGAGGTGTTCCTGGCGAAAATCAGGAGCTAAGAGAACGTCGTGAACAAGCTTATTCAGCTCATCCAATGACTTTGTGTGCGAGCCATTCCACATCCAATTCATCAAACGGAAGAGCGTCATATTTGCAAATGGTGCGTAGGGGAGGGGCGAGGAAGCTTTCGGGTCATTTGTGGGTGGCAAGGCGGATGGTCTTGGGAGATTAGAGAGGTCATCGAGAGCAATGGTAGTGTCGGGCTGATGGGATGGCACTGTGAGAAACTGGCGATAGATGCCAAACCAATTGGCGATGGTGCAGATGGTGTGCCAGATGATAGTGTGATAAGTCGAGGCCGAGTCGTCTGGACTGGCACTGTCTGAGTCAGCTGCAGGTGGAGCTTGGACCTCCATCTTGCGTGGCTCTGGGAGCTGCTCCAGGATCTTCCAAGTCGGCCATTTTATCTGTTTTGAGCGCCCAGTTGGCTCTGGTACAACCTCACGGACATCGGCCACAGGGAGTGGTACAGTATCCGGATGATGGTCATGCATGAATACCTATAATTAGGGTGTTAGGCATGTACAGAGAAGCGATCAGTGGATACGCTTCGTACATCACTGGTATCAGGCATGTCAACATCTTGAGTCGCAGTGGCCTCATGTTGTGACTGGAAAGCTGCAGATTCTTCGCATCAGTGCCTTTTATGGGCACGCTTCTCCTCGAGTTGAGTGGCAAAGTCTCGGAACCTAGCGTCTGGGCTGGCAAGGTGGGGGCAGGCAGCTTCATGGATCGAGAGGGCTCGCCGACTGCCGAAAGCGAGGGAACATGCCAGAATACATTGGAAGGACATTGAGAAGATCCACAAGGCGGCAAGGATGACCACTGGCAGCAGTTGGCGAGAGGACATTCCAGCGCCAAGGGTGCAACTCCCCAGCAGAGCGACACTGTTGAAACCGTCCGAATTGTTGCTGAGGCCAAGTTTGGTGGTGCTGGATGAGTCGGATTCGATGGCTGACAACTGCCCAGGAACAGGGAGAGTCGGAGCGGATAAATGAGCCGGCCGAACGTGGGTTCTGACACAATCACACGATTGTCAGACACTTAGGGGGGTGTGGCGAGACGATATAAGCAATGGACGTACGATTGCTAGCCAGGCATCTCTAACTTTCCCAAATAGCAGCTCCTTCATGTCTCCAGCTGTCCAGCCTTCTAGTCAACCCGAGGGTCAAGATGAGACCCTAACTCCAGCGGCACGGGATGCACTGGGTTCACTGGTGGTGCAGTTCCTTAGGTTGCAAGGGGAGGGTCATAGGGAGAAACGGAAGTGAAAGGGGTATGTCACCTCATTGTTCTCACTTCCATATATGCTGAGTAATGTTGGCAGGAACCATAAGGCAAGATGCTGAGGAACCCGACGAGAATGGTGGTGTTGCAATCAAGAGTGACTATCGCGAGCATGGTCGCACTTTTGCTCGTCTGGGTGGTCCTTTTGAGAGGATAGCTACGATTGTTCACCATGGTCTAGCTATGAACGCAAGAGAAAGTGACAATGAGACTGAGCTCACAGTACAGTAAGTGCCATACCTGTCCACTCTGCTCCATAGAATGCCCTTATGTCGGCCTGCATGCGATAGGGAAACTCGTTTGACCGAGAGTTGGTGCATTTTGATCAAGGTGGTCCCAACTTTAGAAGCACAGATGGTCGAGCTTGCGCAGGAAGGGCTAGTGCACCGCACTATCTGCAGTCAGGTTTGTCGGCTGTACTAGTCGGCGAGTAGGCCTTGCATCATTGACGAGTGTTGTAGATGGCAAAAGGAGTGGACGACGCACGTGGGGACGACACCTCATCGCTGAAGCTGCACATCCTCGGCTATCTCCTTTTGGACCACACGCAGGCGCTGGACCCTCCAATCCCGGCCAAATACGCTCTCAAATCTTACCATGGGTGGAACCACCAGGTCACTGCAGAGCTTCTCACGCCCATCGGGTATACACCCGGCAAATCGTAAGTCTGTCCCTCCTCTCCAGAGTCTCTGCCGATTACATTGATGAGGAAGGTTCAACAATGATGTGAAAGAGGGCCGGGTCCACATCACAGCCAACCAGTTCCCTCGGTTCTTGTACCCAGAGGATAAGGTGTATGAGGAGGACGAGTTTGAGGAAGGCCTCTTCAAAGGACATGTTATGTGATGGGTAAGAGCAAGTTCTCTAAATGGAGTGGTCATTGATGCGCTCTATTGATCTAGTGTGCTAAGCATATGTTCATCGGGCCAGGGAGTGCTCTGCAAGCAGCAGGATGGCAAAAGGGACATGCTGGAGTCACGAAGATCATCAAGATGGACAAGATGACACCACGCGCGCTTGCCTATGTCGCTTGTCAGGTTAAGTGTGCTTGTAAATCTTGCCCTGTCACTGGCTCTGATGTGCTTGCTTTCAGGTTCGCTTCGCTCTCTCCGATGTCCAAGAATGGAATCAGATGGATCGAGATTTTGACTATCAGGTCTTTTATTGGAATCTGGTCTCCCTATTCGATGATGGCGAGTTGGCAGATGTGCTCCGGTTCTACAATCAGTGAGTCCACTATATGCTCAAGTAGCTTCGCACTGAAAGAGGAATTGCATCAGTGAATTGTTCGGCGCACCCCTTGATGGAAGGGAACCACTGGGCGCCCGCTCCTCAAATGAGCCTTCCGAAGATAACCCTTTGGAGCGGCTGAAGGCACGAAGGGTGGCGAAGCGTGCTCGGGCTGGAGTGGTACAGGGTCCAGGGGGAAATTAAGCTGTCGTATACATGGTCATCTTCTCTTGCCTGTCACGGTATCATGTTCGATAGGGTGTAATGAGATTACGTTGGGCTATCATACCTACGTTGCGACATTCTAGCCTACTCAGTGATGGCTTCCGAACTCTTATCTGGCATGAAGAGCTCGGTGTGATGCGCCCATTCAGCAAGCTACCGCGCGTAGCATCAGCAGGCAGGAATGTCCTGCCAGCTGTCACAATTCCTATACAAGCCCCGGTGGCCCTTGCGACACCTGGAATCGATCGAGCTACCAGCCAGTGACCTGGGATCGGTCGAGCTACCGGCCAGTGATGGCCCAACCGTCACCTGGCTGATTGGGCTTGCCCCCAGTGGACTGGTGCTGGGACCACCGGCGAAGCTCAAAGTTCCTATGCATAGCCGGCCGGAAAACTCGCCAGGTTACATCGTCGGCGGGTTATGCAGATGTTGGTAAGGTACTGCATGTTCCTCCCTCTTTTCATGATGACTTGAACATGGCGAGCAGTACAGAGCATAGTTGACAGTTGAGCAAGGGTCTGAGAGTGGCTGCCAAGGTGGGCGTACAGGACAGAGCAATGGAGGGACTTGCTACGATTCTGTGTCGAGGCTGCAAAGGGCAGTTGGCAGAGCTTGAACTTGATGAGTCAGTCGGTATGCAGTTTGAGGGACTTGGAGATTTAGCAAAGCAAAGAGCACGTCATTGTCGAGGAGAGACTATGGCACTCAGCTAGTAGCTGGGGGTCACAGCTAGTAGCTAAGAGCAAGTAGATGAGCGCGCTGCGACGTGTCGATCTCACGTAGTCTAACTTGATCTTATCAAGTTGGGGTGATCTTATCTCATCTATTTGTGGCAACCAACCATCTCCGACTAATCATGACCTGTTGGGGCTAGTCCCAGCAAGTCCCGGCTAGTCGGTGAGCATCTAGACGACCCTTAAATGCAGTGCATGCTTGGCACTTTTGGAATATCATCTGTACCAACCACAGTCATGTTCCTGATGACCAGATGAGGATCCAGTGGGTGCACAGTGTCAGGGCAACCTTAGCAATGGATGACCTAGCAAGGCTGCACATTGTTGAAGGGAGTTCCAAAGAGGAACAGGTTAAAGAACCCTTCAAAGCACAAAGTGGCTGCTCTGTGTGACAAGTGACATCATGTCATGGTGGCTAGTACTGTTGTGCTCAGCCTGGCTCAGCCTCAAAGCCAGCAGCTCAGCTTGGTATCAAGCAGCTCAGGCTTTCAAAAACCTCAGGCCAAGCCGTCTATGGTAGGCTTGGCCAGGCTTGGGCTCAGCTGTGAGATTTTCGCAAGCAAGTTATGTGCATTTGACTTGAACACGGGATTCAATGGTAGAATGGGGGGGCGGGGGGGCGTTCATTGCAAATGCGATAGCATTCTCATAGATACAATAATACCTATATACCATGTCTGAGATACACTATCTATGTGTGGGACCAATGCGCAACAGTGCGTACCTCGATACTAAGGAAATAACTGAAGATAAGCGGAAGTTGATATAAATGGTATAAAGTGCACCAGTGTGCGCGTGCATTTCATGCAAGCTCGAAATAAAAAGAAATATATATTCTAAAATTCCAACACTTCCCCGCAAGCGAAGCATGAACAGCAAACAAAAGGAAGGAAAAGGAAGCATTGTCCATACTGAAAGACTTCCCCGTAAGCCTAAAACCATCTGTCATCTTTGTCATCAAATTCTTCAACAATGAGTGCAGCCACCTCAGGAGTGGTAGCTGGGGCTGCAGGCAGCGGTGTCAGGCAGTTGGCCTGGAAGTGCCCCTTGACACTGCAATGGAAGCAGGTGATATGAGTGAGACCACAACATGCAGGTTGCGCAGCAGGCGCGACAATCATAGCCTCATTGCTCGAAAGTCGAGAGCGTGTGGCAGTGCATACAGCACGGGTGCTGGTGGTGCTGTGAGCGAATTGACATGATTCTTCATTAAGGAGGCAACCGATAATGAAATCAATAGTAAAGATGTTGGCAGGGGTAGAATCGAGTGCGATGACGAGATTTTTGTAGGATGGCGGGTGACCCATAGTGAGGACGAGTATGAGGTCCTCATTGTCGACAGCAACATCACTCATGGTGAGGTGGAAAGTAATCGCACGTACCTCAGCAATCCAGGAAGACATGGCCTGTTCCTTCTTCATCCACATAGACATAAACTGGCAGCACAATGAGATCCACGTAGCGAAGCCTCAAGTGCAGTGTACCCTCTCCAACTCTGCCCAGACATCCGCAGTGATAGTGCTTGTCATATGAGCTAGCTGTTCTTCTTTGACATGGAGAATCATCTCCACACGTGCCTCATCATTCTTCCTTCACCAGGCCTTTCCCTGCAACGAGTTCAGCTCACCTAGTCCGACATCCCATACACCTTTCCTGACCAACAAGGCTTCCATCAATATCCTCCACGTCTCATAGTTCGAGCTGTTCAACTTCAGCACACTTGATCTGTCTGACATAACAATGACATGACACAGAATGTTTGGCTCTCGATGAGCGGGATAACACACAGCAAGTTCGGCCTTTAACGGCACTCGATGGCAACAAGTGACAGCGGCGTGGGTTCAGCTAGCAAATAGCGACAGTTCTTCAGCCCTCGAGTAGGCAACCGTTCGGCCTACAGAGAGGCGGTACCAACCAGCGGCGACAAGATGTAACAAGAGTGAGTGCAAGGTCAGCAAGATAAGATAACGAGTGACAGAGCTGTCGGTGATGTGATCACGTTTGTGTGAGATTTTTGCAAGCAAGTTATGCGCATTTGACTTGAACGCGGGATATGATGGTAGAATGGGGGGCGTTCATTGCAAACGTGATAGCATTCTCGTAGATACAATAATACCTATATACCATGTCTGAGATACACTATCTATGTGTGGGACTGATGCGCAACAGTGCGTGCCTCGATACTAAGGAAACAACTGAAGATAAGCAGAAGTCGATATAAATGGTGTGAAGCATGCCAGTGAGCATGCACATTCATGCAAGCTCAAAATAAAAAGAAATATATATTCTAAAATTCCAACACTTCCCCGCAAGCAAGGCATGAACAGCAAACAAAAGGAAGGAAAAAGAAGCATAGTCCATACCAAAAGACTTCCCCGTAAGCCTAAAACCATCTGTCATCTTTGTCATCAAATTCTTCAACAATGAGCGCAGCCACCTCAGGAGTGGTAGCTGGGGCCGCAGGCAGCGGTGTCAGGCAGTTGGCCTGGAAGTGCCCCTTGACACTGCAATGGAAGCACGTGATATGTCCAGAGTTGTGGGCCCTAAAAATATAGACATTTTACCACAACTGTGGTCAACTCATATACACTACTTTAGTACTCCATATATGTTTATCCTTGTAGGCAGATTATATAGGATATAATATGACCACGTTATGGTATGCTTATACAGGATTGAGCCAGGATTATATAGGATGTATATATTGACCGTATATGGTTAAGGGGACATAATACTGGGCATGTATAGGATGGCACTAGATTTATACCAGAATTGTAGGGTGTCTCAGGCTATTTATACTGGGTTTATGAGATGTGGCAGGGGGTTTGTACTGCATTTGTATGCTCTGTTTGTCAGTTTTTATGAGATTGTATACTGCACTGCTATAGTTATATACGGGGTATATGATATTGATGTGCCTTTATATAAACTTGCAGGATAGTTATACTGGATACATGCCATTTGCTGGTGTATTTATATAGTTGCCGCGCAAAGACTGACGTGAGGGACAAACAGCTCCAGACTTATGTCCAGCCAAGCTAAGAGTGACACACAAGGTGCCACGTGCTTAGCATGCATCTTCCCATGTACAACTTATTTTCTGCTTGCTCAGTGTGCCCTCGCCTTTCTCCCAGTCATGTGACACTCACCTGCTTGGCACATCGCATTCATCTTTGGTCTCTGCATCGCTTGTAGCCTATGGTACCTCTGTCTAGCCATCACCTTCTGACTCTACTTTAATACTTAATCTCTCCTTCAGCTCCACTGATGCTGCAATGACTCAATATTCAAGCCAGAAATGCAAGTCTCTGAATGTTCAGGCCTGGAAGGCCTGGTCTCTAGCCTAAGTCTTTCTCAGAGGAGGGAAGAGAATGGTATAAGGAAGGCTGCTAATTCTATTAAACAGTCCATCCAAGAGGTAGCCGCGAGCAGGCAGGGCCCGGACACAGCTGCAGATGCTAGCACTGGCACGCAAGATCCTGCTGGGGATGCAGACTGGCTCTCAAGTGTGTCCTCAGACATGTCTTTGATCAGCATCAAAGAAGATGATGCCCTGGATGGCCGCACACCACCTCTGCCTTCCCTATCCAAGATGCCACCACTGCCACCTAGAGGTTTCATGGGGTTATCCCCCAAGACTTGGGCAAAGTGTATCCTCAGCTCACCCGACAACGTGTCAGTCCCGGTGAGCAAGAGGAAGCACACCCTGTGCATGATGGCAGGCGAGGTGTCAGTGAGACCCGGAGAATCTCTTCAGCTCTCTGGCTTCCATGATGAGCTCTACAACCTGTCTGACCACAACATCTATATGCTCATCACGGTTTTCACCCTCAAGTCCCTCAGGAAATTCATGAAAGAGGGCAGCTCCATGAAGAAGGTGAAACTGGACAACAAGGTCTATATGGTGGACCTTGTCTGGCTCCCAGATGAGAGGAAGATGGAGATCTGGGAGTAGCGGCAGGGTCAAGATAACTTTCTCTGGTTTGCAGCTAAGATAGGTGATGACCTCTATGTCAAGTGATGGTTTGATCACTTCCAGTGGTTCCTCAACCTCAAGGACTTCGATGACAACTGGTCTGCCATCTGAGAGCTGATGTCATTCTTTGCAAGAGATACCACTCTGAACTCTTTGAATTCAATCCCGCTTTCTACCACCTCAAGTACCTGGAGGTCTGCATGAATATCAGACTGAGATTGGGTGACAACTCGAGGATGGAGGGTGACTCTAAGGTGGTGGAGGCGAATGTCTTGCTGTTGCAAACTAAGTCCTTCCTCAACTCTCTCCAGTCCAAGTTTGCCCAAGGGTCTTCTTCAGACAGATCTCATGGTGGATTCGCTGGCCAGGGACATGGCCTTGGCACTCCCTTTCAGCCAGACAACAGGGGTGGCCCTTCGGTGCCCATCTGCCTCGTCTGCGCACAGAAGGGGCATATGGTTCTGGACTGCTCATTCAACAGATTTGCGGACAACAGCCAAATCTTTGCAGAAGGTTGCAACAGCTCCCTGTTTGCCAGGGGCTGTGACAATGAGATCTGCTGGTGCTGGAACATGCTCGGCGACACGGCCTACTGCACCCACAGCGGGCGTGACAGGAGACAACATATCTGCTCCTTCTGCAGCCACTCCGGTCACCACACCTTCAAGTTTGTCTGCAGGGCCAATCCCAACAAGTAACCTGCATCTTCCAGCCACCTGTTCTACCTGCCATTCCTCCTGCTATACATCTCATCTTGATACCTCCTGCTGCTGTTGTATCGCCAATAGGATCTGTACTCCTTATGACCTGATTGCTTTTGACAAGGGCATTCTTAATCATGGTCTCTCTGATCAGCACTCTGGCTTATTGCAAAAGCTCATCAACAGCTTTCCTATGGGTGACTTTTCAAGGCCCTTCACTTCTACTGTAATATTTGACAATCACCCCTCTTGCAAGCAACATGCCGCCTTTATCGACGAGCATCTTGCGGAGGAGGTAGTGGCTGGCTGCATGTCAGGCCCCTTCTCAAAGGAGGAGGTTGAACAAATCCTTGGCCCATTTTAGTGCTCGCCTCTCACAGTCTAGGAGCAGCTGCAGGGTCCCAGTGAGCCCTACAAGCTTAGGCTCTGCAGGAACCTTTCGAAGGGTACTTGGGACCACCCTTCGACTAATGACCATATCAATACTGACAATTTTCCTACCCACTTTGGGTCTGCCCATGAGGTCACAGAAATTGTGAGTGTCTTATTCCTCTATTAGTCCAGGTCATGCTTTGCCCGTGACCCCCACTCTCCTCCGGGTCGCACTTCACCCATTGAGGATCTTTCTTGCCCCAGGTTGTAAGGGCTCCCCTTCAGCCACCTTCGCTTTCAGTCACCTTGATGTGACATCACGTGTCACACAGAGCGGCCACTTGTGTTTTGCACTTGTTGAAGGGTCCCTTAACCTGTTCCTCTTTGGAACTCCCTTCAACAACGTGCAGGTGAGCCCTTAGATATTGTTAGTGGATGTATCTAGTGCTTATGAGTGTATATATTTGCTTTGGAACTCCCTTCAACAATGTGCAGCCTTGCCAGCTCACTGGTTGTTAAGGTAGCCCTTACAGCAGGAACAGGTTTCTCTTTGAAGGACTGGACTTTATTCCACACTTAGAGGTTGCCACTGGCATCTGGCTGTCAGCGTTCCTTTACTACAGGTAGTCAAGACCCAGTGGCCCTTCCAGTTGGATCATATAGTCCCCTCCTTTGTGCAGAAGCATACGGCCTCTCTACCCATTCCCTGGGCCAACTATGGACGCTGTGACCACCTCCAGTATCCTAGCTAGGCTCGAACAGTTGGAGGCTTGTAGCTCTGCTGCTGCCGCTGAGGAAGTTGGTGTGAGAGAGAAGTTAGATCAGTTGTTGTCATTGGTCTCTGGTCTGGCTTCTGGTGCGAATACCCCCTACTTTTCTGTTAGCGAACCAGTCTCCCCGCACCCTGGTGACCTTTCCCACACACCCTTCACACCCCCTACACCTACCCCCTCGGTTACCCCATCATTTTATGGTGGAGTGCTGTCGCGCTTCCAGTCTCCTACTCCTGGACCTGGAAACACTTCCCCATTCGCACCTCTACGCTTCCCCAATCCCCCTGACTTTGATGGGAAGCGGCAGTATGCTCGGCACTTCTGGAATCTCGTCTGCACCAACCCCAGTCATTTCCCCAATGACCAGACGAGGATCCAATGGGCGCTTGGCTTCTTCAAGTCTGCGCGAGCTGCGGACTTTGTGACAAACCTCTACGAGGTCGAGCGCGAGACTGGCAGCCCCTACTTCGAGGACTGGGCTGGTTTTGAGGCTGAGTTCACACGCGAGTTCATTTCCCCCTACGAACATGCGGATGCAGCCTTAACCTTGGTAGGCACCAACTGCTACCAGGGTTCATCTTCGATCAAGGAGTATATCGACTCGTTCCATGGGTTGCTCCCCCTTGCCCAGTTATGCTCTTCGGATCCAGGACTCGCATCCCTGAACGTCCTGAACTTCTGCTGCGGTCTTCACCCTGATATCGAGACCCCGTTAGCCACCTCATTGGGCTGTCCTTCTGACTCGGACCTCGAAGGGTGGATCTCTGCAGCAAAGCACCACGCTCAAAGCATTTGTGAGAGCGAGGTTTTCAGCTCAACAGTTGTGGATCAGACCCCTCCTGAGCCTGCCCCAATCGTGGAACCACTGCCAGCACCTGCAGTCATTGTAACCTCTCGGCCAGCTCTTCCATCTGCCAACCGCTTCGCCTCACTCCCTGTCGAAGAGGCCTCTGATCCCCTAGAGCCCCCTTCGGCAGAAGTCGCTCCTGAGGTAGTTGCTTCCACACTTGCACCTCCGCCCCCAGTTGTTCAACAGAAGCTCATTCTGTACCATCTGCTACCACGTTGGGAGTGTAAGCTTCCACGCAAGTACACTGTCTCTGCCATCCCCGGAGCACGTTCCACCAGCATCAAGGTGGAGCTAGAGTCTACGCAGACGGCAAAGGTGGTTTCTACCGATGCTCTGATCGACAGCAGTGCAACTAGTGCCGGATACATCAGTCTGGCCTACGTTTGTGAACAGGGTTTGCCCACTCGCAAGGTTCGATTGAAGAGATTGTTGACATGGTCCTCCACTACCGCAACCATACAGAGTGCATCAACCTTGCGGTGACCAGGCTCGGGAAACACAATATCATTCTTGGGCATGGCTGGCTCCGTGAGCACAACCCAGATGTGGACTGGCCAACTGGCAAGGTCGCTATGACGCACTGCCCCGCTTGTTGCCAGGCATGCAGACTGGAGGTACAGCAGGAGAGGAAGTTCTGCCTCGCCGCTCGTCGCCTCAATCAGAAGCGCAAGCTGGCTCTGCAGTTGGGACCTGCCCCTAACGTCCACATCGAGGATGAGGAGGATGAGGAACCCGAGTTTGACCCTCTGCCCACTGAGCATGGCATAGACAAGGAGGACTTGGAGGAAGGTGATTGCATCTTCGTCACCACCCTTGCACCCGAGGAGGAGTTCATCCAGGCTACTTCAACCATCTCACAACACCTTGCAGAAGCCCATGCAAAGAACACCGTCCGCGATCCCTCAGACGGTCTCCCTGAGTGATTCTTCGAGTTCCAGGATGTCTTCGAGAAGGAGTCCTTCGACATCCTGCCAGGTCGCAAGCGCTGGGACCATGCAATCGAGCTCACCCCGGATGCGGAGCTTTTCAAGTCCAAGGTCTACCTGCTCTCTCCAGTCGAACAAGTTGCACTCGATGAGTTCCTGGAAGAGAACCTTGCGACGGGATGCATCCGGCCCTCCAAGTCTCCTATTGCCTCTCCCGTCTTCTTTGTTAAGAAGAAGGACAGTGGCCTTCGCTTCATCCAGGACTACCGCAAGCTGAACACCATGACGGTGAAGAACCAGTACCCTCTCCCTCTCATCGTGACCTCATCAACCGCTTGCGAGGTGCAAAGTACTTCACCAAGCTCATTGTCCGCTGGGGCTTCAACAACGTCCGGATCAAAGACAGTGATGAGTGGAAAGCGGCTTTCCGTACCAACCGTGGTCTCTTCGAACCGCTCGTCATGTACTTTGGTCTGAACAACAGCCTGGCGACATTCCAGACGATGATGAACAACATCTTCTACAACCGCATTATGGAAGGGTCAATCTGCATCTATCTCAATGACATCCTCATCTTCACCAAGGACGTCGAAGAGCATCGTCAGATCACTCGCATCGTGCTGGACCGGTTGCATCAGAACAAGCTCTACCTGCACGTGGACAAGTGTGAGTTCAGGAAGACGGAGGTTGAGTACCTGGCTGTGATCATCTCTCACAACTGTGTGAAGATGGATCTGGTCAAGGTTGCGGGAGTGACGGATTGGCTGACACCCAAGGACAAGAAGGAGGTGTCCTCATTCCTGGGGTTCATCAACTTCTATCGCCGGTTCATCAAGGACTTCTCGAAGCACGTGCGCCCTCTCTTTGACCTTACGCGTGCTGCTGTGAAGTTCTCCTGGGGAGAGACGGAGCAGGCTTCTTTCGACCTCTTGAAGAAGCTGATCACTTCCGCTCCTGTTCTCGCCCTTCCTGACGACAATCGTCCTTTCCGTGTCTTGGCTGACAGCTCGGACTTTGCGACTGGTGGCATGCTCGAGCAGGAGTTGGAGGAAGATGGCAAGTGGCATCCCATGGCCTTCTACTCCAAGAGCCTTAACACTGTGGAGCAGAACTACTAGATCTATGACAAGGAAATGCTGGCAATTGTGCGCATCCTTGAGGAGTGGTGACATTTCCTTGAAGGTGCCAAGCACCCTGTCGAGATCTGGATGGACCACAAGAACCTGGAGTACTTCAAGAGCGCTCAGAAAGTCAACTGTCATCAAGCACAATGGGTGCTCTTCCTCGCCAGGTTCGACTACTCCCTCCACCACTGGCCAGGTGCTTCCATGAGTAAGCCCGATGCACTCTCTTGGCGTCCAGATCATGGCGATGGGGCTGCCGACAATGACAATGTCGTTGTTCTGAAGCCGGAGTCCTTTGTCATTGCCACTCTCTCTGGTCTCACCGCAGTGGGTGACGAGTCCGAGGTCCTCCGCTACATCTAGTTCGCAGTCAGGCACGATGAACTGGAGGAACCTATTGCGAAGGCTGTCCTTGAGTTGCGTAAGTCTGGTGAGTGGTCAGTGCGTAGTCGCGAGTGGGACAAGAGGCAGGGGCTCCTCTATTTCCGTGGTTGGATCTATGTCCCTCCGATGCATGACTTGCGCCACTGGATTGTCGAGCAGCACCACGACTCAGTGATCGCTGGGCACCCAGGACGTTTCAAGACGCTCGAGCTGGTGTCTCGGAACTACTGGTGGCCACAGATGTCTCGTTTTATTGGGGAATATACGAGACACTGTGACCTCTGCCTGCGCATCAAGGTGCGACGCTGTCCACCTTTTGGTGAACTTGTCCCGACCGAAACTCCGCTGGAGCACTGGAGTAAGGTTAGTGTTGACTTTATTGTCAAGCTGCCTGAAGTGCATGGCTACGATGCGGTGATGGTGGTCATCAACCTCCTCTCCAAGCACGCCCACTTCATCCCGACCCACACAACTCTTGATGCCGAAGGATCTGCGCACCTGTTCTTGTGCGAGGTTTGGAAGCACCATGGACTCCCTTCCGATGTCCTGTCTGACCGTGGTCCGCAGTTTGTTGTGGACTTCATGTGTGAGCTGTATCGCCTCCTGGGGATCAAGATCAGCAACTCCACTGCTTACCACCCTCAGAGCGATGGTCAGACAGAGCGGGTGAACCAGGAGTTAGAGGGCTTCCTTCGGCTCTTTGTGAGTGAGCGTCAGGATGACTGGGACCAGCTGCTGCCTATGGGTGAGTTCACGTACAACAACCACCTCCACATTTCTACCCAGCAGACGCCTTCATGGTCGATACTGGGCGACATTTGCACATGGGTTTTGAACCTCACCAGCAACCGTCATCCTGAAGCTTCAATACCTGGTCAAATGGAAGGGGTATGGGCCTGAGGAGAACACCTGGGAGCCAGCAGAATTCTTGGACCATGTGCCGAAGGAAGTTGCCAAGTTCCATCAGCAACACTCTTCTGCTCTAAGACAGATCAATGCGGTCGCCTTTGCAGCACTCTCGCAGGCGATGGTTAAGTGGCCGATGGACGGTGGAGATGTGGGGATGAATGGTGTGATTTAATTTATTCTTTTCTACGGTCATTTTAATACTCTATTTCTTTTCAAATGGTCTCACTTCTTCTCTTTCTTATTTTCCTTTCTTTTTTTCGTGTCGTGGTTGCCGCGACCTAGAAGGGGGGGGGGGGGGGGGGGGGGATGTAAGGGCTCCCCTGCAGCCACCTTCGCTTTCAGCCACCGTGATGTGACGTCACATGTCACACAGAGCGGCCACTTGTGTTTTGCACTTGTTGAAGGGTCCCTTAACCTGTTCCTCTTTGGAACTCCCTTCAACAACGTGCAGGTAAGCCCTTAGATATTGTTAGTGGATGTATCTAGTGCTTATGAGTGTATATATTTGCTTTGGAACTCCCTTCAACAACGTGCAGCCTTGCCAGCCCTTACAGTCGCGCAGCCAGTAGAACCGCAAGTCCAAGTGCTTTATGCGTCCATCATGGTGTTCCGGATTCTTGGCAACTTATAGTGCCGACTGGTTGTCAATGTGGAGCATAGAGGGACCGCAAGTGGGGTAGCCAAGTTCCTCAAGGAAGTTGCGAAGCCAGAGTATCTCTTGAGCAGCAGAGAGGGCAGCAACATACTCAGCCTCAGTGGTTGACAGCATCACAATCGACTGAAGTCAGCTAGACCGGGAGGTAGCACCAGTGCCCATCTTGACAACGTAGCCGCTAGTAGAGCAACCGCTGTCTGGGTTGCCAGCATGGTCAGCATCCGTGAAGGTCGTGAAAAGAGCAGTCGATGATGAGGGAGCATAAGTAAGCTTGTAGTTGACAGTCCACTTCAAACCTCAGCCTTGGTCTGGGGGGCCATGGAAACACTCAGCTTGAGACCAGGATCCATAGGCGTTGACACCGAGTCACAGTCAGCCATGTTGAAGCACTGCAAGATGTCGAGGATGTACTGGCGCTGGGAGATGGAAAGGGATCGGGCAGAGCAGTCACGAGTAATCTTGATGCCTAGAAGCCAAGAGGTTGGACCAAGGTCGCGCAGCTTGAAGTGTTGCCAGAGATCGTCCTTGACCTGCTGATGGCAGCCTTAGACTTAGCGCAATGGTCATATTGTCGACAAAGACAGGAACAATGATACGTGCGTCGTCCTTGCGATACCCAGACACTGTGCTCGCAAGTGAGTCGAGTGAAGCCCAGCTTTGCAGTCAAGACCTCGTTCAGCTTCTCATGCCAGCGACGTCCAGCCTGCTTCAGTCCGTACAGTGACTTACGCAGCTTCCAAACCCACCCTGGTCCCTTCTCATCAAAACCCTCCGGCTGCTTCATGTAGACATCCTCCTCCAGCGTACCATTCAGATACGCGGTCGAGATATCGATGCTCTCGAGCTCCAGGTCCTCCAGAGCAGCCGGTGCCAACGTAGTGCGCAGCGAGACCCATTTGGGCATAGGAGCAAACATCTCATTGTAGTCAATGCCAGGACGCTGTGAGAAGCCCTTCGCGACCAGTTGCCCCTTGTAACGCTCGATGGATCCATCCGTGTTGCGCTTAACACGAAACACCCAGCGGCTGCCAATAGCCTTACGGCCAGGAGGGCACTCAACGAGCTCAAAGGTCCTGTTCTCGACTGGAGACTGGATCTCATCTTGTGCAGCCTTCAACCACTGCTGGCGCTCTTCCTCCGGACGCTGCATCGCTTCGTGGAACGTACGCGGCTCTCCGGCGTGTTCCCGGCCCTCACAAGTGTTCTGGACAACAGACTCAAAAGCGAAGTTCAGCGCCTCGTCTAAAGACCAGTACTCAATGGTTTGGCCGTCCAGAAGGTAGTCCAGTGCCGCAGACATCGCAGCTGCTGAGTTGGCATTGCCCTCATCCTCAGGTCTGATGTTGAGCTCATCCTCGTCCACGGAATCGTCTGGCAAGAACTCTTCAACTGAGGCGGGAGGAGGTGTTGGGAGCGCAAGGGGATCCGGAGACGGTGATTCGGACTTGATACGAGCATCCGGCACAGCAGGAGAGACTCTGGTACCAGGAGGAGCTGCATTGCGGCGTTGGAGCATGCTCTTGTTCAAAGAGCCGCGCTGACGTGTAGAGCATGTCGAGCGTCTTGCGGGAGGTGGCAATGGTGCCGGATCGATTTGTGGGGGTATCAAGCTGGGAAGCCTGGAGGTCTCAAACAGCGCACAGGGAAGCCTGAGTCAAGCTCTATTAAGTTGGATAAATACATGACATGCAAAAGACATACCTGAGTCAAGCTCTATTAAGTTGGATGAAGAAGAGAGCTTGACTCAGCGCTGTTTTCGCTCTTTGCAGAGCATGGGAAGTGGCTTGAAACTGTATAGACAAAATAGGAAAGTGAGGAAGAAAGAGTAGCTAAGAGGTCCAAGTCAAAGAGGTAAGTGACAGTCAAATGGTGTAGTGGTAAGAGCACCTACCTGGAGGCTGCAGGTTCAATCCCGGGCAAGAGCTCATTTTGTTTTGCACTAGTCTTGAGTGTTGCTGACCTCGTAGGCACGGATGCCGACAGGGGGTGCAGGAGGCTGAGCAGGTGCCAGCGAAGGAGTGCGAGGTCTAGGTGGAGGTAACGGAGCATCGTCATCGTCGTCGTCTCCCCCTGATCCGGTACATCCACAGGGAGCTTGTCATCTCCCCCCGGATCGGGTACATCCACTGACTCAACAGGCTCACCGAACGGGCTAATGTTCCGGTGGTTGCCAGGGAAGCAGCGCTCGTCGAAGACAGCATTGGAACTGTTGAAGAACTTGCGCTCCGCAGGATCCCAGAATACCCAAGCATGTGTACCAGCAGCATACCCAACGAAGATGCACTTGCGCATGTGGGGTTGAAGCGCTTTGCGCTGCTTCTTGCGTATGAGGACGTAGGCCAGAGAGCCAAAGACACGAAGATAGGACACGTCCAGCTTCTTGCCTTTCTTCCAGAGCAAGTAGGGAATAGCACCAGAGAGCGTCGCGCGAGGAACACGGTTCTGGACATGAACAAAGCAGTGCACGGCAACAGACCAGAATGACGCCGGGAGCTTCGCCTCGAAGAGCATCGCAGTCACGGCAGCCTGAATCGTCTGGTTAGTGCGCTCCGCAATACCGTTCTGATACGGCTCGTCCGTCTCAGTGTGTTTGCGCACAATTCCCTCCTTGCGGCAGAACTCCTCCCACTCACGTCCCACATACTCGCCACCCTTATCATCCATAGTGCACTTGATCTTTGCTCCCAGCTCATTTTCAACCTGCGCCTTGAAGACCTTGAAGGCAGCAAAGGCGTCGCTCTTCTCCAGCAGGAATGCAACAGTCCAGTAGCGCGTATGAGCGTCGATGAAGGTAATCCAGTAGTGGAAACCTTCGTACGAGGCGGTAGGCAGTGGACCTTTGAGATCAGAGACGACAAGGTCGAGCGGAGAGGAAGGGCGTGTGGCGTGCTGTGGGACGTCGTGATGGTGCTGCTTACCAGCAATGCATGGTTCGCAGATGGGGTCTGGAGTGGCAGAGGAGCGGATGGTGAGGCCTTGGACAAGCTGCTTATCTTTCATACGCTGGACGTAGTCGTAGTTCACATGAGATAAACGATGGTGCCAAAGCGCTAAGTCGAGTGGTGCAGCGTCCGCTAGTGAAGCGTCGTGCGATGTGCCAACCAGAGTACGGCCATCCAAGTACCCGGTGTTGCGATCATTGACAGACGCGGTGAAGACCAGCTTGTCGTTGAGGTAGAACGCGGCAGACGCGCCCTGGATCTCGCAGCGATAGCCTTTGGCCTTGGTAAGATGGATGGTAAACAGATAGTAGATTGGACCCAAGCTGAGGAACATGAAGGACATCGTGTAGTAGTACAGCTGCCGCCTTTGACCCTCTAATGACCGGCTCGAACATCACAGACCCCATCCCAGCAGAGTAGATGATCGAATGATTGGCAAGACGGACTGGGACGATGTGGGGCGAGTAGGAGATGAACCAGTGACGATGAGGCATCATGTGTGAAGTAGCACCTGTATCCGTGTTCCAGTTGCCCGCTGCCGGAGACGAGAGCCAGGAGGAGTGCTCAGCAGTAGAGAGGGCAACACTTGCTTTGCCAGCATACTCGGCGACGTTAGCAGACTTGCCAACGTCCTCAGACGCCTCGTTCGCACCCTGAGCCTTCCTCTTGCCCCCACGGCGATCCTGGTGATGCTCAGCCATCTTGACCTTCTGCACCTTGTCTGCATTCTCCTTGAACTTGCAGTTGGCCTCCAGATGCCCCTCGTAGTCGCAGAACGTGCAACATACGCCCGAAGAGGTGCTGGGGCCAGCGGCAGCGAGGGGACCCATAGCGAGCGTGGTGTCGACGTTGCGAGTAGTGTGCTGGGACTCCTTGTTTTGGAACGCAGCGTGGAGCTTGGTGCAGTCGGGGGGGTCGAGGAGGAGCAGGGAGGAGACAAAGCTGTTGTACTCGGAAGGGAAGAGCGCGGATGAGAGCCATAGCAGCGAGGTCGTCGTCGAGTTGGTCGATGGTGAAGGTAGCAGGGCGCAGGGCCTTGATATCCTGCAGCGCCTTGTCCCCGCGAGCAGCGAGAGCGACGAGGGTCCCCCCTTCCTCCTTGCGGAGGCTGAGGAGCGAGTCATAGGCATTGAAGCGCGCACCTGGTTTCTGCTGGATGTGCACATCCCGCAGCCACTGCCACATCAAGTCCGGCTTGTCCTTCACCTCCTTCACATGCACCTTCTGCGTGTCCTCAATCGCCAACCATATATGCCCTGCCGCCTGCGCCTTGCGCTTCTCCCAGTCCCTAATCTCCTTACGCTCCTCCGGGGTGACGTTGGTCGTGTCAGCGGGCAAGGGTGCAGCGCTGGGGTTGCTGGTGACATCCCAGAAGTCGAGAGTCTTCAGGAAGGCCTCCATGTTGTCAGCCCAGGCGCCGTAGTTTCGCTCCCCGAGGTCAGGGAACGTTCGCTTGGTGGTAGACATGACGACGGAACGACGTAGGGCGATGTAGAACGATGGGGCGTCGATGGGAGCGATAGCAGTGTAGGATGAGCGTGGAATGCAGTAGCGAGTGCTAAGAGCTCAGAAAGACGAGTTGGAGCGAAAGCAGAAGAGTAGAAGCTCAGAAAGCAGTCCTGGGGCGTCCGGAAGCGTTCCTAGGCGAAATCGCGCAGCGAAAAAGCGTATAGCAGCGATAGGAGACCGAATTCGACGTTCTGCAGTCTGGATGGACCAGTAGAAGGTGTGAAAAGTCGAATTGGAGATGGATGGAGGATGGATGGGTCCAGATGAGGTTGGATGTACCTCTAGAGCGCAGATGACGGGCTAAAAGTGCCATTTGAGAGTCCTAAAGCGTTGGGCTCATAACCTATCAAGCTGGGAAGCCTGGAGGTCTCAAACAGCGCACAGGGAAGCCTGAGTCAAGCTCTATTAAGTTGGATGAATACATGACATGCAAAAGACATACCTGAGTCAAGCTCTATTAAGTTGGATGAAGAAGAGAGCTTGACTCAGCGCCGTTTTCGCTCTTTGCAGAGCGTGGGAAGTGGCTTGAAACTGTATAGACAAAATAGGAAAGTGAGGAAGAAAGAGTAGCTAAGAGGTCCAAGTCAAAGAGGTAAGCAACAGTCGAATGGTGTAGTGGTGAGAGCACCTACCTGCAGCCTGGAGGCTGCAGGTTCAATCCCGGGCAAGAGCGCATTTTGTTTTGCACTGGTCTTGAGTGTTGCTGACCTCGTAGGCACGGATGCCGACACACACATGACGCCTCATCGTCACTGGTTCATCTCCTACTCGCCCCACATCGTCCCAGTCCGTCTTGCCAATCATTCGATCATCTACTCTGCTGGGATGGGGTCTGTGATGTTCGAGCCGGTCATTAGAGGGTCAAAGGCGGCAGCTGTACTACTACACGATGTCCTTCATGTTCCTCAGCTTGGGTCCAATCTACTATCTGTTTACCATCCATCTTACCAAGGCCAAAGGCTATCGCTGCGAGATCCAGGGCGCGTCTGCCGCGTTCTACCTCAACGACAAGCTGGTCTTCACCGCGTCTGTCAATGATCGCAACACCGGGTACTTGGATGGCCATACTCTGGTTGGCACATCGCACAATGCTTCACTAGCGGACGCTGCACCACTCGGCTTAGCGCTTTGGCACCGTCATTTATCTCATGTGAACCACGACTACGTCCAGCGTATGAAAGATAAGCAGCTTGTCCAAGGCCTCACCATCCGCTCCTCTGCCACTCCAGACCCCATCTGCGAACCATGCATTGCTGGTAAGCAGCACCATCACGACGTCCCACAGCACGCCACACGCCCTTCCTCTCCGCTCGACCTTGTCGTCTCTGATCTCAAAGGTCCACTGCCTACCGCCTCGTACGAAGGTTTCCACTACTGGATTACCTTCATCGACGCTCATACGCGCTACTGGACTGTTGCATTCCTGCTGGAGAAGAGCGACGCCTTTGCTGCCTTCAAGGTCTTCAAGGCGCAGGTTGAAAATGAGCTGGGAGCAAAGATCAAGTGCACTATGGATGATAAGGGTGGCGAGTATGTGGGACGTGAGTGGGAGGAGTTCTGCCGCAAGGAGGGAATTGTGCGCAAACACACTGAGACGGACGAGCCGTATCAGAACGGTATTGCGGAGCGCACTAACCAGACGATTCAGGCTGCCGTGACTGCGATGCTCTTCGAGGCGAAGCTCCCGGCGTCATTCTGGTCTGTTGCCGTGCACTGCTTTGTTCATGTCCAGAACCGTGTTCCTCGCGCGACGCTCTCTGGTGCTATTCCCTACTTGCTCTGGAAGAAAGGCAAGAAGCTGGACGTGTCCTATCTTCGTGTCTTTGGCTCTCTGGCCTACGTCCTCATACGCAAGAAGCAGCGCAAAGCGCTTCAACCCCACATGCGCAAGTGCATCTTCGTTGGGTATGCTGCTGGTACACATGCTTGGGTATTCTGGGATCCTGCGGAGCGCAAGTTCTTCAACAGTTCCAATGCTGTCTTCAACGAGCGCTGCTTCCCTGGCAACCACCGGAACATTAGCCCGTTCGGTGAGCCTGTTGAGTCAGTGGATGTACCCGATCCGGGGGGAGATGACAAGCTCCCTGTGGATGTACCGGATCAGGGGGGAGACGACGACGATGACGATGCTCCGTTACCTCCACCTAGACCTCGCACTCCTTCGCTGGCACCTGCTCAGCCTCCTGCACCCCCTGTCGGCATCCGTGCCTACGAGGTCAGCAACACTCAAGACTAGTGCAAAACAAAATGAGCTCTTGCCCGGGATTGAACCTGCAGCCTCCAGGTAGGTGCTCTTACCACTACACCATTTGACTGTCACTTACCTCTTTGACTTGGACCTCTTAGCTACTCTTTCTTCCTCACTTTCCTATTTTGTCTATACAGTTTCAAGCCACTTCCCATGCTCTGCAAAGAGCGAAAACAGCGCTGAGTCAAGCTCTCTTCTTCATCCAACTTAATAGAGCTTGACTCAGGTATGTCTTTTGCATGTCATGTATTTATCCAACTTAATAGAGCTTGACTCAGGCTTCCCTGTGCGCTGTTTGAGACCTCCAGGCTTCCCAGCTTGATACCCCCACAAATCGATCCGGCACCATTGCCACCTCCCGCAAGACGCTCGACATGCTCTACACGTCAGCGCGGCTCTTTGAACAAGAGCATGCTCCAACGCCGCAATGCAGCTCCTCCTGGTACCAGAGTCTCTCCTGCTGTGCCGGATGCTCGTATCAAGTCCGAATCACCGTCTCCGGATCCCCTTGCGCTCCCAACACCTCCTCCCGCCTCAGTTGAAGAGTTCTTGCCAGACGATTCCGTGGACGAGGATGAGCTCAACATCAGACCTGAGGATGAGGGCAATGCCAACTCAGCAGCTGCGATGTCTGCGGCACTGGACTACCTTCTGGACGGCCAAACCATTGAGTACTGGTCTTTAGACGAGGCGCTGAACTTCGCTTTTGAGTCTGTTGTCCAGAACACTTGTGAGGGCCGGGAACACGCCGGAGAGCCGCGTACGTTCCACGAAGCGATGCAGCGTCCGGAGGAAGAGCGCCAGCAGTGGTTGAAGGCTGCACAAGATGAGATCCAGTCTCCAGTCGAGAACAGGACCTTTGAGCTCGTTGAGTGCCCTCCTGGCCGTAAGGCTATTGGCAGCCGCTGGGTGTTTCGTGTTAAGCGCAACACGGATGGATCCATCGAGCGCTACAAGGGGCAACTGGTCGCGAAGGGCTTCTCACAGCGTCCTGGCTTTGACTACAACGAGACGTTCGCTCCTACACCCAAATGGGTCTCGCTGCGCACTATGTTGGCACTGGCTGCTCTGGAGGACTTGGAGCTCGAGAGCATCGATATCTCGACAGCGTATCTGAATGGTACGTTGGAGGAGGACGTTTACATGAAGCAGCCGGAGGGCTTTGAGGAGAAGGGACCAGAGTGGGTTTGGAAGCTGCGTAAGTTGCTGTACGGACTGAAGCAGGCTGGGCGTCGCTGGCACAAGAAGCTGAACGAGGTCTTGACTGCAAAGCTGGGCTTCACTCGTCTCACCTGCGAGCACAGTGTCTGGGTCTATCGCAAGGACGACACACGTATCATTGTTCCTGTCTTTGTTGATGATATGACCATTGCCGCTAAGTCTAAGGCACATGGCTGACTGCGACTCAGTGTCAACGCCTATGGACCCTGGTCTGAAGCTAAGCGTGTCCATGGCTCCTCAGACCAAGGCCGAGGTTGAGGAGATGCGGTCTGTGCCGTATATCAATGCTGTCGGCGCCCTTGCCTACCTGTCTGTTGCTACGCGTCCGGACATTGCCTATACTGTTGGGGTCTTAGCGCGCTTCAGCAAAAACCCCGGCAAGCGTCACTGGAAGGCAGTGAAGCACCTCTTTCGCTATCTGAAGGGGACTGTCGACTACAAGCTCACTTATGCTCCCTCGTCGTCGACTGCTCTTTTCACCACCTTCACGGACGCTGACCATGCTGGCAACCCGGACAACGGTCGCTCTACTAGCGGCTATGTTGTCAAGATGGGTACTGGCGCTATCTTCTGGTCTAGCCAACTTCAGTTGATCGTAACGCTGTCCACCACTGAGGCTGAGTATGTTGCCGCCGTCTCTGCTGCTCAAGAGATACTCTGGCTTCACAATTTCCTCGAGGAACTCGGCTACCCCGCTTCTGGTCCTTCTATGCTCCACATCGACAACCAGTCGGCACTACAAGTCGCCAAGGACCCGGAACACCATGGACACATGAAGCACTTGGACTTGCGGTTCTACTGGCTGCACGACGAGGTTGCGCGTGGGCGAATCACGCTGGCACATCTTAGGACGGATGTGATGCCAGCGGATGTGATGATGAAGGGGCTGGTGAAGGTGAAGGTGGAGGCGATGGTTAGGTTGCTTGGGCTGGGTGTCTGAGAGAGGTGCCGCGTCAGGGGGGAGTATCGGCATCCGTGCCTACGAGGTCAGCAACACTCAAGACTAGTGCAAAACAATATGTGCTCTTGCCCGGGATTGAACCTGCAGCCTCCAGGCTGCAGGTAGGTGCTCTTACCACTACACCATGCGACTGTTGCTTACCTCTTTGACTTGGACCCCTTAGCTACTCTTTCTTCCTCATTTCCTATTTCGTCTATATAGTTCCAAGCCACTTCCCATGCTCTGCAAAGAGCGAAAATGGTGCTGAGTCAAGCTCTCTTCTTCATCCAACTTAATAGAGCTTGACTCAGGTATGTCTTTTGCATGTCATGTAATTATCCAACTTAATAGAGCTCGACTCAGGCTTCCCTGTGCAGTGTTTGAGACCTCCAGGCTTCCCAGCTTGATACAAAAATCACAGACCACATTCCAGCAGGGTAGATGATTGAGTGAATGGCAAGACAGACTGTGACGATGTGAGGTGAGTAGGAGATAAACCAGTGACGGTGAGGTGTCATGTGTGAAGTAGCACCTGTATCCATGTTCCAGTTAGCCGCTGCCAGAGAGGAGAGCCAGGAGGGGTGCTCAGCAGTAGAGAGAGCAACACTTGCTCTGGCAGCATACTCAGTGATGTTAGCAGACTCGCCAACATCCTCAGACATCTTGTTTGCACCCTGAGCCTTCTTCTTGTCTCTATGGCGATCCCAGCAGTGCTCAGCCATCGTGACCTTCTGCACCTTGGTTGCATTCTCCTTGAACTTGCAGTCGGGTGTCATGGCCTCTGCAAATGTCAAACTTTCTGCCTGTGGAGACCTTAGCCTCTGATTGGCTATGGTCTGTGCATGATGATATGGTACTATGTCCCTCTAGGATACTTATTATCTCTGAGGGTCTGGCTATAGACTGGTTGTATAATATGTCCATTGCCAACAGAGACAGCTTTGGAAGCCATTCCTTTATGTCTGCAACTTTGCTATTGGTTCTATCCCATGGCTAACATGGCTGATTGAACTCATAGTTTGGATATGTTGGCAAGTGATGTGTCTGCAAGCAGCCACTCTGACCAGATCTTGGGAGATGAGAGACAGGCTCACTGGGAATTGGGCCTTCTCAGCAAAGGGCTTACTGGCTCTGGGATGGGCATTATAGTCTCCAATCTACATGAGTAATAGTGGTTGCCTGTACTGTAATTTTAGCCAATTGACCTACTGTTTCAGTCTTGAGATAGACACCTAGGCTCCTTGCTTTTGCTTTACTTTTGCTTTGCTCAAGTTCTCACCATTTGACTCATAAGTTTATGATAGGTTGGCATGATACTAACCTCAACTTTCTGCCTTTCACAAGCAATGTTCCTTGTGCTGACATATATGAACTTATATCTCCAGATATCCTCCACCAGCTAATCAAGGGAGCATTCAAGGATCACCTTATTGAGTGGGTAGTAGAGTGTTTGAAACTCCAGCACAGTGAAGCAGAGAGCAATAACCCTTATGGATGAGATCAATCAATGGTGTGTCATTCTTCCACGAGGTTCATATGGGACTCTCAATTCTGGTCCAGGATAGTGATAGTCTCTCCCTTTACAGGAATAAGAAGATCCCTCAAGGTCATTCCTTCAAGCAATAGACTGGCAATGATTCAAAGGCTTTGATGAAGATTAGGGGTGGCTCATTCATTGGCACTCCCTGAAAGACAGCACTGAGAGGACAGGATGGTCTGATACCATGTGAAATGGTCTAAGCTATATGTGCTCTGCTTGAGTTTTGCTACCTGGCATGACAAGACATTCACACACCCAAGAGCCTCCATGAGCTGAATGAAGCTTATACTCAGTTCCCCAAGTATCGTGAGATCTTTTGAGAGGTAGGTGGTTGCGATGATGGATTCTCACTGCCTTGCTAGCATTCTATGAAGCATTAGGTAGATGCAATTATTGCATTACTGCCTTTAACAGATTTCATTTGTCTGTAAGGGCTACCTCAACAGCCAGTGAGCTGGCAAGGCTGCAGTTGTTGAATGGAGTTCCAAAGAGGAATAGGTTACTTTGTTCAACAAGTGCAAAACACAAAGTGGCCACATCACATGACACATAATGCCGGTGGCTGAAGGGGAGCCCTTTCATCGTCTATCACAGAATCAAGACATATCAAAGTGGTGAAAGAACCAGATTAGTGGTCTAACAGACATGAAACGCTTGAGTGAATGCTGTTGACAAACCAACAGCTAGACAAAATTTCTGCTTCTCAGGTGGATTTAGTCAGCCATGGGCTCATTCCTACCAGGAGCAAAGGTACGTGACTTCAATATTACATCTCAATTATTTTAATCAAGATAAATAGCCAATAAACCAAAGAAGTGTCCTTGTTAGCCACTATAACTGTAGATGAAGATGGTTCTGTTGGTAGCCTACAAGTTCCTGCATGTATCAAATTAGTATCTAGATGTTGTGCATTGTTTCCTGACCCACTGTTTTAATACTCACTAAACTGGCTCTTTATCCCATAGGGGCGCAACAATCTCACCAGGCAGGAGGCATTATGGACGGGACCATTTGTATGACACTTCATCATGTACTGCAGCAACTTCTACATGCCAGCATAGACAAGAAAAATACCCTCTACAGATCCAAAGCACTTCCTACATTTGATGGATCAATTTTTATACATTTATCTATAGAAGCCACCTATCATGCACCGAGTGACCCATCTGGTATAGGCAGAATGTGGTGTGAGCATATACAGTTAACAGAAACCTGGTGTTGCAGTCCTGCCCACTTTGACTGTATCTTTGTGAAGCCTGCCATTCTACAAGCTAATTCTAGTCAGCCCCAGCTCAAAGTGGCAAGAGTCTTTATATTTTATTTGAATATCCGGGCAGGCATTTTGAGTGTGCATTAGTCCACTGGTATGACTTGGTAGCAGATTCTCTGGACAAGAACACATGGATGTGGGTACTTAGTGGAGTAATGACCCTGATACCTCCATGTCAGTTATCCACCTGCAGTGCATACTCCATTTAGCCCATCTTATGGTCAGGACAAGCACTAGTGAGCCCTCACTTATATATATATATATATTACCACAACTGTCATAAACCAATATACACCACTTTAGTACTCCATATATTAAATTATACAGTATATAATGTGGGCACATTATAGTATGCTTATATATGATTGAGTCAGGATTATATAAGATGTATATATCAACTGTATATCACTGAGGGGACATTATACTGGGTCTGTATAGGATTACACTACTAGATTTGAAGGGTATCTCAGGACATTTATATGAGGTTTGTGAAGTGGGATGTGTAGTTTGTACCAGATTTGTATCCTCTGCTTGTTGACTTATATGGAATTGTATACATGCATATAAGCTATATACCTTTGCAGAGTACCTTATATTGGATTTATATAAAATGTATGGGCACTTTGTGTAACTGTTAGGGAGATCTGGTCACATTATATGAGATTCATATTGAAATTGCAGGGGGCCCTACTGGGTGGAATCTCTCATAAATCTGGTATTCATATCACCCTATGGGAGACTACAGTCTGACCCAATAACATGGTCAATATCTCCCAGGGTAGAATCAGTGCACCCTACCCTTCCAGCTGATGCTCCCCCTACCTTCAGCCTTATGGAATGTTACCACCTCCCTATTATGCTGCTCAGAAGTCTGACTTGAGTTGGCTTAGGGGACACAGTGGCATGCCCACAGCACTGCAGTAGGCATTTGAAACTTGTCTGGATTGCACTCCAGATGTGTGCATAGATAGGAATGCTGGGCTGGAGACAGTGCTTGTTATAGCTAGAGGGGCTGCTGCAAGCCATGTAAATTAAGTTACTTTACTAGGGATATGAAATCAGACTGCTGAGAGGCAAATTGGATGGATCGTCATAGTCTATGGGGCTGGAGGTAGGCATAGCACCAGCTGGAAGAGTATTTCCCATATTATTGGGCCAGACTGTAGTCACTTATAAAGATTCCAGATTTATGGGAGATTTCACCCTGCTCAATATGAATGTCATATAATGTGACCAGATCTTCCTTATAGTTAACAATGCAGCATACAATCCCATACAAATCAACTAGCAGAGAATACAAATCTGGTACAAACCACCCATCCCACCTTATAATCATGATATAAATATCCTGAAACACCCTATAAATCTAGTGTAATCCCATCCAAATGCAGTATAATGTGCCCTCAGCAATATACAGTTGATATATACATCCTATAATCCCAGCTCAATCATGTATAAGCATACCAGTACAACATACATTGATATATGGGCAATTAAAATGGTGTGTATGAGTTGCACAGCACAAAGTGTGAGAATATTGTACCTGAGGAATGTGTTCACCTCATGTGGTTTAATTAAAATGTCACAGCATTTTCTATATCTGGCTTAGAGTGATCAGACTCAGTTTATGTGATTGCTTTACACCATGAGATATGCCTTATATGCACTCTCATTCAAACTCAGAGACTCTATCATACTCGTCATTATGCAAGTGCCCTTCATTGTCACATGCACCATTGGCCCTCTGCTTTCTGGATTGACTCTGGCAGCATTGGTGGCCTCCAGAACACCCTACTAGCTCTACAGAGGTGTATGCGAGATTGGCAGGACTCAGTGAATGATAGATCTAGCAATGCCACCAGTGCACCAGTTATCTTTATGGTCATAACAGCTTCTATGGCAGACATCTATGGTAATGCCACTGTTACACAAGCTGAGAATTAGCTCAATGTGCTTGACATTGAAGGTGCCCTGCCCTTGGTGCCTCCACCTGCACAAACTCTTGTGACTGCTAGGAGGTGTCTCAGCTTGGATGCAGACTAGTATATAACCCAGTACATCCTCTGCACAGTTTGCTGGAAACACTATACTATCAAAGACATGCTTATGCTTCCGTACCCTGAGTGTATATGGGAGGAATGTAGCAGCTTTGTCTGGAAGACATACATCGGTACAAAGGGCTGCACAAAGTGGCAGGCACTCAAAATTATGTCCCATACATCTATCATCACCACCCTCTGTCAGTTCTTCAAGTGGCCAGGTTTTGCAAAGATGATTTGTGATAGCTGTGAAGATGTCTCAGGAAGAAATGACAATGAAGACTACTTGATGATGGACATGTCAGACAGTGATATCTGGCATATGAACTATACCAGGATGCAATGAGAAGTCAATGACTGCAGTGTCATGTGTGATGTTCCAAAACATGATGGGCATTAGTTGGATTTAACTCTGACTGGTATTTCGATGACATCAGTCACATTAGTGAGGCTGACCTTTCTATAGGTTTGGAATGCTCAAGAGGCCTCATTCAACTGGCCCAATTTATTACTGCATCAATGACTTGCCGATTGGGGAATGGTTCCTCCAGCGCAATCTGATCTGCCTATGTATCATGCCTGGCCTGAAGGAGCCAACAGCTGAGCAACTCAACCACTGCCTGGAATCATCCATAAATGAGATGGTGGAATTGCAACAAGGTGAGTATATGCACATTTATCTGTCTCCTTAGGTGATCACACTTCTACAGGTGTCAAGATGGAGATATGCAGTAATATGCCCTATGTGTCTCTGAGCTCCAAAAACACAATTTCAGGCTATTTGTGCAGATTCCCATGCTCTATGCGATAGTGAGCATTTCTGTGGTGTTGTGCTACGAGTGATATTCGAGTTTCTATTGATTTTTCCGTTATTTCATGGCTTTTCTGGAGCTCCAATCTTGCCTGACAGGCCCTCCAAATCATTCCACAGGCTATTGCTGGCCTCTCAATATGCAGCGGTGCTGCGTCGGTGTTGGCATCAGCATTGGCGGCACATCGTAGTGGCCCAGTGCAGCGGTGCAGTGATGCTTCGGCATCAGCCGGCATTCTAGTCTCAGTCAGCTCAAGTCATTTCCAAGGCTGTGTGTGCCTGGCCAGCACTGCTCGTCATCCAGCAGGCCATCAGCATTGTTTTGGATGCAACATGCACACTTTCCCATGCTTGCATCGGCCAGCAGCTGCCTCTGCATATGGATGCTGCAGCTCTTGAGGCCTGTTGGTTTAGGCAGGTAGACTACTTGAGTAGCAACTCCTGTACTCATAACTTAGGTTACCGAGGCTACCAGAGTCCCCCAGAACTTGTATCTCATCCTCCCTGCACAATCCAGTGTTCCCCTTGCTTTCCTGTGTCTCTGACTGAGTTTCCTGCATCTCCTTCGCTAATCCCACTAATTGTCACTAAACCTGCTAATCATCGCTAAACCTGGCTCAGTATCCTGCATTTCTCAAAACCTTTGCTGCTCTATGCCCTGAGTCGTCCCTAGCTATCACCAGCTGTTGGGAGCTGTTGCTACATCCTCTGCTCCCACATTGTCAACACCAGTACCGATCTCTTGGTGCTGGTGTGTGGTTGTTGTTGTTTGTTTAGATCTTCCTCTTTCTGGGTTTCATCATGTGTTCGTGTTCATCAGCAGAGAAGAGCCACAGGATATCTTCACAGATGAATGCCTCAATAACTGCAATACTCTGGGAGCATGCCATGTCCATGGTATATGATAATGAGCATTGATATTAATCGGACTGAGGGCTACAATCAGAACAGTAAGCACAACATCTTTCTCAGTTCGGAGTTTATCTTACTGCTTTATCTATGTCTGACTGCCTTCAAAGGCATTATTTCCCATCTTTTTACACAGATCCTCTTTAAGGCATATATGTTTAGCAGCTCAGGAGGATCAAACTCATCCAAGCAGTGCTTCAAAGATCTGGTTAACTCTGTAATATGGCTGAGCCATGTCACATGTTTACTGGAGAATGTGAGTTGTGTGGGTGCAAATGGCCTTGGCTGATATCATATATGTAGCTAGGTGAGAGCCAGTCTCTTAAAAAAGGCTGATCCTCCATATCACTCCTGTACTACTCTGGTGGTTTTGGAAGGACCACTTGGACTCTATCCCCAGTAAGGAGCCAACACACTCTCGCAACCTGAGGCTGATCTATTCTGCTATACTAAAACTCTGTGCTGGTGTGCGAATTCTTGCTTCTCAGATGATTACAATGGCTTAAGCCTGGCTTGGCCAAGATTATCTGGTTCAGTATTGCAGGCAGTGCTTGCATCTTGGCATCCCACTTATAATCAATCACCATCTTTCAATGCATTTCTTGGAGATAATTAAGCTCTTCAGGCCTATCTATGGCTGGTAGCTATTTGCATTTGAATGGCTAAATGGGATGTTCAAGAAGGTCAGTCACAATGGCAAGGACAGTGGCCAGATGGAGCTCACCTTCATGCTACACTGGTCCAGGCCCAGGTACTGTATGAACTGCTCATTGCTCCGCCACCAAATGCCCACCCAAAGGAGCGCATGCTTCTCCACCATTATATCTTGCAAGAGCTCAAAGCCTGCAGCATGATGCAGATAGCAATTGCCCAGAGCAAAGAGCTGGTTCAGAATGTGCAACTCCCTTCAAAACCCTTGAGGAAGCTGAACTTTCTTGACCTCCGCAACTGTACTGAAGGCTTTCATCTCTATGTGCTTCTCCCAGACTATGCTAAGGGCTTCTATGCAGAGCTCAGGCTTGCAAGCAATCTGTCCCTCAAGCCTGGTACAACATTTTTTGCTTGCCAATCAGCAAGACCAATACCATATGTTCAGAAGGACAGTATACACTAGGGGCGCACCTCATACAAGCAGTCAAAAATCAATAAGTTCACGTTTATCCTGGATCAAGACAGCACAACATGAGTTCCTGTCACTAGTGGTCACTAACTTTTATATATAATTTACCACAACTGTGGTGAAGTCATATACACTACTTTAGTAGTCCTTATATGATATGTGTTGCAGT
>ML213522.1:150672-182861 GCA_004369045.1 Heliocybe sulcata | reverse complement strand
TTCCTGAGTTTCTAGCAGCCCCACAGGCTTTTCTACCAGTTTGGGGCATATGTTCCCACCCAGACCCACCCCATCTGTCTCCCGGCTATTTTGGGAATATGTTTTCTCCATATTGGAGCTTCTGTAATACCCTTATGTCTGGCTGGTCCACGGCAGGACCACCAAGGACCATCTTCACTGGGCTCCGATAGCATTGTGATAACTGTGGCTCTCCCTGCACAGCCACAGAAAGTGTATTATAACACAGCTGTAGGATATATCCCTGTGTATCACAAAAGCGCTACAGCATGGCCTCCCCACTCCTAGGCATCGGCACTCTGCTCTCGACTCTGGTCTAGGTGTTGGCGCATCGCTATCGAACGACACGTCCCTTGCTGAAGCTCTGGCCGTGGTCCCACAAGCTATTGTCCCTGCTATCTGATCTTATTGAGTCACATCTGCTTACGCTGAACTGGCCGGGCTTGTCAAACAATAGACGCTCAGTGCATGCTAGCAACATCCCTGATGCGGCTGACTTCGCTGATGTGCCGGAGCTGTTTGCCAAGACTCGGACTTCGGACTAGCGCTGCTCGAGAGCGTTCACTCACAATTAGACGCCTTATCAATCTCGCTCGATGACTGGCTATCAACATCCACAATTGTCTCGCTCAGCGGGGCTAGCGGTGGCACTCATATGGCTCATTCAAGATAGCATGTGCAGCGTTGCGGTGCTTTGGTTGAAGGAGTGGTTTAGCAGGTTGGGATTGGACAATGGGCTCGATAATGGGTGAGCGACAACTGCATGCAGCAGATGGTTTGGCAATTGGTGAAGTGACTCAGATGGCGACAAGACAATAGGAGGACAACGAGGTAGTGCCAGTAGATGGTAGTGTACTTGTATTTAAGGACAATTTTCTCTTTGTACAATCCAAGTTACTTTCTCCCATTCACATCTCAGTTTAGCATCAGAGTCTTCAGCGACCAAGGTGCTCTTCGCATCTTCTGACTTCATCAAGAGGTTCTGCCAACCTTCTTCTAAAAAGCAACAACTGCTAGTATCGTATGCTCCAATCCAGTACTCCTTTCCGAAGCGACCTTGTGTGTCATAGAGCCGTTCACCATCATTGTCGAAAAGTTTAGATTGTCGCTGTTGCTGCATTGCTTTAGCGACTTCAGTTCATGAGCACTGGCCTTATAAGTGCCGTGTACCACGATCCTTGTATCAAAGGCCCCTCCCAATCACATGTCTTCCATCTCATTGTTCCCCTTGAACTAATCTATACCCTTCGATTCCCTGGACATTGCAGCCGCGTACCACCAAGGGTTTGGTGGTATTGTGTGGTTGTTTGTTCTTTCTAGGTCTTCGTTTTGGGTCTCGTCGAGTGTCAGTGTCTCATCAGTGCCTTGTGGATGAGTGCACAAAGCAGGAGTTGGTTTGTGGGAGTTGGTTTGCTGTTCATGTTTGACTGCGAGTAGTGTAGCGGTGTCATTGAAAAATACAAGTTATCATCACCCTTCACATCTCAGTTTCAGCGTCAGAGTTTCCTCTTGAGAATAAGGCTTGCATCTGCCTTCTGTCTTCACTCAGAGTTTACTGTGACCTTTCTGACAGCATGCACAACTAGTAAGTCCTGCAACTTCAAGTGTTTCTAAGT
Organism: Heliocybe sulcata; assembly: GCA_004369045.1. Taxonomy (NCBI): domain Eukaryota; kingdom Fungi; phylum Basidiomycota; class Agaricomycetes; order Gloeophyllales; family Gloeophyllaceae; genus Heliocybe; species Heliocybe sulcata. The sequence goes on along the minus strand of ML213522.1, from coordinate 181,227 downwards.
CTGTCCTTGTGCACCACTAGTTTAGTTGATTGTGCTCGCATCTCTTCGAGTTTTAGAGTCCCCCTCGGCACTCTGACAGCATTGGATGTGCATCTGGATTGCCTTGTGTTGGCGACACTGAATCTGCTCCCTCCAAGTCTGCACAACCCAGTGCATGCTCTGCAACAGCCGCAAGTTACTTTCTGAAGTGCACTCAAGTATCATTGGGATCACATCATCAAGTAGCATAATATACAAGCAATGCCCAAAGTGAGTGTATCAATTTTGACTGCTACAAGTCTGCACCAGTCTGTGCCAACCTATCTTTGGCCCCACCTACACATCTTACCAACAAACTGATCCCTCCGGATATACTCATACCTTTTATTACCCTGGGCCTCACACTCATCTAGCACCAAGGGTTTAGTGGTATGCTTTGTGGGCATGTCTTGCTTTAAGTCTCTTCTTTGCGGGTTTCATTGCGAGTTAGTGCATATCAGCATGTACTTAAGTAATGCAGCAGAGCGTTTGTTGAATGAGATCAGAGAGTTGTCAGGAGTAGGGAAAGAGTGAAAAATCCATAGAAATTCGAATATCACTCGTAGCATGATGCTGCAGATATGCACTATCATGCTGAGCGTGGGAATGTGCTACAATTGTCCAGAAATATGTTTTCAGAGTCCAGTGCCATGTAGGGTGTATCAACGCACCAAAGGAAGTTGCCAAGTTCCACCAGCAACATCCTTCTGCTCCAAGACAGATCAATGCAGTGGATGGCCAATTGATGGTGGAGATGTGAGTATGAGTGGTGCGGTTTAATTTGCTCTTTTATATGGTCATTTTAATACCTTTTCTTTTCTTCCCTTTTAAACAGACTCTGTAATTACTTCTTCTCTTTTTTACTCTCTTTTCTTTTTTTCTTGCATCATGGCTGCTGCAATCTAAAAGGGGGGGGTGATGTAAGGGCTCCCCTTCAGCTACCTTCACTTTCAGCTAGATGATGTCACATCATATGCCATGCAGTATGGCCACTTTGTCTTTTGCACTTGTTGAAGGGTCCCTTAACCTGTTCCTCTTTGGAACTCCCTTCAACAACATGCAGGTGAGCCCTTAGATATTATTAGTGGATGTATCTAGTGCTTATGAGTGTATGTATCTGCTTTGGAACTCCCTTCAACAATGTGCAGTGTTGCCAGCTCATTGGTTGTTAACATTGCCCTTACAAGAACAGCAATATTGGCAATTTATGCACAACTAACTCACAGATGCTCAGGACTCAAAACAATAATGGCATGCCCTGCAATGGCCAACACGCCCAAGTGTTACTATGTTCTATTGGTACTGTAGTCTGCAATGAAACCAATATCAGTTTCTACATATAGAACTTCGGATTAAGGCCCAGGCCAAGCCCAAACACCTGTGGCTTCAGGCCAAGCTGAGCCTTCAACAAGACTAGTTGCCAGACACTATGTAAATTTTGTCATGTAAAGCATTGTACAAACTGAGAGAACTTGCTACAGGAGATGTGGGCAGCTCCATGGCTACTGTATGGTCATATGCAGAGCCATGGAGCCATTAAGAGGGTCACCATCATGTTGAGTGGACCATCTCTGAGAGGTTCACACAGGGAGTGCATGTGGCCCATGGAAGGTGATGTAGTTCACCATTGCTGAGAGACTGGCACATTCACAACTTATTTTAGATGCATAGAGGGTAAGCTCAAACCTCCTGGCAATTCAGACAGATTTCCATATTTTCCATATTGCAGTAGATGTTGGAGGTGTTAATGTGTAATGTGGCTCTACATAGGTGCTTACATGTATGGCATATTATTCTCACACTTTTATTTCATCATCTGTCCTTTGTTCTATATGCTTTGACTAAGTGGCAGTGCCACCGGTGACATGACTACAATGGCAGACTATCATAGTAGGTATAAAAGGACTTGTTTGTCTTAGTTGTACAATGCTGCAATTGACTACTTCCATACTGTCTTCTGAGCTTGTGCTATTCTTGGCATCCTTCTCAACAGGAGGCATCTCTGCAAGGATGTAAGCCTGGTGGGCTTGCTAGGTTCCCATAACTAACATATATATCAGTGAGTGGCTGAGATCTCAGTCCTCAGTTATACTGCCTTCTGGTGTAATGGTTATAGTGTCACTGGTCTTGACCTGCTTACAAAGAAGTTGTTGTCTCCCTATGGAAACCAGAGAACCAATCTCCACACAGAGGAGTACTCATCTCCTGATGTGCATTGGTCCAACTGGGCTACCATGGATAGCGATGAGTGCCTGCAGGTGACCCACAGTTTACCTGTACACATGACGGGTAGCACCCAATAAGCACACATGACCCATAGTGGTTAACCCATAGAGGTAATTCGCGGTTTGGGTTCTGGGCCCACGAAAGCACCCTACTACCTGTGTTAGTTTTGAGGGCATATATTTCAAGCAGGCTGACTTCATATCTCATATTTGGCTTAGGCAGACCATTGACATTGGAGAGCAATTAAGAACCTTGTTACGGTGGGAGGGAAGTAAAATGGTACTCTTGCCAGAAGAGACAAGACAGACTAACGTGATACTAAAGTGCGGCCACTGGCACATTCAAGTGTAAGTAAGTGTACAACACTGCAGACATAATTAGAACAGTGACGTACCTCACGGTCTTCCTCTCGGCGGGTGCCGCCACCTCCGTCTTTGCCCTATTGAGGACCTTCTGGAACTCCGACACGCGATGTCGCATTCGCGAATGCATATAGGCTTTCGAGCACTTGATATGATAGTGAAGGTAGTCGCGGAAGAGTTGGATGTGGGAGATCGTCCCCTCCGAGACGGCGGCGTTGGCGAAGTGGCGAGGGAACAGGACGAAGGTGACATAGCCAATGTCCTCTGTGTCACGGAGTCCGGGAACGTGCCGTATCTCGAGCGGTGCATCTCGGTTGGAATAGAGGACTTGCGGAGCATTTTGGATGGTGGGCAGACGTCTCGCGTCGACAAATTCCTGTGATGTCTCAGTATCATCCCTCACATATCAGAAGTGAGTCTCGTTACCTGAAGGAAGACCTTTCCAAACACACGATCTGTCTCTTCCCGGAAGACAGTCGAAAAAATTACAGTGACGCGATCAGCGGACGCTTGCACGTAGATGGCCTCCTCGTCGCGGTAATGAACCTGCATGAGCTCACCCTGCCCGCTACCTGATGCCTCCAGTTCTTTCTGAGTCCGGAATGCGTGCTCAAACGGTGCCGCCAATGCATTACGCTTCAGCAGGGATACGGACTTGATGAACGACTCGCGAGCCTCTATGCCTCATCAAGAGCTGAGTGATGGACGGATAAAGCATATGCACGTACCGCCCTCAGGTGGGACTTGCTCCAAATCGATTTCAAGGCTCACATTGTATTCAGGCTCGGCCGCGTCTTTCAAAAGAGATCCATATTCGCGCTTCAAGATGTCCAGCGCGCCGTACTTGACGAGATCGCCCCAGCACCGGATGCTCATTGAGAGTAGAACAGCGGTCTTGCGCTCGGGGGTAGAGAGGTGGAATCTAACGTTGTCATAGTCGACGAACTGAACGTCGAGAGAGGATGGCCTGTAACAACGATGGTGTTGGTATGCGATGCGGATCCGGAACCGTCACTGACCTGGCGATCTTCTCACTAAGAGTAGTTTGAATAATAACATTGTGAGGCTGCGAGAATCAGTCGCTGGATACGCGGAAGAGTTCACAGTAACGGACCTCTAGCAAGATCATGGTGGACGAGTATACCCCCTTGCAGCAGACCTAGAGGCTACGCTATTAGCAGGCGAACGCGGGCCGAGCCACAAAGGTAAGCAAACAGAGGACGTCGGAGAGGATTGGGAAAGCTGTCGCAAGTCGCTAATCAGAATCTTCCAGCGTCTGCTACCTCCAGATAGTCTTCTATCGCGAAATAAACAAAATGGGTGCGTCTGCTTACTTCCCTCGACTGTCTCCCATGCTAACAATGAGCTTCAGCGCCAAAAAAGGCACAGAAAATGTCTCTGAACGAGTTCCTTGGGGATAGCGGCGAGTGCACTTCCTGTGATGCTACTGGCCTTAAAATTTGACTTGGATTGCCGTAGCCCTAGGGTCCTGGGCAGACGAGATGGACAACTTGCCTACCGCTCGTGAGTATCGCAACTTACCTCTGGAAATCAACTATTGACTCCCGTGCAGCTTCCGCACGGCAGGACGATGATAGAGGGCATGACAGAGGCTTCGGCAGAAGAGATGATTACCTATCATCCAGGAGTTAGTCGCGTGCATCGTCCCTGTCTCGTTATCTTATGGATATCTGCTGCAGCCGATCGCCCGCCCAGAGAAGATCTGCCGCTCCCCACTCAACCCCCATACACTGCTTTCATTGGCAACCTTGCCTTCGATCTCACCGAGACTGAGCTTGCAGATTTCTTTGGAGGGTCCAAGGTACACTGGTTGGACATCCCTGTTCATATAGGACTCTGATGGATCAGAACCTCAGGTCAAATCTGCCAAAATTATCAAGGATCGCGAAGAAAAACCCAAGGGCTTCGGTTATGTCGAGTTCGTGGACTTAGATACATTGAAGGACGCTCTAGATAAGAGTGGATCGGTGTGTACCGCTGTCAAACTGCTTCAGGTTATTTTCTTACGCTGCGCGAAGAACTTTGCTGGTCGTACGATCCGGGTTAGTGTGGCGGAACCACGTAAGCCCTTCTTTTCTTCCTACCTTACACGTCTAATTGCCTCTTAGCCAAGGAACGCGGAGGTTTCGGTTCATCGGAAGACGACTCAAAATTCGCCAACCCATGGCGCCGTGAAGGCCCCCTCCCTGATTTGCCAGGTGCCCGCGACTCCTCCCGCCGGCGCTTTGATGGTGCATCCTCTGAGCGCGAGCGACCCACGTCCCAATACGAGACTGTCAGCGATTGGCGATCCAGCCGCCCGGCCAGGACACCAGCGCCCGAGCCCGAGACCCCTTCTTTCAGGAGAAGGGGATCTGGATTCCTTGCTGGTGAAGGAAATGCTCCCCCTCCCGAGGCTGATGAGCCCTGGGCAATCGGCAGCAAATTCAAGGCGAGTACGGATGAGTCGCAAGGAAGCAAATTTGGGAGTGCAAGGGGTCGGGGCGAGTTTGCTAGGGAGCCACCTGCCCCGGCAGTGGCTGACGAAGGTGATTGGCGAAGCTCAGCCAGGCCCAGGCCTGCTGCAAGGACCAGTGCATCTCGTACGCTCACCTACACTCGCTTTGCTGTCAGAATGTGTCTCATGCTTCCCCCCCAGCGACTGGATCCACACCACCGACGCCGCAAATGGGCCGCAGGAAACTAGAGCTTCTTCCTCGTACGGGCAGCTCTGCGAGCCCTACACCGCTGGCCTCCCCGAAAATCGCGCCTAGCACCGTCTCCGGTGGTTCAAGTCGCTCAAATCCCTTCGGGGCTGCCAAGTACGTTGACCCGTTATGTGACCACGGTACGGTTTCGAGCTGAGTGTGTACCCGCAGGCCCGTCGATGTAACTGCCCGAGAACAAGCAGTCACCCAAAAGATCGAACGTGAGCGCGAGGCTGCTAGGGAGCGCGTTTCGCATCCCATGTCGCGTACCTCCTCCCGAACAGGCACAGAGCGTGCGGCATCCTCAACGACCCGCTCTCCGCCGCCCAGCAGCTCTACACCTCCAACTCCCAGCTCGCCGCGCTCGTCTTCTGCTCCGTCGGCCACCATTCGCCCTGCTGTGAGCTTTGCGTCCGCAGCGGGCTCAAAGAAGGAATCGATTCCCGAAAATAATGACCAGGAGGAAGAGGAGGCTAGCAAAGAGAGGGTGGGCGAGATCACCTCTCAGATCGCTGAGGTCGCGATTTAAGGATTGCGCAGCGAGGGCGGTGCTCTGAGTTTGTTATTATATTGTGGACCAGCCGCTTAGCATTATTAGGTATGTAACCACTTTGAACAAGAGAGGGAAGAATGGAAAGAATGGGAATAGTGTAGCTTATCCGCCATTCTCTGCTCATCTGCTTTGCCGCACTTCAGGATCCACGTACTTCATTCGTCCTCGGCCTAACACTCTTGTTAGAAAGGGATTCTCGCATTAGATGTTGTATCACACCTTTGAATCGGATCCCAGTCTCATTATGAGGCGTAGATACAGTGTATCTGCTCTTGATTGCTTCAAGCTCTCTACGGCGACGCTCTGCCAGGCGCTCCATCTCCTCGCGCTCCAGGCGGGCGTCATATTCTTCCGGGGACTCCTCAGCCTCTCGCTTTGTCTTCACGCCGTCGGCCTCCGTTCTACCTTCTGGAGCACGGCTGCGCTCACGGCGCTCCTTGTGCTTGCGTTTGTGTTTCTTGCGCTCTTCACGGACATCATCGCGCTCCTTGGTCCGCGACCTCTTGTGCCGCTTGTGTTTCTTGTAACGGTCGTCGCCGCTGTCTGAGACTGGACTTTGGCCCCGTGTGCGATCTCTTAACTCTTCTGGTTGGACTGATTCTGTCAGATTCACGGTCACTACAGTGTTACGCATCTGATATTATCAGTCACCTTTCTCATCCGGTGCTTGTGGCTTAGCCTTGAGTTGTAGTTCCCCACAGTTCGATACCACGACTGGAACGCGAGGACGGTCCTTCTCGTCCACAGGGAATTCAGCTATCTTCTTCACGACTTCTTCGTAGCCTCGGAGGACTCTGCCAAATACTACATGCTTGCCTGCAATAAACGGAGATTAGCTGAGTGTCAGGGTCAAGGGAAGCGGCTATAACCGTTTAAATGGGGACAGTCGCGTAGAGTGATGAAGAATTGGGAGCCGTTGGTATTTGGGCCTTTGTTGGCCATGCAGACCAAGCTGTAGATGTTCATGAGAGCAGGTGAAAATCACAGTAGGACCGCTTACCCTTCGGAGTCAAGGGGACGTGACAGATCCTCATCTGCGAATGGTCCACCATAGATGCTTTCACCGCCTAAGCCATTGCGTTTCGTGAAGTCTGGCAGGGTGACGTGGCAGAGCCTAGAGTTCAGGAAGAGTTACATGAGGTGTGAGAGTCTTTACTTACCTCCACCCTGGATCATGAAATCCCTAATGGATCGGTGGATGATACTGTTCTTGTAGTACAGCGGTCGCTCCGATAGGTGAGAAAGACCCTTCTCCCCTGTACATAGAGCACGAAAGCTGGCATCCTTCAGTTCTGACTGCATACTACGGACTGCTACTCCCTCACTTCTCGCATGTTTTCGGTGCAGTGTCCGTGAATAGTTCAATAATAAGCCTTGATAATTAAATCGGTCAATCGGCTATCACTGAGCGCAGAGCCATATGACATACCTTCCTACAGGTGCACCATCGATGGCGAAGTCCATAAAGACTCTCGGGAGCGGCATGACCGTCGTCGACGCGTCTTAATGAACGGAAGAGAACAAGATTGGGGACAAGAAGCGCCGCCATCGTGTCGGAGGCGTCTTCCCAGGAAATGTTGATGCGGCGCCACCACGGGTCCGGCCACCCTCTCCTTAAACGCCCCATCCTTACACGCCCCAGTACACGCTCTGTTGCCTGCGACGGTCATCCCTGCGTATCAACCCTGGCGACGAACACCTGCACCAGAGGCACCGCCATCCGAGACCCTGGCGCCACATTCTGGCGATAGGCAGCAGTACTCAGGAGCAGCAGCGCATACACTATGCGGGACTTCAATGCTGTAGTGCTGGGGGGTACGTGTCATGCAATGTGTGATGTGGCATATCTCAAGCTGAAAGCGCATCAGCCGGAGGGGTCGGCAAGTCAGCTCTCACAGTCAGATTTGTCAGGGACGTCTTCGTCGAGAACTACGATCCTACTATAGAGGGTGAGTAGTCGCTTGTTTGAATTCACGTAAGAGGATCTGAGAGTCCTCTGTAGAGGAGTACCGACGCAATATCGAAGTTGATGGTCAGTTATACTCGGTGAGCAGAGATCTATACGACTCTGGAGTCCCTTTCGCATGGAGGCTATGCCGAATCTAAGCGTTCGTAGCGGATCTACGAATATGAAATGGTATGTGTGATAGTCTTCGGGGTACGGTACACCTGACCGAAGCCACAGCCTCTCGCAGCTCTCTTGATAGTCCTCCTAAACGAAGCCTCGCATAATGGACTGATGGCTGTGACTTAGCTTGAGGTCCTTGATACCGCCGGCGCAGAGCAGTTCACCGCTTTGAACGAGGTTTATATGAAGGTTAGTAGCTTGCTCCTAAGTGGTCGTGTCCAGATCCCGCCTGATAAGCAGCATTGTAGTCTGGTCGGGGCTTCATCTTGGTCTTTAGGCAAGTCTCCCACAAGCTAACCGGGTCCTCTTAGCCTAAGCCATGGATGCCAGTTTAACACAAGAGGCTAGTCTTCGCGAAGTAGATAACCTGCGCCAGCAGATTTACCGAGTGAAGGGCGGTAACACAGTGCGTAGCAATCCCGCTTCTTTCTATGTGCATTACCAACACCGAGACTTCTGCAGAATGTGCCGATAGTTGTTGTCGGGACCAAGATGGACCTCGTGAATGAAAGGGAAGTTCAGCGCAATGCGATTCAAGATCTTGCTACCCGCTGGGCCCTTCCGTTCTACGAGACATCAGCGAAGAAGAATTGGCATGTACACGAGGTCTTCGAAGATCTCGTGCGGCAGATGCGCGACCATTATCCAGCCGACCCGCAACGGAAGAAACGGAAGCGCGCTTCCAATCGTTGTCCCATTATGTGAAATCAGCTCTGTGCCTTCATCATGCTATAGAATAGTAAGACCTATCTCCTAGCTGCTGTATGTATCACTTAACTGCCTACAGTTCTCGCACTCATATACCAGCAAATCTACTCTATGGTCCCATTTATCAACTATCGTATTGTGTTCTTGAATATGTATACCCTCCAGTCTCTGCTCTCGTAGGCTAGATCACTTTTATATGCGGATCGGATGTCTGGACCTTGCATAGCTACTCACCCTGCCACGTTCTCTTTCTGCCTCGAAGCTTGCAAGCTTGAAGCTTTGAAGTTTGAAGTTTTGAAGTACGAAATGTTGAATAGTGTCAGTATCGGGTGGCGGGAACGGCGTGCCTTATTTGTACATGTTAGAGTGGCTTTGTCACGCTATGAACAAAATAGGCGCCGCAGACGCCCTTTTTGACACTCACTCTCTCCTTCATTTACCCTATAGACAGACATGGTACGTACGTTGGTCTTCCAAGCGGTCACGATACTTACGGAAAGTACAGAGTTATCACAACAGCGGCGGACACGGTGGTGGTTATGGCGGCGGCAGTTATGGCGGCGGCTACGGTGGTGGAGGTGGAGGTGGAGGCTGGGGTGGAGGGGGTTACGGCGAAGACAGAATGAGCAATCTCGGCGGTGGCCTGCGTAACATCAATTGGGACATGGAGCGGCTGCCGAAGTTCGAGAAAAATTTCTACGTCGAAGACAAACGCGTGGCTGCGCGGAGCGACAGGGAGATCGAGGAATATCGTCGCGCCAAAGAAATCCGAGTACGTGACCTCCTGCAGCGACGTATTCTCGTACTTGACATTGGTTGCAGACTCAAGGCCGTGGCGTGCCCCGTCCTGTTACTTCCTTCGAGGAAGCGGCCTTTCCTGAGTATATTATGTCGACGATTCGAGCCCAGGGCTTCGCCGCTCCTACATCGATCCAGTGCCAGGCTTGGCCTATGGCATTGAGTGGACGCGATGTTGTCGCCATTGCACAGACAGGAAGTGGCAAAACTATATCTTTTGCCCTGCCCGCCATGCTGCACATTAACGCGTGAGTAGTCGCCCGGGCAGTTCTCGTAACCTTGCTGAAGTTCAATCTGATGTGCACAGGCAACCCTTGTTGGCCCCTGGGGACGGACCCATAGCCCTCATTCTTGCGCCTACGCGCGAACTTGCAGTGCAAATCCAGCAAGAATGCCAGAAGTTTGGGTGCGTGCAGCTTCCTCATGCTCTCTGTCAATATGTCAGCGCTAACGAATTGTCTACAGCGCTAACTCTCGCATCCGCAACACCGCAATCTACGGTGGTGCGCCGAAGGGCCCGCAAATCCGTGACCTCCAGCGTGGCGTCGAAATTGTGATCGCTACGCCTGGGCGTCTCATTGATATGTTGGAGACCCAGAAGACAAACCTTCGCCGTGTCACCTACCTCGTCATGGACGAGGCTGATCGTATGCTTGACATGGGTTTCGAGCCACAGATCAGAAAGATAGTTGGTCAGATTCGGCCGGACCGTCAGACGCTCATGTTCAGCGCTACATGGCCGAAGGACGTGCAAAAGCTTGCGAATGTGAGTGGATGACACGTTTGTGCATTATCATGTGCTTATCGGATGGGCCTAGGATTTCTTGAAGGACTTCATTCAAGTCAACATTGGCTCCATGGAGCTCACTGCCAACCACAACATCCGACAAGTGGTCGAAATTTGCAGCGAGTTCGAAAAGCGTGCTAAGTTGATCAAGCACCTCGACCAGATTAGCGCTGAGAACGCGAAAGTCTTGATCTTCGTCGGCACGAAGCGCGTCGCGGACGACATCACTAAATATCTCCGTCAGGACGGATGGCCAGCGTTGGCCATCCACGGTGATAAAGAACAGTGCGTATAGCCTCCTCGTTCTCCCTACTGCCGGTGTATACTGACCGGCGCTGGTTAGGCGGGAACGTGACTGGGTATTGAGCGAATTCAAGGCTGGACGCTCGCCCATCCTGATCGCCACGGATGTGGCATCCCGTGGTCTTGGTACGTGATTTCCTTTGGACAAACTTCGCGGCGCTGTTCGCAGAGTGCCCAACATATGTCTGCTTTGACATACCCGTACTGGGCATGTCGGGGCATGACAACTACCAGCGTATTGTTTTGTTTCAGGTTCCTAGGGCTCGCCGCCGGAGAACGACAGGCATAGGTCACAACGCGCATGGCTCAAGAGGAATCTCGGTCTTTGTTAAGTTTCCCTCTAACCTCTCCAGTAGGACCGTGGCGCTCTTTCTCGGAGTGTTCATGTTTCTCAGCCAACGAACTGGTAACACTGTTCCTTGGTATGACGGAGTGGTTATGGACACTCAAAGCAGCGGATTAACGGAACGTCTGATTGGATCGTTTCACCTCTTGGCTCGCCCAGCAACATGCGCACATCCTGCCTGTCTTCAAGCCGGACAAGCTTTGAACTGTTTGGTTTCAGCAGTTTCATTGAGGCCCTCAGGAATCCTTCCATACGCTTGGCGGTCGCTCTGTGACTGTCGAGGGGTTGTCTGTGTGCTTGGAGTGCCCTTATTGATGATTGCTGTCTGCTTTTCATGCTTGGCATCTTCTCAACTTCGACGTACTCGTGCGCCTTTGTTGTTCTACTGTATCTCTGGCTGCTGGCGCTGTCATCAGATGTCAAGGATGTAGGCTATGTCATCGTGCGTATCATCCGCATCTCGTCACTGGTGAGCTTGGTCTGATTGGCATGTCTCAGAACTATGATTTCCCGAACAACTGTGAGGACTATATCCACCGTATTGGTCGTACTGGGGTAAGTACTGGTCCTGCGTAGATGCCGTTCGACGTGTTCACTTTTCATTATAGCGCGCCGGCATGAAAGGCACTTCCTATACCTACTTCACAACTGACAACGCCAAGTCTGCTCGCGACCTGCTGAACATCCTCCGGGAAGCTAAGGCTGAGATACCCCCTCAACTGGAAGAGATGAGTATGTTCTCCGGCGGCGGTGGGCGCAGTGAGTCTTCTCGTCGTTATCCCAAGGGCATTCATACTCAGGCATTGCTGCAGGCCGGTACGGAGGTGGTGGTGGCCGTGGCCGTGGTGGAGGGGGTGGCGGCGGCGGCGGCCGTTATGGCGACAGGAACGGTGGTGGCGGCTATGGTGGCAGCAGGTGGTAACCGGTGAGGTCTGAGAGTCGTTGCTGCAGGACGCCCATGCATGCTTAGATTCATTCTTGCGTAACTATTGTACTGTTGAGCTTGGCTGAGACTGTACGCAGCCTGCGGGTGTGCAGCTCTCGCCCGTCTTGTAATCGTTATAGAGGGCCTGCCGGGCGCGACCAGACGCTCTTTTGCGGTATCTTCGTGCTGTACCGGGAGCACTGAGGGCCTGTTCGGGAACCTGGGGTTGGGTCCCTATAAAGTGGTGTTCTGGTGCCTCCGATGGGTCATTTTTCAAAGCAAAATTACTAGTGGAGGCCATGGGCTTCCCCGAACAGGCCCCTGTATATTAATACCAAGACTTTTTGCATAGAAATCACAGTTATTAAGCTGACCTCTAGGTTAATATTTAACTGTACTAATCGTTGTAAGGTGCTACAGGAGCTCCATCAGCCCAGTACTCTGCAGGGTGTTTTGTATACATATAAGCTTGATTTACGGACTTTTTGCTTGAGCTGAAACGGTCCACGGTCGCGTACGTCACTTGACGGTTCCACGTCACGTGACAGTAATATACAATAAATAGAGACACTAAGTGTAGCAATTCCTCGAATTTCAATTCTGACACGCCAGAGGCCCGTTCACTGGCGTCGCCGAGGCCAGTGGTCAACCGGGGATCCGAATGGGCCCGAACGGTAGGCATGCTATATAAGATAGTAGCATTTAATGGCACTGCTCCCGGCTTGTCTGGTATCGTAATGTCCTCGGACTCTAGTGTCTCCAAGTCGGTGTACACTATAGGTGGTCTGGTCGTTAACGTTTATGAAGAGCCGGTCGTGCGCTCGTCGAGTCTTGACCCTGTCGTACTGTTCTTCCTCCATGGCAGACTTGGATCGGCGAACGAGCTTGAGCAGGCTGTAAAGCCCGTCCTGCAAGGGATCGGTGCGAAGAGGGATGCCAACTCTGCCTTGAGACCTCTGATTGTCGTCACTTTCGTAAGTACTATTGGTGTGATGAATGGCTGACGGACTTATGGAAGGGACGAATGGCCTTTGGACTGCAGGATCAGAGAAACCATGGGACTAGACTCGTCGACCCTAAGGCGAATGAGGCGTGGAGTCGTGAAAATGGGGACAACCATAACGAGCGGCATGCGTGTGTACAAAAACACTAAAGCCATACTGCCGCAACTAACTCTTGATTATTTTGATAGCATAGACATGTATAGTATACAGAGTGCGTGATCTGCGCAGAATGTTTTGTATAAGTAGAAGGAGACTGATGGTGCCGGCTGCGTACAGCTGGGACAGCCGGGGACGTCTCCTTCCTGATCGACTTCCTCCCCGCATACATATTCCCGCACGGAGAGCGGACGGTCATGGCTTGGGCAGTGGCGGGCATCAGTCTTGGCGGGCATGCTACATGGATTGCCTTGAAGAACGGTGAGAGCACTGTCGGGATATCAATACAACTGCATGTTTACTGAAGAGTCGGGCTGTAAGACAAGCGGCTTTCCACTGGCATACCTATTATCGGCTGTCCGGACTACCTCGCGCTTATGCGGAATCGGGCAGTACTCACCTCGACGCCCTTTGAGCCTCCGCAGGTCCCTGCGACGCTTCTGCGCCTTATACAATCGCAAGACCCCGCGTCCACTGCTTACACTGCTTCATCCCCTGCGGAGAACCCGTACTATGGGAAGAAGATTCTGGTGTTGTCGGGGCAGGAGGATAAGCTCGTGCCCTGGACAGCTTCAAACAAGTTTGTCGGGGCGCTGGTGGTGGGGGAGAGCGGGAAGAAGGAGGTGTTCCTGCAGCCGGGGGCCGGGCATGAGTGTACCAAGGAGATGCTTGGGAAGATGGTGGAATTCTTAGCGGCGGAAGTCTTGGCACAGGGGTCGAAATTGTAGAAAAAGACTCCGGACAAGGCTGTGATGAAGTCACACACACCCATAGAGCGAAGTATTCCTGGCTGTGTGGCGGCCTTGGCAGTTGTGGCCAACCTGAAGTTAGGGTCAGAAAATGATGCAATATTATGTAATATTGGACGATTATTCCATGAACAGAGCTACGCACGCGATGCTCTCCGCCACCATGGCCGTACCAGAAACGCCGCAGGCTGGGTCAAGGGAGAAGGATGCCTACGAAATTCGGATAACACCCGGCGGAAAGATACAGGGATGGGTGGCCAATGCTTTGGAATTTCTGGAAGTAAGGATGTGTGCACGACCTGAGATATGGAGCTCATGTGAAGTGACAGAAGAATAAAAACAAACCATTAGTCTTGCATACGCTGCCGGGCAAGCAGAATAAGACGCCGGAGATGGATGGACAGAATGTCCGAGACACGACAACGCGGACTACAGAGACGAGAAAGCAGGGCCTGTCGCCATCAACGTCCGCAGTCCCGCGACTGATCTCTGTGGTGGAGATCATCAAAAGAGAGTTCATCAAGTTGGATGGCAGCCCAGAGGACCGCACGCTACATCAGTACAACCAGATTGGGTGCCTAGAGCAAACGGACACGGTAATAGATGAGACTGGCGACGAGGCTAGGCGAGATGCATTGCTGAAAGCGCTGGAAGGGAAGAATCAGTAAGGTCTTGTTTCACTTGGCCAATTGTGTGGCTGAAGGGCTTCCTAGCCTTCGAATCGCAAAGACACCTTATATGAAAGTGACCTTGTGTCGGCAGGAAATTCCAGGATTGAGCGCAACGTGAGTGCACGCAATATACCCGAGACCCGTTCTGAACTTGGCCGCGCAGATACCAAGGGTCTGTCGCAAAAAGACCATCGAGGTCTGCGACGGAGCGTGCACGGAAGAGAAACGACGGAAATGGAAATAACATATAATTACGTAAGTGTGGGAGTGGCGAAAATGTGGCTCAGTGGTTGTTGGCTGTTCACTGTTACCGTGGCCTCTCCCTGCACCGAGTGGCGTCTGCTTATCTCCTCTTGTTTGCAAATCTTCTACGGTTTATAGACTGTACTCTACTAGTAATATCCGTGCTGTGGTATTTACCACTTTCCGCTCAACGCCTGGCTGTGCAGCACTCCAGCGAGCCAAAGTAGGCCATGGCCCGTAGAACCGTGACCGCGTCGAACCGCGCCTCCGCGATCGCGTCCCCGACCCCGCACGCGACGCAGACACCCGTCCCCTCCTCATCAGACCCCGACCTCGCCCTCCTCAGGAGACAATGGAAGTGGGCCGCCTTCAGCCAGTTTTTCTACACATTCTCCAAGCTCTTTGCGATGGAGGATGTTACTATAATGGTGAGCGACATGAACTGTGGCGGCACTTTTGCTGTTGCCTATATGTCGTTGTCGAGGGTCAACGTCGGTCTTACATGCCGTCTGGTGATCTTAGGATATTGAGGAAGATCTCGTGCACTCCAGAGCCATAGTCCTTCCGCGTATCATGGCGCGCATGCTGAGTACGCTATCGGGTGACAAGAAAACCAAGTGCGTATGCTTCCATCCGTGCTCCCTCCTGCACAGCCTCACCATACCCCTCTGCTTTGCATAGTCTGGACAACTGGCAAATAGCTCTCCGCCGACAGTACATGAAGCGCAACCCCACCGCCAACCCACTTGGCCCCGAACCGCCCAAGGAATCCGCAGACTACGACGAGCCTACCCTCGACGCTGCCAGTCGGCTCCAGTCTACCGCTGAGCCTGACCAGGAGCACGAGCCCAAGCTAGAGGACACAGACGGTGCTGTCCCCGAGTCTGGGAACCACAAGGACACAGACGTAGGCCCTTCTTCATTAAAGGAAGGGACAGATGTATTGTCCCCTGTTCCAGCTGAGACGACCGGCGCGTCCTCCCCCGCCCCGCAACCCAGCGTGGTGGCCAAGCCTTCCTCTCCAGAACCTCCGGCAGAGGAGTCGAAAGACTGGCTTGACCTTCCCATGCTAGAAAAACTGGACTCCATGCAAACCATCGCCGAGTGGCACTTTGACTGGCCGCAGCTTCGCATTCGTAAAGTCATGAGGGACGACGACGAGGGCGCGAACTGGGTGCGTCCGTATTTCCTGAGTCTCCGGTCAATGAGATTGTGGCCCTAATTTTGCACAGAGAATCGAACCGATAGGTTACGACTCGAAAACGAACGCGTACTGGTTAATTGGTGGTTAGTGCTCGCCTTTTTCTCTGCCTGTCATGTCCCGTTGTCTTTTTGCCCACATTGATGTCAAATTCTCAATTTCCTTAGCCGAGCGTCTTTGGATACAACGGGCACTGCCAAAACCCCCGCGCCCGCCGAAACGCAAACGCGCTGCGCCGAAAGCGAAACCGAAGCCCACCGCTACCGCTAAGAAAGGCAAGCAAGCCGCTGCACCTATCGAAGCAGAATATAAAGACGACGAGCCTGAGCTCCCCGCTACTTCCAGAGGTTCCAGGGCACGGGCCACCAGAAGCACACGACAAACTCCCAGCACCAGAGCCGCTGCAAACAAGAGTGGTAGAAGTGCCGGTGCAGCTGGAGGAAGTGGTGAAACGAAGAAAGGCGACAGGGCTGCGAAGCGGCAGGCGAACATCAAGCTGGATGCGCAGGCGAAGGCGTTTGCAGAGTATAAGCGCGAGACGGCTGCTGATTCGCGTCGGTCGTCTAAGCGCCAGAAACTGGAAGACTCGCCATCCTCGCCTCCCACAATGCCATTGACTCCTTCGAAAGCGCCATCGTCTCCTTCGAAGGGGGCCGTGTCGAGACCGGTAGGGACCAGGGTAAGCCGGCGGCTCAGAGGGACGACGGGGGACGAGGAGTGGCAGGAGGTGCCGGAGGAGTGGTTGAAGGAGCCTGTTGAGGAGGAGGGGCAGGATGAGGAGAGCCCTGCGATGCGGACGAGGGGAGGCGCGAGGCGAGGAAAGCAGAACCAGAAGCAAGCGATGGAGATGCGGACTGGGACGGGACTGGAGAGTGACTTGGAGAGTGCGAGTGAGCTTACGTCCTTGTCGGATGATCTAGAGGGGGAAACGAAGGAACAGGAGGGACTGGGCGTGGAGGAGAGTGAGCCTGCACAGCCTGAGTCGGAAGTGCCAGCGGATTTTGTGGAGTGGGAGCTTGTAAGTACTTTTCTTGGGAATCCAGCATAGACACGCACAACTCATTCCGTGACCATATAGATTGCGGTAACACTGTACGAGTGGGAGCACGTCGCAGATCCATTTGCGAGGTCGACGCACTATTCGGAGAAGGCGCTGTATAAGTTGTTGACGAATGATATTGTGCCCTTTGTCACTGAGGAGCTTCGCGTACGTCTGTCCTCCTCTTTCGTATGACTCGGATCCTCAGCTATATTATAGGAGATTGAAAAGAAAAAGAAACTCGAAGAGGCTATCGTTCACCGCAAGCGGTCATCCCGGATTGCTTCAAAGGTGAGCGCGCGAGAGCAGGCGCGGATCGATGCGGAGAAGAGGGCGGAGGAGGAAAAGGCTCTTGGGAGGGCAAGGAGGGCCGAGGCGAGGCAGAAGCAGGAGGAAGATTCAAGGGCGAGGAGGGAGGAGGCGAGGGAGAAGCGGAGGAAGGAACGGGAGGAGAAGGAGAAGGAGGAACAGGAACAGGAGCGAGGTAACAACCTGGCGAGGTGAGTACTCCGTCTTGTAGGGACGTAGAACCGCACTGATGTGTGCGGCTTAGTTCGTCCAATGGCGCTGGTCCTATGAAATCCTCAGGATCGGAGCCTGTCCAGTCGCTCTCAAGGAGCGGGACTGCGAGTGGTGTGCAAACTCCTTCGGCGAGTGACTGGGAAGTCGATTGTGAGGTGTGTGGTAGACGGGGTATCAATATGGTAAGTGCCAATGGGTTGGAAGGTGCTCCTTATACTGACTGCCAGTTAGGACGGCGATATACCTCTCGTGCAATGCGAAGTCTGTAAAAAATGGCAGCACCAGCAGTGCCACAATCGAGTAGATGAGATGTCCGGGCGACGCAGGCGGAACTGGAACCACGTGGATTATCACTTTATGTGCCAGGCGTGCCAGCCGAAGCGCGCCCTTCCTCATTCACAATCGCCACATCCCTCGTACAACCTGGGTGCTGTGCCGCCTCCGCCAGTCACTCCCACATATCCTCCAAAGGGAGTCACCCTGCAGTGGAACCACTCGCGGTCGGGGAACAACACTATGTACCCTGCGACCGGGACGACGCCGTACCCTGGGACTGGTGGTTACGTGGGCAATCAGACGTATGCGCCTGCTCCCGGCCCCTTGAATGGTCAACAGGCGCAATACTCGCATTCGAGTCAGGCGCCGCAGGGGTACGGCGGGCCCATCCAGTTCGATTATTATCAACCCCCGGGCACGAGCGCACCGTTGAACAGGGCACCCGCGCCGAATCAGTATGCTTATGGAGGGTACCTGGCGTCTCAGGTACGTGGTGACAGCGCTTTTTGAAGAAGTTTAGCGTGCTAAGTATCGTTGCAGGGCCATACGCCTGGGAGATGGAATGCTGCGCCGCCTGCGACGAGTATGAATGGGTTCCACCGTGCAAATGGGCTGCCCCCGCCGCCACAGCCTATGCAGCTAAACCCGGGAAACTATAGTGGCCATGCGCCGGGGCTCCAGAATGCGTACCCGCCTCAGGCTGTCCAGCTTGGTCCTGGACAGTATGGTAATCATGCGCAGCGGACGCCAAACCCTGCGCCTCCGCCTTTGCATCAGCCGTACCACGGCCACCCGCCCCTGCAGCCCAGGATGGACTCTGCGCCCTCATAGTTATTGTGCCGGATATGTTAATATCTAGAATAACTAGATCATATAGTTACACGTAGCTGCATTTCAGCGTCGTCTGCCCGGGTCTTCTCGCTTTAACTGACTCAGATGTAACTTACAACAATAGCTCTGTATAACGTATTTGTAATAGCATTGGTATACCATAGGATGCCCACATTCGAATTCAAGTCATTTCATTGCGACTGGACAGTCAGCGGAGGGTTTGGTACAGTGTATAGCACTGGCTTTTGAACTTGAATGGATCGCCGTCATCGCCTTCTTCCCTGCAAGAAATAAAGATTCAGCATGCGAATGGGAAAAATGCGAGGACCGATGCGTACTCTGCCGGTGCAAGGATACGCAACCCGCGGATGTGCGTGTCTTTACCGTTCATGTGATTTGCGAGGACGATGACCTGCAGCACGTATGCGCCGACGGGTTTACTGTTCACAAGGTCTCAGGAGTGCAATCCACAGATTGGAGAGAGGAACATGCGTACAAGCCATCCCCATCCTCGTTCGGCTCGGTGGTGACGTCGAATGTTATCCAGCCGTCGGGCTTATCGAGCGTGATGGCACGGATATCCTGCAAGTCAGAAGGACCGGTGCCGGCGCGGACCGCGATGGTAGATGGGGTGTAGGAGTCGTCGAAGGGGAAGGAGAGGTGGACGGATACTTTCTACTGGTGCGAGATGTTCGTTCGCGGTCGCGTGGAGTATCAGATCACGTACTTGGATGGTTGTTCTCCCATTGAACTCGATCATGATGAAGTGTGGCTGCCCACCATCGGAGCTGAATGATTATGAGTAGGTAGGGAGAGAACGGAGGAGAGGAACGTACTGCCAGAAGGTCTCTGGGTCGCCGTCCGTCAGGCACTCAGGCCCGAAGCCAAATTTATACGAGGAGACTGTCCATCGACCTGTGTGACCGATGTCCGGCCAGGGAAGTTTTGGGACCGTCCTACCTGCAGACGCATCGAGTATCAGCCAGTCGTCCGAGCTACGAGAAAGTAATACTTTCCTGGGTGAACGATAGGGAGACCGTCGGCGTTCGCTGTCGGTGGCACGGCGGCAGCAAGTGCGGTTTGAGTTGGCGGCACGTTTGCGGCCATGCTGGGAGTAGCTGAAGAATGCACAGCCACCGACCGCGTTTAATGAGATCGACCCACGTCCGACTCCGCCACATCCGAGTGCTCTTCGACAGACCGCTCTCTGCACATTAGTGTTTGCGGTAGTGTTACCGGAGTATAAGGACATAAACTGGGAAGGTTCGTTTCAATTATGACGGATAGGCTCCGGTTGTTTATTTAGTTCTTCATTATACCGTAGGCATTACTGAACCGAGATGAGGCTATCAGAGATCTGGCAGAATAGCCGTATTCCTGGAGCTCGATCTGTCTGACCTATAGACTATCAGCTCTCTTCATACAGGGTATACATCGTAGTCATACACTCAATCCATAATTCTTACATCGCAACATCGCAAACCAAGCAAGCTTCTACGTTCACGCCACTTCGAATTCCTTGACCTGGTCATCCATCCACTCCCAAAACTTCCTCCCCACCTCCGGGTCCTCCGCATCCTTCCTCGGCGGGCCTTCGCGTGCCCAGGGGACGCCGTACTTTCATCGCGACCCATGTCAGCATCGCTCTCGAGCATCCCATCAAGGAAGCGTAGGGGAAGGCGTACCTTCCCGTTCATATCGAGTCCCTCTAGTGTCGTACCTGCCCATAGCTGCGTGACTGCGCCGTATGGGGTCGGGTGCAGGCTGAATTGCTGAGGGACGTGCGTGCACAGGTCGGTTATGGCATACTGAGTAGGTGATGGCCACTTACGTTGATCCATCGCTGCAGGCGCGGAGTGTATCGCCGGATGTCGCTCTGGATGCTGCCTGTCGAATTGTAGTAGTCAGGGAAGCAGGGCACAGATGAGGTCGGTGGCTGGCGGACCTGGGTTGACTGCGACAGAAACGATGCCTTGATCTCCGTATCTTCTTGCGAGCTCTTTCCCGAAGACCAGCGTTCCCTAAACACAAGATATCGCCAAATCCACTTCAAAAACCATTACGGAGACTGAAGATGGGTGACTCACAAATTTACTCTGCCCGTACAGCTTTCTACTGCTCAACTTTCTTCTTTCCTTCCCGTCCCGGAACGTCGTGTAGTCGAGCCCACCCTGGAGGTGCGTCGAGGAAGAGGTATTGATCACGCGCGTTTTGCCTTCCGGAAGGGATTTGGCGGTGGAGAGAAGAGTAGGGAGCAGGAGGTGGGTGAAGTAAAAATGGCCAAGGACGTTGGTGCCGATGTGGAGGTCGTAACCTTGGGCGGTCAGCCAGTCGATGGGAGCGTCTTGCACTCCTCTAGCCATCTAAGTTTGAGTATGAATCGGTGGTGTATAATGTAAACCTACGCATTTTTGAAGAGAACATGAATTTGCGTCTCTTTGCTGTAGAAAGCGCGTGGAGATTAGTCCAATGGAGGCGGCACACAAGAGGGAGATGCTGACCTTAGGAAATCTTCCGCGGCTACCTTGACAGAGTTCAAGTCCGCTAAGTCGAGAATCAGATACTCTGGTTTCTTTCCCGACGCCTTCTCGAGGTCGGCAATGGCCCCCTCAGCCTTGCCATGGCTTTTCGCGGTGATGTAGACTTTTGCGTTGCGTCGCAGTAGACCCTGCGGGGATATGAGTAATGTGCGGAGACGCTACACAGCACGAACAGTTACACCGACTTACCTTTGCAATTTCTTTGCCAATTCCGGTGGTAGCACCAGTCACTATCATTACTTTTCCCGACAAGTCTGGCACATCGCGGTCGATGTCGAACTTTGGCTTCCCGGGGAAGGTCTGTCTGAACGCAGATAAATAAGCACCCATGTCTGGAGGTCTTGCAAGGAGCACGTCTGAAACAAAGGATCGCCACTTATAAGAATTCTATGGATATCATGGGCTTGATTTTCTACGTCATCCTGGGTGTCAACGAAGCAACGAAGCTATGCGTATGGAGCAATTCTGGGAATGTAGAATCAGGTCAGAAACAAAGAATACTCTAACTGCTTTCAATGAGTCAACTCAAGGTAGTGATCTGGATATGTATGAAGAGCGATCCATCATGTTGTCACAATAAAAAGAGGACTGTAGCCGAGTCGTTCCAGCAGTGCAGTACACGTTGTGGGGCGTTGTGGCAGTGCTTTTGACGGCCTTCTTCCCACGAAACAGAGAAAGCCGGAGATCTCCGACAGGCTCGAACCGATTCCTGCCATAACGTCTGGATCTCCTACTTGACTCGTACGTTCAGCTTGACTTCGACCCATCCATGGCTCCCTGAAACCTCGTAAAATTAAGGTTGATTCCAGTATGACCGACGCCAGCTTGAACCATCTCGATGACTACTCGCGATATGGCCGACAGATGATTCTGGACGGCTTTGGCTTGCCCGGTGCGACGCCAGAAATCCTATCTCGAGTCCATTCCTTACGATTGAATAGGCCAGGTCGCACTACAGAACGCCTCAGTCGTCGTGGTAGGAGCAGGCGGGCTAGGGTGCCCGGCCCTGCAGTACTTGGCTGCGTCCGGTATTGGTGAGTTTACTGGAGCTCTATGCGGCCCAATCTCATTTACTCCTATCAAGGTCGCATCGGTATCGTCGACCACGACGTTGTAGAGCTCTCCAACCTTCAAAGACAGATACTGCACACCGAAGAGCGCGTCGGTATGTACAAAGCCGAGTCTGTGGCCCAGGCCCTCAAAGCGTCGTACCCACCACTCCTCTCTTTAAACCCACAACTAAACCCAGAGCTCTTCCAGCCTCAATTCCCGCTTAACTATCGATGCCCACACCTGCGCCCTCACCTCCTCTAATGCGCCCACTCTGATCGCTCCATACACCGTTATCCTCGATTGCACGGACAATGCTCCCACACGCTATCTCCTCTCCGACACCGCCGTCGCTCTCGGCAAGCCTCTCGTCAGCGGCGCCGCGCAGAAGTTTGACGGCCAGCTCTGCGTATACAACCTCAACAACGAAGGCCCATGTTATCGGTGTATATTTCCTAAGCCCCCAACCCCGGAGAACGCGGGGACGTGCGAGGAGACGGGAATACTCGGCGCGGTGACGGGTGTGATTGGAACTCTGCAGGCTGTGGAGGCTATCAAGATAATCGCTGGGCTGCATGGTACGTTTCAGGGCAAATCTGCGCCTGCCATGCTTACAATATACAGATAATAAACCCTCGCTCCTCATCTACTCCGCCCTGTCGGTGCCTCCCTTCCGCAGCATCAAGCTGCGCTCACGGCGAGCAACATGCCCCGCCTGCGGTCAGGAAGGCACAAGACAAGGGAGCATCCAGGAGACGGACTATGTCGCATTCTGCGGCGGCAGTCGGCCGGATTGGGAGAAGCTGGGGATGGTGCCCGGGGATGAAGGGTCGCGGGTATCTGCAAAGGTGCGTCCGTTGAAATTTAATTACGACGTTGATGAATGGATTGGTGTGTACTATCACAGACGCTCAAGAACCGACTATCCGCTAGTGATACAAGTAGCGTAAAGATCTTGGACGTCCGCCCACGTACGGAGTTTGGCATATGCCACCTCCCTTCCTCAACAAGTGCGCCTCCCTCCTTTCCAGCTCTACACTTGCACTTAATTTACATTGACATCCTCTCCATAGACATTCCCCTGCGCGAGCTCACCGCCGACCCCTCGTCCTCTTCCCTGCTCGAACAAGACACACAAACGAAAGAGATATATGTCCTCTGCCGGCTCGGGAACGACTCGCAGATCGCAGCGAGTGTTCTAAGGGAAGTTGGGGGTAAGGCCGACATAAAGGACGTGATCGGCGGGTTACGGGCGTGGACGAGGGATGTCGACCCGGCGTTTCCTGTGTACTGAGCTCTGTTGTGTTCCAGACCGGTCGCGTCGCTCGGAAATATGCCGAACAAAGTTTGCATGTTGACCGGTGACGCAACTAGGATGAGAAGACGTCAAGAGCGGGCGATATCGCAATGCGCAACATCGTAGCTCTGAGTCAATAGCTTGAGACACTTTTGCGCAGAGTCTCTCAAGCTACTGACTGAGTGCAATTGACGGAAGATGCGGTGGCCGGAAATAACGTGCAGTTGCGGACAGTCCAGTCAGGCATGCTTTGCGTGACTATGTTGTCTCGGATTGACTCGCGGCGACCCGTGCGGTCTGTTTCTAGATGAACGAGACATGCGGCGGGCAATGCTGTCATACCCCGCGAGACAGGCGCTTAGGAAGACATAAAAGCGGCCCTGGGACGAGAGAGAACGGTAAGATTTTGACTCGCTCATTATCTTCGGTCTTGTACCACCCCCTGCGCTCAGCCTAACCAGCTATCCTTGCATTTCCTTTCACGCACCCCCCCGCACCTGTACCCACACCGCACATATATTACTAAACCCTTTACCTCCCATCTTTATAGATATCCGATATGGTGAACAAGATCGTTCGCGCGACCTACGACGCCGAGTACGCCATGAAGCAGAAGGCGCGGAAGGTACAGGCCTGGTGGAAGGAGCTGACGAAGGACCCGAACGACATTGGGAGGCCGACGCGCGTGGTGGGACGTCTGGAGCTTGGGGAGTTGAGGAGGAGGATGCCGTATGCGGAGCCGGGCACGTTCAAGAGGAAGTCCTTGATGATGCAATAGGTGTTGTGCTCCTACTTTTCTTCTTCGTGCTTGCTTTGTTTGCTTGGGGAGGTGGTCTTGCCGTTGTGCGCTGTCTGAAGGACGGTCGTTCAGGTTTCTGACTGTTGTTCCATGTTCGCTTGTGTTGCGGGGAGGGCCGTTTTCACTTGGACCCGGGGATGGGATGCGTCTTCTGATCTGAACGCTTCCGCTGCTGTCTGCATAACCGCGCTCGCGATGGCGTTGGGGACGTCGCGAGTTGCTGAGTGGTGCGTGACGCCGGGTGCCGGATGGTCGGGGACGTGGGGGTTGGATATGGATATGGGGGTCGGCGAACGTGTTCGATCTTTGTCTTTTTTATATGTTAGGATGCATGGGATGCGGTGTGCTGATCATACTTTTGCTTTGAGTTGCTCTAGGAGTTCTCGTCGGTTACAAGGCGCGCTGGACTACGTCTCGGTACGTAACAGATTTGTGTTTTGTCTGACTGCATGCTTACATTTATTCCGTGTATGCGCAGAAGTCTGCCGGTCGCACTGTCGTCTCCAACATCTCATCAGAGCGAAGGCCGTACAAGCTTCAGTCTCCCAAGGCAGCCTTACCGATCTCCCATGTTGGCCAGCATCCCCGACAAAGGAAGCAATAACGCGCGATGCCGAGATCTCATCTCTGCCGAAGGTGTCGTGCGATAGATTCTTCGTCTCTTCCTCCACATTTGGTTGTTCCGCATGCCGAGCGGATGCTGTGTGTCGCAGTTCATTCGACCGGAACGTCTCTGTTGTTGTCATGCATAACCGCGCTCGCGATGGCGTTGGGGACGTCGCGAGCTGCTGTGTGGTGTATGATGCCGGAGACGGGAAGGCGGGGGACTGTTGTGTTGGACGGGTTACCCAGCTCGATCTCTGATTTTCCTTTGTCATTTGTGTCCGAAACTATGAGTAACTGTGCTAACCATTTGACCTACCTGTCCTAGACCTGCGGGCTATCTTAGGCCCCTCAAGAATGCTCGGGGCTGTCGATGCAAGGCTTCGGTGAGTAGCATGCTTTCTCCCAAGTCTTGAGATGCTGAAGGGTTCGGTCTAGAAGATAGAGCTGCAGCTAAACCGACATGAACGCTCTCGTGTCATAGCACACTGCTGCCAAGTCCTCACAGTCCAGTCAGCACCAGCTTACCAGCCTGTATACCAGATCATCAGGTGTTCAGAGTAAGACCAAATGCAAGCGCGCCCTTTCGAGTCGCCGGGTACTGGCGACACTCCAGTCGTCCGCGGGGACAAGGATGGCCGCAATGGGTAAGCCTTGGTCTGATATGCCTTCGTTGAGTATTGAATCTCATACGGTTCATCCAGCTAGCCCGATCGACCTGTAGAGTTTAGTCATCGACCCATCCTCAAGTGTCGGTCATCATTCGTCCATCTCAAGCGCATGGATCGGAGGAATGTCACAAGCATAGGAATAGGATACAGGTGTCGTGGACAATGGTCTTCTTCATCTCCTGCGTGTTAGTCGTTACTTTATTTGCTGACATTGCGTACCCGATAAAGTACCGGCGTTACGTTCGCCAGCCTGTTTCGCGGACAGCTGGGACGTGGGACATCACGGGTACGATTTCACGACTTCACCTCATCTCTGCTCCCTTCCATGGCACGCGTTGACAACTGGCCGCATTTTATTTTATTAGGACAGTTTCAAACTATCGGCAGACGGGGGAAGACGGGAGGACGGACCGGCCTTGGTAATCTCATCCCAACCCATGTGTATCACCTTTGTTGGCACTTCAGGAGATCGTGTTTGTTGGGGGCACGTATCTCTTGCAGTGTCAATGAAGGCGCATGGTGAGATGTCGAGGTCGGGGGAGGAGTGCTGGATCACGAAGCAACAAGCGTGCGTAGGGGGAACCTCTGTCTGTTTGCACAGGGTCTGACATGCTGCTCTTAGGGTCCCAAGAGTCCATTCATATCAACTCGAGTCGCAGGCGCGCTGGCATCAAGATGGAGCTACGAGATGGGTGGTTGGGTCTGAGTGACCATGTCTATTGCGACACTTGTAATGTTACCGCTCTACATCATCATGTATTCTCTTTGCTTCCTAACTGTATGGCATCAATAGTTCTCGATCATGCGCCTGGTGACTTCCTCCGGCGTTCCTTCTTCCATGCATTTATCAAGTTTCTAAGGCAACCTCAGTCAGTCTCACCTCATCATATACGGCTAACTGCGTACCTGGTTAACCCGAAGATACGCATCGACCAAGCCTTCCCCGAGAACGTCCCGTAGGACAGCACCGGCTGGTCCAGCAAGGTTCTGTCTGGCCTCATCCAGCTCCCGAGGCATTCTATCCTTTATCCCCAAACTCGCCCTCTCCTCCTCACTGAGACTAGCGGGCATCTCCCTAGTACCCTTCACCTCCAACCGCCGTCCCTTTCTTACACCATGCAAGCCAGCGCCCAGCAGCGCCGCCAACACCAAGTGCGGGTTCGCCGTGCCGTCCACGCACTTGACTTCAAAGTGGTTGACCTTGGCGGGGCAGAGGCGCACGGGCGTCTCGCGGTTGTCGGGGCCCCAGGCGGCCCAGGTGCCGCCGCTCCAGACGCCGTCGTCCATGCGCGCGTAGGAGGCGCGGGTGGGCAGCGTGAGGGCGCATGCGGCGGGGAGGGAGGCGAGGAGGCCGGAGACGAAGGCGGCTTCGAGGGCCGTGAGGTGCGCGTCGGGGGAGGGAGGGAGGGGTGGGGCGGAGGGGGAGTGCAGGGAGATGTGCGTGTGCGCGCCGGACCCTGGGTCGGCTGCGATGATGGAGTGTTAGTGAACCCGGTGGCTTGGTGGATGGGATTACGTACAGCCGTTGTTGGAGAGACGTGGCGCGAAGGTCGCGCGGAGGCCGTGCTTGGATGCGACGTTGTAGATTGTCTCCCGGGTGAAGACTAGCGCGTCAGCAGCCTTGAGAGGGGTGAGCGGGCCGGTTACGACCTCGTACTATCATTAACGTAACGTCAACAGTCATGGAAAATTTTGGAACTGCTGAGATGGCATTACCTGGCCGGAAGCGGCCTCGGCGTGATACATCTGCAGATCGATGCCCGCTTTGACCAAGCACTCTGCGATTTCTTCCAAGACTTTCGCCTCGAGACTGCCTGATGGTAGGGCAGTGGAACTGCAATACCCGCGGTTGTTGATTACCTCTACTGGGTCGGTGGACTTGAGCAAGATGAATTCGGCTTCAAAGCCGACCAGAAATTCGACGTTGCATTCCTGTTTGGCATTCCTACAGCCAAGACGTCAAACCAGCTGCCCCAAAACATACAACAAACTACAAACTTACTCTTCTATTCGCCTGAGGGTAGTCCTTGGACACAGGTCGACGTCGAGAGTCTCCTTGCCGTCCTTTCCGGTAATATGCTCCTTCTGCTGGAACCAGCCCATGACGCTGGCGTGACCCGGGGCGTACGGGCATATTCTCAGAGTTGCGAGGTCCGGCGAGTACAGGTACTCCCAGCAGGAATCAAAGCCCTCTGCGAGCGAGACGAAGACGAGGCCCAAGACGTTGGAGTCGATGGTGAAGCCCGGGCGCGCGGAGGAGCACAGGTCGAGGAAGTACCCGACCGGCAGCACGCGGTATCTGACCGTATTGATGAAGTCGACCCATTGGACGCGTATGAATTTGATGTGTTTTGACGCGTCTCGGAGGTCGTCGAGGGTAAGCGCAGGTGCCTTGCCCTGGTTCTGGGGAGTGAACTTGATGCCATAGCTCGCAGACATAGTGCTTTAGAGTATGTATCCTTGGAGGAGGTGGTTGGAGTGTGCTGAAATGAGGAGAGAGGCACAAGCTTTAAGTAGGGACAGGTACCTCGAATGATGTCAAGCCGTGCATTGTTCGGTTTCCGAAGCAGGAAGCAGCCCCGCCTTTGACTGCGAGTGACAGGTCGGACAGGCGGCAGAGGAGCCTCGAATGGTAATCGGCCGTTTTGTAGTAGCGAAAGCATATCGGAGTGGCCTCCAGCAGTACTGTAACTTGAGGATTAGGCCAGCAAGTAGCGGCTGTTGGAATGCTACATACGTACGGCCGCGTGTTGTAAAGGCGTGAGAAGCCCAGGTATCCGTTCTTTTCCGAGTAAGGAACTAGTATTACACCGGAATGCACGCATAGAAATGCAATCATCTCACAGTCGAGCTCCTCTGTGCATTTTCATAGCGTCGACCGTCCGATGTCTCCTCGACGCTGTGTGCACATTGCAGTACCCTTTGCCGGCGGTGTGGCTGTGCTCTCCCCATGGCACGCTTTCTCAGGGCCTCAGCTTGTTCAGAGCGCGGCTTGCTCTGGCGGTATACGTATCGTCCTCGTCTAGTCACCCATAAGGAGCTTCGAGGATTCTAACGGCGAAGATGAGGCTTTCACTATCCTTCGTCGCTCTTGCCCTCTCGGCGTTCGTTTCCGCGGACCCGTTACAAACAGTTCTCGGTCTCCAGGATAACACGGACTCTGCCGGCCTCTCGTCTCAGAACCAGCTGCTAGAACGCATAGAGGAGTTCTCCGAGCTCACCTCTGACCCAGTCGAGCTCTATAAGCTGGTCGATCCGGCGGGTGCAGCTGACCTCGACGAGCCGCGTCTGTTGCACATTTGGGGCATCCAAGATTCCGAAGAGAATGCGGAGTGGGTGACCGAAGGGGACAAGCTGAGGTTGCATCAGCAGGGCATAAAGTTCACGGACACTACGGAGACTCAGGACTTGGGCAAGAAGAATGCGCTGAAGGCTCTGGCTGTTACTGGTGAGTGCAGCGGGCATGGGCTAGTAGTGCAGTGTGTATTTATAAGGTCCCAGAATTCCCAAAGATATCATATGGCACGCAAGTCCGGGACGTCATCTCGCATCTGTCTGCTCACAACATGCAGGACAACCTCGAGAAGCTGACGAGCTTCTTCAACCGGTTCTACAAGAGCGAGAACGGTGGCGCTAGTAGCCACTGGGTGTACTCCCAAGTTCTGGATGTACGTTCTACAGCCTTCTTGTTCTCGAAATGTTTTTTACACACCTAGCCCGTCAATAGATCATCGCCAAGGCACCCCCTTCCACGCCCCTCTCCCTCCGCAAGTTCACGCACACATTTCCACAGTCCTCCGTCATCGCGCGTTTCGAGCCCAAATACCCTTCACCAAATAAGACCGCAGCTGTGATCATCGGCGCGCACCAAGATTCCGCGAACTACCGCTTCCCGCTCCTCCCCGCCCCAGGCGCGGACGACGACGGCAGCGGCACGGTCACCATCCTCGAGGCGTTCAGGGCGCTCGTCGACAGAGGCTTCACGCCCGAGTATCCAGTGGAGTTTCACTGGTACGCCGCCGAGGAAGGCGGGTTGCTCGGATCGCGTGCTGTGGCTGCTGAGTATGAGTCGTTGGGAAGGGATGTGAGAGCTATGATCCAGTTTGATATGACCGCATATACGAAGCAGAGCCATACACCGACTGTTGCGTTTATTACGACGGACGTTAACACGCCTCTTACGGAGTACACGATCTCGTTAGCGGAAGAGTACGCTGACTACCCCGTCCAACGTATGCGCCCCTTCCCGGCCTGAACGTTCCTCACTGACCTTATTCTTCTCAGGGGCCAAGTTGTTTCCGGGTGCAGGCTCGGACCACATGTCGTGGCACCGCGCCGGCTACCCCGGCGCGTTCGCAACAGAGGGCGACCCGTTCACCGAGTTCGACCCGTACATTCATACCAGCAACGACACGATGTATCTCGCGGACGGCGAGTTCAGCTTCGAGCACGCGCTCGAGTTCTCCAAGGTCGCGGTGGCGTTTGCTGTCGAACTGGGTGGTTGGGTGTGAGCAGGCCTGAGTATTGCTAGTAGAGGAGATGGCATGGCTGGGTAGGGAACAATATGATGGTCCGCTGTTATCCTGGCCATCTTGTCCTATAGCTACTTAGCGGGCCAAACCATCTGATGACGTCACGCGTATTGCAGCTGGCAAAGCGTGTACATGACAATACAAGTCGCTTATACGCAGGCTCTATCATAGAGCGAAAGCAGAGGAGAGACCGGCAGCCCTCCTACGAGCGACGAGTGGCGCGACATACCCCCCCCTTTGGAAGGAAGCAAATAGTGGCACACAACGCGCCTGTCTTTACCAATACGACCCCCGAAAAGTAGTGTTGCCGCAGCGCCAGCGCCAGGGCCACCCCAGCGCGATTCGAGTGCGCGCTGGGTCACCTCAGTGCCACGCTACCCTACGTAGCAGCGCCGCTGGCCTTAGCTGATCTCTATTACGGATTATGCCGAGAGGTGAACTACTCTAACGAAGTCTGCACTAAGTACTACAGTTGAATATTAGAGTCCTCGATATCTTCGTTGAGGGCC
>ML213522.1:0-149907 GCA_004369045.1 Heliocybe sulcata | reverse complement strand
CACGTGATCGCAACCAGCGCCACTCTGGAGCCGACCAGGGTGCTGCAGGGTCACTCTGTCAGCAGGCAGAGTTGCCACTCTGGGAGCCAGCGGCAGCGCAACTCCAAGCTCACCCTGGCGCTGCGGCAACACTACCGAAAAGTGCAGTCCCACGAATGCATTATCTAAGCATCTGGCGTTATGATAATATTCACCGTTTGAAACAAGTCTCTTGTATGGTCTCATGGCGTAGTGGTTAGCATCGCCGGCCAGTAATGTTGCGAATCGCGGTTCGATTCCCCTTGTTGCCGATGGTGTGATTTTTGATTCTTGTTTCCCGATCCCTTTCAGTAACACTTTGCGCTACCTGGGAGACGGTTAGGCCGGTTTGGGTTATTTCGTCGGGGTTAGGATTTTTGGGTTAGGATGTTCGGGTTAGGCTGCGGGTAGGGTGAGGGTTTTGGGATACCTTCAAGGGGGGGTCAGGGGGGAAAGTCCCGGTTAGTTAGGATCAGGTTCACAAAGTCTTCTGCAGGGACAGAATTTATTCCTGAAGTGCTCTGTTGTTCTGTCATTAGCTGTCACCTCGACTTGCTTCCGTTCCATTGGACTCAGGGCTTCCGCGCGCATTGCACGTGCCATCAGCTCAGTCATGTGATCGTGAGATTGCACTTTTCGGGGGTCGTATTAGACAAAATGAAATTCCTCAACCTCCGTCCTCGAAAAGCTGCACTTGTCAGAAACCTCTGTTCTCGCCGCCTGCAGCATTCACAATAGTTGGTGAGTATTTCTACTTTACGTTATCTTTCTTTTCTATGATGCGTACTCTGTAATTTGCGTTCGAGGGTCGTCGGTCCTATCCCAAAGGGGCCACTCGCCGGTGTGCCCTGGGGTCGGCGGTGTGAGACAACTATACACACTTCTGATCTTTGCGTCTCTTGATATGTTTTGTTCAGAGCTGACCGTAATCTCCGAGGTTTTAGTGAATTCTACTCGGATACAGACGCCCTGTAGTGCTCGGGTGTAGGCGCCCAAGTCTATCGTTTGTTACATAAGCGTGTATAACGCCTCTGTTCTTAGCCACTTCATCCAATACACATCTCCTCTGCCTTTGAATCATCGCCATGTCTTCCGAGACGCCATCTACGAGCGCAGCTGAAGCCGCCCCGCCCAGTCAGAGCACGGAAGAGCCCGTCTCGTACAAAGTCTTCAGACCACCGCAGTCGGGCCCCTCGCCGCCGCGTGCGTCCGTCCCTCCTAACGCTGTGGCACCCGTTGACCTTGCGATCGGATGAACAGCTGAGCTGCCCGAATCGTACTTTACGCCGACGGCCGCGGATCTGCAGCTGGCGCAGGCGCAGCTCAGCGCGCGCACGCAGGCGCTGACGGATGCGCCGTTCAAGACGCAGGCGGCGAGGGAGGCGGAGGCGAAGGTGAAGCGGGAGAGGTGGCCTACGGTGCGTTTAGCTTCCTGTGATATGATTTCGTCCTTGCTGGATATGTGGTGTGCAGACGAGGATCCGCGTCAAGTTCCCCGATGGCACTCAGCTGGAGAAGAGCTTCCCCTCGACCGACCGCATCAAGTCTGTATATGTCTTTGTTCGCTCTTGCCTACGAGACGACGTCAAGCCGATCAAGTTTATCCTCTGTCCGTCTCCTCGATCTCCATCAGTGTTCGCCTTCCTCACTCGTGCTACCCACAGACCAACCCCCGAGACGGGACCTGAAGAACTCTGATCCCAAAGTGCGCGACCTCTCCCTCTTAGATCTGCAGCTTTCTCCTTCATCGGTGCTCCTCCTCCGCTTTGAGGACCCCCCGCTGAACGGTACGCCCCCTTTTCTCCTCCCACTTTTGCCAATCTCGCGAACCTTAACCCTATCTCTTCTGTTTCTCTCCCTTGTCTTCACCTCCCAATCAGACACCGCCCTTCCTGCTCCCCTTCTCCCTTCCGTTCTCTCGCACGTCCAAGACCTACCAGCACCACCGAGCTTCGACTCCGATGCCTCATCCCCAGGTCCGGGAGGCTCAGGCGGCTCCGCGCCAAAACTGAGCGCGAGCACGCTGATGCAAGGCGCGGAGAAGAAGGTGCCCAAGTGGTTCAAGATGGGTTCCTCGAGTGAGTCTTGAGTCTCAGTACCATGGCTGATGGCGGATGCTCATTGTTGCTCCCAATGTCAGAGAAGTAAGATCGGGAGGCGTGCAGACTTCCGAGGTTGTGTGCTGGGATGTGGTGGTGTTTGGGTTGAATGTACGAGTCTAGAGGCAGCAAGTGAATTATACGATTTACAATGGAAAGAATGACATATTGCATTGATGCAGGATCCAGAGTGCGCCTCAGATGACCGCGAGCGGAAGCATCCTATGTGGCAGGCGCGCTGGGTTGCTCTGAGATATTGATAATAATCGACAACAGCTTGAGTTGGGGAACAGTGGTCCCCTGTCTCCTCTAACGCCTTTCTATCCAGAGTGCTCTACGCTCGCTCAGCAGACACGAGGATATTCGGCTACCCCTCTCTACCCATCTACTGCGAACATAAGATTCCCCGCTCATGTCTTCTGGTGGCTCCAGGGGTTCGATGCGGCAGATGTAAGACCCTCCCGTTATCTGTTACCGGGACTCAGCTTCCGCTGGGTGACCAAGGTACGGAGATCCGGGTTACCTGCCCCAGATGCTCGCGGCCTTCCTGAAGGCGAACGTACGATTCTCCCGTTATATCTTCTG
Organism: Heliocybe sulcata; assembly: GCA_004369045.1. NCBI lineage: Eukaryota > Fungi > Basidiomycota > Agaricomycetes > Gloeophyllales > Gloeophyllaceae > Heliocybe > Heliocybe sulcata. Next base: position 147,205 of record ML213522.1, on the reverse strand, counting down.
AAGCGTCGAGCCGCTGGATGTATAACTTCCCCGTTGTCAGTCCGTCGCTAGTGTCGCTGCTGGTCTTCTCAGACGCGGAGACTTGGTGATGAGGATCAGGCGTGATGACTTCAGGCGGGATTCGGTCAACTCGGGCATCTACTGGGAACAGAGGCAAGAAGCTCCGTGGGACCCTGGAACAGACATGGCGATGGCTGCGTGGTAAGTAGTGCCGTCAACGAGTTCAGGAAGTTTTCAGCAAATTCTATTTCGACTCTTTCGTTAGGCCGGGAAAACAGACTTGAGCGCAGAGGTTCAACTGAAGGGAGACCGCCTACAGGAAACAGCGTCACGGGCCGGTGCAGCAAGGTTGATGTCCTTATCATGAACGATTGTGGTGAGAACGAGGAGAATCTTCTGACAGTGAGATAACGAAGGGATGCCACTATATCACGGCACACCTCCCTAGATCTTCCTCTCATACTCCCGTCTACCAGATGCTCTGTCGCATACTACCGCGGGCACGAATGCCATGTCAAACCTCGTCGTCACGGATGGCATGATCCCTTTCGTTGTCGGCAACGAAACATTCGAGACGTACTACAAGCTGGTGGGTGACATATCCAGCTCTCCGAGTCCAGCGTGCATTGTTTTGCATGGGGGACCGGGCATATCCCACGACTACCTCACACCCATCTCCGACCTCGCCGCGGGACCTAGCGCGATCCCGATAATCTTCTACGACCAAATCGGCAATGGTCGCTCGACCGCCCTCCACCATAAAAACATCTCCTTCTGGACGATAGACCTCTTCATCGATGAGCTCGAAAATCTTCTTGCCCATTTTCGCATCTCGGATAACCATGCCATCCTAGGCCACTCGTGGGGCGCAATGTTGGCTTCCGAGTTCATCATTCGGAGGCAGCCACAGGGTTTGCGGCGGCTCGTCCTTTCTAATGGGCTTGTCAGTGCCAAACTTTGCAGTGAAGCGCGAGCGGAATTGCGCAAGCAGTTGCCCCAGGATGTGCAGGATGGCCTCAAGAAGCACGAGGACGAAGGCACCACCAAAAGCGACGAGTACAAATCGTACATGTCAGTCTTTTGGCAGACATTCGGATGCCGAGTGACACCATCTCCTCCCGATGTCTCCTACTCCATGTCCTTAGCGGATACGTACCCGACCGTCCATGACTCCATGTGAGTTTCTTCTCGTATACTAGGAGATATTCTCATGTTTCTCCTAGGATGAATGGCCCTGCTGGACTAGGGGACAAATGGGACATTCGAGACCGATTTCATCTTATGCGGCATGTCCCCGCGTTGTTGATCAACGGGGAATTCGATTATATGACCGACGACGTCTGCGGGCCATGGTTCTGGGCATTGGACAGGGTCAAATGGTACAAATTTTCCAACTCAAGCCATATGCCTTGGTACGAGGAGCGGGAGCTCTATATGACACTGGTTGGCAGCTTTTTGAGACAGTGATGTTTTCATTGCATTCGTCTGAACCCACTCACAACTTCTAAGCTCATGTAACCACGCCTGTTGTGCAAAATAATACCCACCTTTGTCCTTGCTGAGGTCAGCTCTCAGAGAAGATAATAAGGCATCGATGTGTTCGCGTCCCATGATAACCAGGACCGAAAAGTGTGCGTCTTTCTATCATGCACAGGCAGTCCGTTGATCAGAAGCTGGCGGCAACTTCGCTGCTGACTTGACAGAGTTGGATCCTACTATGTCTTCAGAGTAGTACGTGGAATGGTGTGTTCTGCTTCCAGTGCGAAATTGCAAGCTAACATACATCGTATTACTTGAGCTTCTTCTTCAGGTACATGTTTCCCTTCTTCTTCCTTGACGGTCATTGCATCCCTCCGCGCATCCATCTCCTCCTAGGACTGCGGTGCGCTGAAGTTTCCCTCAGTACCTCTGACCTTCTCATGGTCCGCGAGATTGGCTTGCGCTTCGTAAACAGTGATAACCGGGTTTTCTTTCCTCTGCACGTCCAAAAGCCATTAGTCGCAAATATAGCGAAGGATAGTAAGAGAATGCAGGGAAGAAAGGCTTTGAGACGGACCTCTGACCACGACCCTAGAAAACCGACATAATATATGCGCGTCGTGTCCGCGCCTTGCGAGGCGGGGAAAAATAGTGTGATGGAGGTGAGGTTAGAGAATTTGGCAGGCCTGAAGAGGTTGTGAGTGCCCAGGACGCCAGGAGAAGTTGAGTAGACTCACATCACCGAGTACTCGCCCACTTCACGGCCCTGCGCCACCGCAAACTCCTGCGTGGGCTTCTTATCGGCGGCGTCGGAGAAGTCCAGGTTGTTCTCGTTTGCAAACTGTAAGCTCCTTAGATGCCATGCATTGAGACGTGTAGAGAATAGCCCACGAGGAGAACCTTGGACGGCGTCTGGTCAGCGGGGCCGGTCTTGAGGAGGACGGCGCGTAGTTTGACGGAGCCCGTGAAGGGAACACGGAGGATCCTTTATGTCATAGTTCAGACAGAGATGCAAATCAAAACACTTGTGAGCATGATGTGGAATCGTATACAGATGCAGCGTACAACTGGTCGTCTGCATCCGACTCAATAAACTGCCCCAATCCACATAAACTTCGGCATCATTCCTAATTCCTTCCATCAGCGAGACTTACCACTTCCTCATCCAACCGCTTATCCCATGGCTTGATGACTTCCGGGCCCTCCTTGTCCGCGTTAAGGGCGACGACATTGGGCCGGTCAATGCGGACATAGAGATTGTCCTTGTGTCCACCGGGTTCGTCGTGGTCGTGAGCGTGAGCTTCATGGCCGCAGTGGTCATCGTGGTGGTGATGGTGCGACATGGGGGAGGTGCGTGAGCGTTTGTGGCAAGACGTGTGGCAAGACGTCAGCCCTAACCCTCCACACTCCCGAAGCCACACCACGCACAGCCACCATCAATCGGGCAGATCATATCGAGTTCCTGATCTGGACATGTCTTGGCGGCTTCTCGAGCTTATGCACAAGAAATCAGACCTGTGACATTGCATGAGGCTCTGCAACCTCGACAGCTACAGACATTCATGAAAGCGACCAATACTCTCTTCGGTATGCCTCATTCGGAGTCTGAAGACTATCATTTGGCCTGCTGATTCCGACTGCTATATATGCATAGATCTAGGCGAACGCTCTTGCAGACAATTCATTTTATGGTGTGTACAACGCAGCAATTGGTGATGACTTATTTTGTTCATCTGCTCAGAATTAGACTCCTAGTTTCATCTGTTGCACGGTGTAGTGGTGCATTGAGTACTTATTCCGACATCCTTGTACCATAGCAATACCCTTTCCGGGCTCCGCGAGCATCACAATGACCGTCGAGGGTCCAGGCTGGCATTAGATTGATCAGCGTCATTCTGTCGATATACATCATTCACCGTCTCATTCCTGCATAGATTAGAGCACGAGCTTCTATTGTGGCAAGACTAAAGAAATATTGTGATTAGACAAGTAATCAGGGCATAAGACATCAGATGATAGCAACAACAACAATTAGCCACGAAATAATTCAAAAATAATCAAGGCACGACATGAAGCAGTCATAGTCGATACATTCCGTCGACAGAGGGTATCAATCATCACGGTCGTGAATAATTTAAATCATCCATCATCACCGTCTCGCAGAACTTGCCACAGCCCTATTCCCAATCCCTGCCGCATACTCCAACCTCCCGCTCTCATCCGGCCTCCTACTCGCCAAACTCGCCGTGCTCCCATTCTTCTTCGAGTCCAGACTAAAGCCGTTCCCCTTCCCCACCACCACCGGCATGCTCAGCCGTCTGATCCACCCCTTCGACTTCTCCGGCCTGAGCGTGATGGGCTGCTCCGGCGGTCGCAGGTCCCGAGGCGACGGCGTGGCATCTGGCGCTCTGTACTTGCTCGCGGAACACCGGTCGCATCCGCAGTACGGCGCATGGTCCTTTGTCGGTGTCGTCGGCCGCGAGCGCGACGTCGATGACTGCTGCTGAGGATGTTGCGGGGAGCCAGGTGCAGCCAGATGTGTCGTGCTATACGAGTACCGATGCGGCAGCGCCGTCCGAGGTGCGTCGTACTGCGGTCGCTCCCCGAAGTAATCACCTCTCGACCCGAGCACCCGCGCCCGGTCCCGCTCGAGAGCCAACGTCCTCTCCTCCAGCTCCCTCTCTTTCTCTCTGAGCACCAACTCCTTCTCCCTTAGCTCCAACTCTTCGACACGTTGCCTCCTTCTGGCGAACTCATCCATTTCCTGTGGACGACCTTCGCTGATCATAGTCATCGTGCGCTCCCGGATACCCGCGTCTGGCATGCGATACCGCCCGCTCTCGCCCGCGTAGGACATAGCCCGTTCCGCAGGCGGTGACATCGGTCGAGGGCGCGGGACAGGAGAGGTCGGCGTCCGTTCATCGCCTTGGCTCTGGTACTTGCTAGCCAGGTCAGACACGCTCAGTGGCAAGCGTGGTACATCTCTGGGCGGGGGAGAAGCAGGCGCCGTCTGGGTGTGCACAGTCAGCTTCCTAAGGGGGCTGGCTAGAGCGAACCACTCACATTACGATCATATCGACTCCTCATAGTCGCCACAATACTTCCATTACTGGTCAACGAATCCCTTCTGCCCGAATCACGTCCTTTCCCACTTGCACTCCCCTCTCCACTCGCACTTCCAGTGGTCTGTACTCCCAATTCTCGATCATCCAAGAAATCGCCATTGGGATAACTTTCCTTTTCCCTTGCCGAGACTCGCCGGGACTGCTCTTGCTGGTAAGAGGAGAGTTCCGGCAGAGGCCGGCGTTTCGGGGAGGTTATGTCGAAGTTGATGTTGTCAGATGCAGATGAATTGGGAGGCGGAGATGTCTCTGTAGAATTTGCTGAAGCTTCATCTTTCGTCACCGGCGGGCCACTCGGCGCATGCCCATTTGTATTCGTGGTAGTATTACGTTCAACTGCAATAGCTTCAGGCATGTCTGAGGGAAGCTCTTCCAACGGCGACTCTGCCAATCGAGGTAAAGTCGTGAAACTGGCATGCGATACAGATGAGGAACCTTGCGACTGCGATTGCGATTGCGGCTCCGTTCTCGGCTGTTGCTGATGGGCATCCTGAGCTCTATCCAAGGAAAGTTTAGTGGGCGACGATGGCCCAAGAGGCGGGAGAGGGAAGTGCTTGGGCGGATCGGGGAACGCCTCGAGAGTTGGGCTCGAACGGCCTTGTGCCTGCAAATCATCCCGCTCTCTGTCCGGATTTGCATTGAGGCTCTTGTTCTGCCGCTCTGCGATGGACGCAGACCCATCCGTGCTTGAGTGGGAGGGCTGTTGTCTGCCAGTGGGCGTGGTCGGCGGGTTATACTGTGGTGGGGGCTGTTCAAGCGGGTTATACTGACCGGATGGTATCCCCGGCCCTTGGTCCGCCACGGTACCCTGAATCATATCGTCGGTCGCCAGAGCTCTTTGCGCCTCGTACTCTTTTCCTGATAGTCCTACGTCTGGGTCCGGCAGGTCCTTCGGGATGTCGCCCGTCCACCCTCCCTCGCACAGAGCACGCCATTCGCCGAGCTGTCCTATGGTGGGTGCGAACCGTCGAACGCCTTCACAAGAACGCAACCACTCCCCATCAGCGATACGAGACAGATACGCCGCCGCACTATAGGTTGTGAAGGTGTAGCGCTGGGTAATGAACAGAGCATGGTTGCTGGAGGGGCCAGATGCATGGAACAGAGAGACTAGGGTATGAGAGTGAAGCAAGAAGGTGACAAGGAGGTGACTGACTATTTGTCCTGGGATATCTCCGGTCCCAGGGTCGAGATAAGGTTGATGTAGCGGGCATGTTCTTCTGCGGCGTCGCGCCCACTCTTCTTGGATTTCTTCTCATAGGACTGGCCTGTGATGAGTTGAGATATATACGGGCCGCAGTATGAGGTGATACACACCTGCTTGCTTGATCCTCGCATTAGCACTAGATATTCTCTCGTCATGCGCCTTCTCCTCTTTCTGCACGCCTGCTCAGGAGCTTGATACAATGGCATCACGAATGCAGCTCACCGCTAACTTCTTGAACCACTTCTTGACCTCGTTGCTCAGCCCATCACACTCCTTATCTGCGACCTTTGCGAACTTTGCATCCACGTCCGAAAGAGCCTCGAATATAGCCGCACTCGCATTCAGGGCATTCGCTGCCCAATGTCGGCATCTTCAGCATGTATTCAGAGATCTCAGAGGCCCTAACTCACCCGCAATCTCTGTGGTGCATTTCACTCCGGCAGCATCCCTCAGAGCCTTGGCCAGCTTCTTCTGCAGAGCGACGATCGCGCTCGCGGCTTCGCAGTAATCGTTCAGGACATTGACGAGCGTCTCGAGAGACTTGCAGCCCTTGTGTATCTCAGCACGCTCGGATATGACAGGAGCGGGGCGAGTGTTGTTCGCCATGAACCATAGGGAGCAGGAAGCAGATCAGGGGGTAATGGACGGGTACGCAGTTCCGCGCGACATCAATCAAGTGCCTGCGAATAACGCTCATTCCTATTCTCGGATAGCAACGCTAATCTGCTCTCCAGTGGCACGACTGTTTGTATGGTGGAGAAGGTAGGAAAACAACCATAGCGAACTTTGACGGTCTGAAGTAGAGCATTCTAGTACATTACGGAAAGACGGACATACACGCCAAGTCGGATCCCATCGATACACCGGCGCGCATCACCACCTGAGGCCTGAGGACCAGATGACGACCTTCAGAGTAACAAACAATTATCTGATGATACAATACCGGAATGTCCTCCATTGACCAAACAGGAAGAGAGGTATATGTGGGCGGACTTGCTAGGAGTGATGTGTTGATGAATGGTGTGATAGATGCTGGGAAGGGCGATAGCAAGTAGAAACGTCTCCCGGATTGAGGTTGATCCTGATTAGCATGTGGGATACTTGCCATTTGGCCACGGTTGTGTTGAGTGGAAACTGGGGCTTTCAGGTCGTGGAGGCGAGAGCCATCGTTGCTATCATAGCATGACTACCGTCCCCAAAGCACCGTTTAATACTACCGGGTGCTTTGAGAACTCCACGTTTACACGCCTTGAGGTGTTCGCTGCTGGACAGGCATCAATTCCCTAGCCTGCCCTGCACCATCCTACTGCACGTCAATAAACCCCATGACGCATATCAAAACCAAATAAACACTCACCGTTCTCTGCTTTTTCACCGGCCTCGGGCGCACACCAGGCAGACCAGTCTTCCCACTGCCCTTGCCGGGACCCTGACTGTTCGCCGGCCCAACAACGCTGTCCTCGTGCTCCCTCTTCTTGCCACGCTTGATGATGAACGGGTCTGTGCCAGGCGTGGAAGGCGCAGGCGTCGGTGCAGCAGCGACTTTTGGTGTGGGCGCTGGTCGAGGCGGTGCGGAGGGCACGGAGGCGGGACGGGATCCATTTGCAACGGGCGTGGCGGTCCGTACTGAGGATACACCTGGTCTCGGGGTGATACCACGTGACTGCGTGGCGGAAACGGGGACGGCCTGCGTGGGTTGGGAGGGAAGTGGGGTCTGGCCTTGACCATTGGCTGCGGCCAGTTGTTGTGCTTTGGCGAGTTTTTTCGCCTCTTTCTATGAACACAAGGGTATGTAAGAGCTGACGGTAGTGCACTTAAAACGATACAAACCCGCTTCTTCCGATCTTCACGTGCTTGCGGAGACTCCTCTACAAGATTGTTGATATTCCACTATAAAGTAAAACGGTAAGAGTCGTCCCGGGGAGCGAGCCTGGCACAAACTGGACGTACCCCTGGTAATCCGGAAAGACTGATGCTAAACGCTTGGCGTTGCGTCTGCTGATCGAAAGGCTTCATGGTATTCCGCGATTTTGGGGGCATCTGCATCATTGTCGTCAGGTAATCATCTTTCTTCATTGAATGTTTCCCTGAGCAGGCAAAACCGTCAATCGCAACCGAACTAGGTTAGACGGGAAACGCACCTGGTATCCCCTGGATAAGATACTTGTAATTCTTCCTCTTCTTCTTCTCATCGTCATCATCTCCATCTGCAGGTCCTCCGGGGGTAGATGCGGCGGCGGGTGTATTGACTTCTTTCTCCTTGCCCTTGCCCTTGTCGGTAGGCGTAGAAGCTGACACAGCCGTCGACCCCGGTGCCACGGGCGGCGTCATCGCGCTGAATGGGCGCACATGCCTATCGTACGCAGGCAGCAGACGAAAACGCGCGAGGAGGTCTTGAGTGCTAGTTAGGTGGTGGACAGATCGGGGCGGTCCTGTTGATGAATCGGGGAGTCAGTGAAACTGCATGTGTGCACGGTGTGCGATATACCTGGCGGCGGCAGGTACTGTGAGATCATGTCGCTGAGGTTGGAGGGGCCGGCGACGGCGTTAGAGGAGGCAGCGTGGGGCATAGGCTCGTCGACGTCCATGGCAATGAGGACGGCGGAAGACAAGAGATCAATGCACAACGCCACTCGCCCTCTCCGTGATGACAACCCGTGAGAACAAATTCCCACACTAGAGCGGACTTAGTTACTCAAGGTACCAAGGTACCCTGTCCGCACGCATTGGATTCTTGAGGATCAATACAATTTTAATACATATAGACGCTATGTCAACGAGATACATTGTGTTTTCAGCCTGTCTAACCACCCGCCTTCCAATAGGCAATGTCACCATCTTGCACTGGAGAAGCCACGTATAAGTATCACGGAACACACAAGAAGTAGATGCGACATACTTTCGTACGGCTTTCCTTGCTGCCTCAATTTACCAGCGGCCTTGACGGCGGCTTCGCTACCATACTCCTTCAAGTCGTCGTACGACATGATCTCTCCGCAGACAAACTTGTTCTCAAAGTCGGAGTGAATCACACCAGCGGCCTGCGGCGCTTTGGTCGCTCTCCTGATCGTCCACGCACGGACTTCATCAGGCCCACATGTGAAATAGCGGATCAGCTGTACAGATGCGATACTTAGCACGAGACTCGCAAAGAAAGAAGGTGGCGTACATCGAGCATCTGGTAGCCCGCATTGGTGATCTTTCCAAGAGCACTGGTGGCGCCGATCTTCTTCTGTTCTTCCTCCTTCTCTTCGGGATCGAGTCGAGCAAGACGCTCCTCAAGCGAAACAGAGAAGGGGATGAGCGGGTCGCCGGGGTTGTTCTGATCAATCCAGGCTTTGATCTTGGGCAGCCTGAGAGGACAAAGGATAAACAAGCACGATCAACATAATATACATAGGAGGACACAGACCATTTGTTCTTCTTCCGGATGTAGTCCTTCTCGCTCAGGTTGACGAGGTACGTCACCGGCTTGGCGGTGAGAAGTTGCATAGTGTTGACGACGTCGATCTATCAGAAGTCGACGTTAGCCTCTGCATATACGCGTTGATACGTGGATGGAGCAGATTATCAGATAAGAATTTATCTCATAGGAATTGGGGCGTTACTCCCGCCTCGACGAGCTGGGTTATAGAATTCGAGCGCTGAGGCTCTTTATCATCACAAAAGCGGCGAAGAAGTGAGGATGGGTGAGACGGACAACAACTCGCCTCCTTGTTGGTCCATTCGGCCTTCCGAACATCCTTACTTTCCTCGGTCAGAGTCTTTAAAACTTTCTCTACCGTTGCCTGAATCACTGTAAGCAGTAGATAATGCGTACTCATAGGAGCATACTCACAATCTCTTCCTTCTTTGCCTTGTCAGCTAGAGAAGTATTTCCCAAGGAGCGGCCGCTACGCTTTAGACCATCGAGATGCTTCTCCACCCACTCAATATCCTTCAAACGCAATTCCGTCTGGATAATCTCCATGTCGCGGAGAGGATCGACATCGCCCTCGACGTGTATGACCTCAGCGTCGTCGAAGGCACGAACGACCTGGAATATACCATCGACGGCTCGGACGTGCGACAAGAAGGCATTGCCCAGGCCAGCACCCGTTGATGCTCCCTAACGCACATGTTCTGAGTGTCACGAACGAGTGGATGCTGAGGGTGTCATACAGCTGTTAAACCTGCGATGTCGATGCAGGTCAAAAAGGCAGGTACCCTCGAGGCAGGCTTGTACGTCTCGCAGAGCCAGTCGAAGCGAGGATCCGGAACCGGAATGCGAGCCTCTTCCGGATTTATGGTCGCGTAGGGGAAATTGGCCGCCTTTCCCAAATCTTGAAAGTTACGCGTGGGTCATCCACTGGGTCTTGGGTGTGAAAATTTTCACGACATACCAGTGTCGGAGAGAACGTTGAAGAACGAAGATTTGCCAACATTTGGCAAACCTAGGAGTAAGACTCAGTGTCGGCGTGGAATGTCAACCGGTCCTGAACAAACCTACGATCCCGACCTTGAGATTGTTTGAAGGACGCCCAAGAACGGACTTCTTCTCCTGGGCAGCGGCCTTCTTGGGCGGCATTCTCTTCTTTGCAGCAAGGAGCGGCGAAGAAGAGAAATATCGAGGAGAAAAGGGCGCGAAGGGCGAGGAGGAAAGCCTCAATCGATAGCAAAGCCGGAATCCATCTATCATCGAAAAAATACAGAAGAGACTAAATTCGGCTAGCGGAGTCTGAATATATACGTTACTGTGACTTACTCCAAATGAAGGTTAGTGACGTCACATCTGCCTGCGGACTCGCGCAAGAGATCTCGACGCCGAGAATAGTCTTGCAGTGACTGCCAGCGACGACGACGACGATGCATACCTCTGCGCCTAGTGCCAGTATGATGCGGCACGTACTTTGCCTTGCCATGGCATTGTTCAGCTTTGTTCGCGCTCAGGAAACATTGACGATCCCCGACCCGTGAGTCTTCTCGTTGTCCGGCATCCCAATTGCCTGACTTGGGCAGCGTCAACCCCTTGACGTCTATTGTCGAGGTTATTACCTTAACCACCGATGTACTAGGGCTGCCAAGTACTATGACGCTGTACGTGCGCGATTCTTGTATCAATGACTGCTGTTTGAACTCGAGATCCATGCAGTGAGACCCTACCGTACACGGGCACTAGCACTAGCACGAGCACGACAACGGCGACGACGCCCACGCTCCCAGCCACGCCCACACCCATTCCTCCGGCTGCTGCGACTACTACCACGGCACCTCGAGTTGTCGGCGCACCTGGCGCTACTCCGGGCACCGGCGCCATCCCGTACCAATACACAACCACTAATGCTGCTGGTGCTACGATAGTAGTCCCGGACACCTTCACACCGTCCTTCGCCATCATCACATCCGTCGCTCCTACCACTACTGGCACGGTTTTGGACTATAGTCAGTGGCAATCCATGGTGGGCACGAACACTGTTGCCGACGCGAGCGTCTCCAGTGCTACTGGCACCTGGAAGCCTTCCCGAGCATTTTGGGCTGCAGCGCTCAGCAGTATGGTGTCTCTCTGGAGTGGGTTACATCTGCTCCTCTAGTCTTGTTGTCTCCACGAACTTAACGTGCTTGATTGGATACTGGTGTGGACGATTACGGTATTGCGATGGACTCTGTTATAAGCTAATCTCGATAGTTATTAGGATTTGACCTACAGTTAGACCCAGTGCGTCTAACGACGCTGTATAAGCTATGTATCTGTCTTGTGTGTCCTCAGGCGTTGCTACGGCTTCCCTCAGCCAAGTTTCATTTATAAGTTGAATCTGAACACCCTGCACCCGAATACGTCGAAGCATCCTGGGCACACAATGTCCCCATAATTCACGGCCGTTCACGGAATACACCGATATTAATGAGATCGGCTTCCCTAGTCTCCTTGCCTAAGAATTGAATTCGAACATATATCAGCTAGAGCCAAGCTTCAAGGGTCTGAGGTTTCGCGTCACTTCAATCTCTGCGCTAACGAGACGAGGTAAGGCAATCGACTAGTAAAACGAGAGACATCTTGCGGCAGTAGAAACATTAGCTGCCTGCACCGGCGGAGCCGCCTTCTGCATTACGCTGCATGAACGATTGGAGCATCTCGAAGCTCACGCCGCCTTGTGGAAAGGCAGGATTCCCGCCAGACTGTTGCTGATGTTGCGGGGCCATACCGCCTTGCAGTCCGAAATTCTGACCCATTCCATCACCCATCCCCATCCCCATCCCCATATTCATGTTGACGCCCATGCCTTGTGGCATACCCATGTTTGGGTTCATCCCCATACCGTGCTGATTTTGAGTAATGTTGCCAGGGTCGAAATTGAATGCGTTCTGCGAGTTCATCCCCGGCAACCCGTTCCCGGTGTTCGACGCTCTGCCTTGCATACCACCTCCATCCATTCTCATGTAATTGGTCGCGTTGTTGCCCGGGAATAAATTTCCTACGTTTGGATTTCCCATCTGTGACAGAGGTTGCGAGGACGGACCAGGTTGATTGGACGGGTGCGGCATTGGTCGTGCCTGTTGCATCACGGCCGCCCTCCTGGCTCGCATCTGCTGTATAATCTCCGCGCGCTTTTCGGGTGGTATTTGCAGCAGCCGCTGCTGTAGCTCTGCCGGCAATTGACTGAGATCCAACTTCGGCCCACCTGGGCCAGATGCAGATGCCGGGGAGGCTCCGGGCTGTCGGGATGGAAGGCTAGCAGGTCCATCGCTAATCCAGTACGCCCCAAATGTCCTCTTCTCGTTCGCCGTGGTTAGGGTGATAATCAAGAAATTGATATGTTTCCGGCTGTCCGCTGGGTGCGTCCACGAAGCGTGAGCATACTAAAGTTACATGGACACGTATTGAGGCCTGGGTAGCATGTACTGGAGGAGTACTTACGGCGTTCTTCGTGAGGAGCAACTGCGTGACTTGCTCATACCGAACGACATTCACCTCGGGTCTCACAGGTGGCTTGAGAGGATGAATGTGGCATAAGATAGCAGGTTGCGCTTTCAAGTACATTTGCAGTTCCTCCCTGGTAGTCATGAACGCAGGTCGGACCTGCAGCATGCTAGGCCAGGTATGAGCATCCCTGCAGAACCAGGTCAACGCCCAGGATTCATTACTGACAAGAACACCGCTTACAATACAACAGCACTCAAAACCTGCACATCGAATTTGGTCTGAAGAGTATTTCCACTAACGACCGCGATCGTTCCCTGCCACATTGTACGCATACGCTGACCTTGTGGTGCAGGCTGACCTGAGTTCGCAGCAGGTTGCGGAGCGCCACCAGTGTCCTGCTGTCGAGCGTTGTTCCGTTGATCCAGCAGCTTCTGCATCTGCACCTGTATATCCACGTCCGTCGCGGCGGCGGGCGTAGCACTTGGAGGAAGCTGCACGTTCCCACTTCCTTGCATGCCCTGCATGAGGTGTGCTCCCATAGGAAGTCCTGAGGGGAACGATTGGCCGAGATTGTTGTTGATGGACTGGCCATACAAAAGCCCGGCGGTGTTCTGATTTGGCATGGAGAGTCCTGCTTGCGACTGCTGTAGCATGCTCGCCATGTCCGCACCGGCACTGTTACCTTTGTCAGAAATCGCGTTTTGTTCTTGTCTGCGTTTCAGGAGGATCACGCGGGCTTGTTTAAGCTGGTCAAACGAGAGCATCTTCTGCGCCAAGACCAGTCTCGCTTTCTGCATATGCTCTTGTAGACCGCCTCGTTCGAGCCCTGGCAACCTCTCTTGTATCGCTCGAATATCAGCTTCCACTACCTTCATGTGGGCCTCAATTTCCTCCAGGGTCGCCTCCTTCGGTCGCCTCTGTCCTGGCACGCCTGCCTGCGACGGAGAAGGCTTGACTGCGGGCTGTTGAGATCGCATCGCTGGAGTGGTAGGTGCCTGGGGCTGCACGGGTGATGGTATCGGGGAGCTATTCGTCTTGGGAGCAATGACAGGTGCGGGGGCAACTCTGGGAGGGGTTGAATTCGACACAATGGGAGAAACCTGACTGCCTGGACCGGAGATTTTGGCGCGCTTGGGCTCCGGCGTACTGGGCGATTCCCCTGCTCCCGTTCGTTTGCGTTCGAGTGCCTGGCGTTCGAGCACTTAAGAAAGACATGAGATGAGAAAATGCACATTTCACAGATGACAAGGTCGCACCTTTACGGGGCAGACCCACCAGGTACAGAGAGTCTGTTGACCTGGTCTGGAACCAGGGCGCGATTGAATCTTCAGCTTCCACCTGAAGAAGGCAATGGAGGGAGCCGTAGATTCAAGATGATACGCAGGCGTACCTTGGCGTGCAACTCCACCAACCGGGTCAAGGGCTGTCGCGGAAGTATCATGCTCCACTTAATATCTCGCTACTCCCCACTTTCAGTCAACCGTCCTTCTCATATCCAAGGACATGTACCTTCTTGAGTTCGTCCGACAGAGTCTCCCAAGTCGTGTCGTCGAAAGCGGGAGAGTTATTGCGCAGTGGCCTCTTGGAGCTGTCAGGCGCTAATGCCGCTACGTGGATGATATGTCGCATAGCGACGACCTGGGACTTTGGTATAGTCCCATTGACCGACTGAGGCTGCAGTGTCCTTCGCTCCTGGCTCGTGTCTACGGCAGTAGTCAGCAGATCGAACATCTGCACTGGGAAGTCAGACTAGATACAAGTGCAAGACAGACACAGAACCAATACCTCAGTGGCAGCAACCAGCGCCTCCAGAGCAGCAGTGCCTTTCCCTCCTCCAGAGGCAAGTGTCCCCATCCCGAACGAGCTGGGTATCTCCTTCATCTCCTTCAAGACATCCATAAGTGGAGCGAAGAAGCGCCTGCAGACGATCGGACCTGGACGAGCGGTAGCGGTACCGTACGTGATAAACGCCAGTCGAATCTACAGCTAGTGTTAGTCTATCTACATCACTCAAAAGCTAGACACTCGCCTGCGGCGACCCACCCTGCACACCGCCATGCAGTCGCTGAAACAGCTGGTAGATGTAGTTCTTGAAGAGAAAATCCCATTCTTGGGAGACTACTAAGGAGCAGTCCGTCACGACCGCAATTGCCACGATTGCGTCTGCCATCCAGCTCGCATGCAATACGTTGAGGATGTGGAAGCTAGTTGATTAGTAAAGCTTGGCTAGTATTCTCGAGTCGAGGAAGTGTGGCGTTTGTGTGCCATGCTGTGACGCGCGTGATAACCATGCGATTGCACAGCCACAGACGCCGCAATCGAGGAGAGCGCTTCTTTGCACAATGATTTCTTCAGCGCAAAATCTGCTCCAATTCGATTCGACGTCCAGACAAATACAAGCCATCCACTGGTATCCATTGACAGTGGCTTATAACCAAATGCTGCATTACCAGCACCGTCGATCGATAGCTAAGCGGAGAAGGCACCGCTATTTACAGGCTGTTCGGAGGTGTCGTACGCCGCATGCTTCAAAATGACCACTGTTATGCCTTCCGTTTAGTGGTACATGGTCAGGTTGATGGTGAGATATCAATGATGGATTCGGGCCTCGGGCAGTCCGTATCAGCTTCAAGTGCGTTGTTCAGCAGCTCTCTTTGTTTCACGTAGTCAGTATAGGGTGCACTGTCTACTGGCTCATAGAGATCGAAGAGGTTAGAGATGTGCTGTCGAGAAACCCAGGTGCACCAGTCGGTCTGAATTTCCTTTGGGACGTCCGAGATCTACTCGTAGCCGGGATTTACCCTCACGCAAGAACAAATTAATTGAGGCACAGCGCGCGGCACGAGGAGACCACCTATAACTAGCGGATTATGAGTAAAATGAAGGTAATTAAGTAGGTGCTTGCATGCTCGCACCGGGCAGGAAGGAAAGGGATATACCTGATAACACGTCTTCAGAACGCTTCAGTACTTTGAACAGGTGTACTTGAACCATTTGAAGTCTATGGCGTCGGCAGTGCTGCTGTAAGAATGTAAGAATCAGGCCGCTGCGTACAATGTATTTGAATATCTCTGTCGCCTCAGAGACCATGTTCCTGAGACCATGTTCCTGGGCGGTCCCTAGGAGAGAGACGGAATTTGTATAGTCGGCAGGCCGGTAGACGCCGTCAGCGACAGTACTCTACAGACGTCAGGTTCAACCGAAGCAGGGTCGTCTCATATATGGGTTCAAGGCGTTCATCAAAGAATGGGCTTCCTTATAGTATACACCGGGATACGGGATTTATCATGTAGGACGATCAATATTAATAATATGCATTAATTGGACCCCATGAGGCAGAGGTGCCGACGGCACGTAGGCCTCCTTGATAACATACTCTCCACACGCCTCCTGCCTTGCGCTTTCTCTCTGTTCCCGACTGCGACGCAGCCCGCAGCCATGTCGCGCTCGCCGTCCATAGAGGTCATGCCTGACCCCATAATTTCCTCCGACCTGGCTGTCTTCTCTCCGTCTCGTTCTGCTAGCCGTGCCGTGACTCCGACAGTTGAAGGGTCCGGCGGGCAGTCCGTATCCCATTCTGGTCGTCCGAGCGTACAAACCAGGATGTCTCCAGATCTTCTAAGCGTGGTAACCGAGGCAGAGCCTCTATTGGGCAGGCAGAGGAAGACGAAGAAGCCGTTCTATCGCGCACGACCTCTGTGGTGAGTGTCGAGGTTGCAATCCTGGTGCCGTTCGGGATCCCGTTCCCTATCTATCCATTGCTACCAGCATGCCACTCACTGTGCTGACTATAGGCTGGCACCCTTTGCTGTGACCGCATCTGTGATTGTATGTGCATACGTCGCATCCTTTGTCGCTCGCTAACGCGGATTCTAGCGGGGCATGACACTCGCTCCTCGGGTGCAAGTGTTCACTCAGCTATCTTGTTCCGCCCTTTACGACCACCATTACAACCATACACTATCATCTAACTTATCGCCTTACTCAGCGTTATCTATCCACAATCCTTCATCTTTATCTCATCTGTATCTAGACCCCGCCGGACCTCATCTAGACCAATCATCTATTCAATATTTATCCGGCAATTCGACAATCGTGATCTTCGAGGACGACAATGGCGAGGAGGATGACCCTACGAAGACGCCCTCGAAACGGTGTCTCTCAGACCCCGCTGTGCAGAGCCGCGCCGCTCGCTTGCAGAGTATGATGACCGTAATCATGGGTACTCTTTCCGCGCTCACGACGGGCTGGTGGGGCCATTTCGGCGAGCAGCATGGTCGCACACGCGTCCTAGCATTCTCGACTCTTGGACTCTTCCTGACGTACGCCCGATCCTCCTCGTGTCCTTTTCTTCTGCCTAACAATTGCCTCTTCAGAGACTTGACGTTCATCCTCGTCTCGACCCCCCACACGCCATTCTCCGGCCACGGACACAAATTATTAATTGTGGCGCCTTTCATTGAGGGGCTTCTTGGCGGATGGTCGACCCTTCAAGGAGCAACTACGGCCTATATTTCGGACTGTACCTCCGACGGCTCTCGCTCGCACATCTTCTCCCGCTTCACCGGCGTGTTCTATCTTGGTTTCTCCGCGGGCCCTGTGATTGGCGCTTTCCTCATCCGGCATCCCATCTTTACCTCCATCTTCAATCGTGCAGGCCCGGACGCTGCACTTCACCCTGTCCCGTCCGTGACCAATGTGTTCTGGGTAGCGATCTGTTGCAGCTTCATAAACCTGCTGCTCACCCTATTCATATTCCCGGAGAGTCTCAGTGCCGACCAGAAGCGCCAGGCCAGGGAGAAGAATGCCGCCAAGAAAGCTACGGACCTAGCAGCGGGCAAGGCTGGTGGGATGGTTGGCTTCTTCCGCGACTTCCTGAAACCTCTGGCAGTTTTCTTGCCACAGAAGACAGAGGTACAGCCCGGCCAAACCCGCACGAACTGGGACTTGACGTTCCTGGCTTGCGCGCTCTTTGGATATTTCCTAGCGACTGTGAGTCTCAGATTCACGAAAATCGATCGGGATAGCCTTACCGAATCTTTTACATAGGGTATATTTCAGATCAAGTATTTATACGCTGGGCATGTCTATGGTTGGGGCGCTGAGCAGTTAAGTTACTACATCTCCTTTGCTGGTGGTTCTAGAGCTATCCATCTTCTGCTTGTGATGCCATGTACGTTCACTCTATTGAAATCCAGGCGATCTTACTGATCAATTTGTTCCAGTTGTCATTGCTTTGTTCAAGCCGAAGCCCAAACCTGCCAAGAGCGTTCCCGGTACGGTTGCCAGTGCACCTATCGCCGTGAAAAAGTCTGGGAAGCCCACACTTTCCCAGCTGATTCACGAAATCTCGTTTGACCTCGTACTGGTGAAAGTTTCGTTCGCGATGGATGTACTCTCGCACGTGCTGGTGACCCTCGCGCCCATCGACGACACGTGGGCATCTCAAGCTATGTTCGTCGGCTTCTCGAACATCAGCAGTTTTGCGAGTGGCGTTGTTCCGGCAGTACAGAGTCTTGCATTGTGCATTATGCAGGTCCAGGCACACGGACAACCAGAGAGTGACCTGAGCAAGACTGGGAGCGGCCAGTTGTTCGGCGCGATAGCGAGTTTGCAGGCGGCCGGGCAGATGATTCTCGGACCGATGATCTTCGCCACCATATACAGCGAGACCGTCGCTGTGTTCCCCAAGGCGATATTCACTTCGGCGGCAGGCATTCTCGTCGTTGCACTCGCCCTCATGATCATGGTCCGGCCAGCTGCGGAGCTCAAGGCAAGGCGGAAAGCGAAGCGTGCCAGGCTCGATGCGGATGTCGAGAGGGGCCGATCGAGGGTCAGCAAGGATATTTCGAGGCCGATGTGGTCGGAAGGTCTCGGTTCACCGTCCCAGTCAGGATCCTCGCTATAGAGTATTAGAATTGGGGTTATGGCGGCGGGCGTGCTGCGTGTCTTGATTATATGACGGGTCGAGGTATTGCACTGTAGAGTAGGTAATGAGGCACGGTATCATTTGTACTGTAGATAATATTATACGACCTTATTCCATTCGTGAATTTGCACCCCTGGACTCTTGTTAATGCATATACCGCTAGCACCGAGTAGTATACTGAGACTTGAGCGAGGAGTAGTGTACGTAGGAAACCTTGGGTCATATTCCCAGTCTTCCGGGAACATATCCTGTATTTGGTAATCAGATCGCTTTCAAAACCGGGACGCCATGCTGCAGATGAGGTCAGTTCGGCAAAACCCGCGCCCGTGGCTTCTTTGGGAGGCTGAAGGGTCCTGCCCTTGTATCCGTGCGTTTATGCATCGCATTGACCCTCGGGCCTCAGACTCGTATCTCACCTCGCAGGCTGCTCTGGTGCAGCAACACAGCGGTGTACCATCGGGATGTCAGGTCAGCTGGTTTTGGATTTTGGGAGATACGGTTGCTTGCTGTTCAGTGAGTCTCATCTACTCGCGCAACGCACTTGTCCCGTCTCGTCTGCATAAAAGTTTCGATGTTGTGGTAGGTGACTCTTAGCTCCGTGCTTGATATAGGTTTTCAACTCAATCCCTTTTTGCAGACGGGTCTCGTTAGCATTTTGTTGTTCACTCGTTCCGCAGCTAGGCCTGTCTCATGTTGCTAACCAGCCATATTACTGCATCCCCATTTCGTTGACGCCAGGTCTTTTTCCCGTCCTCTTTGCTCATTATCATCTGCGTATATGGTGTCGTCGGGACTCTTCCTGCCAACGTGAGTTCGTCGTTTATCGCTCAGCTGCCCTTGCCCTACGGAGCAGCTTCATGTTGCGTGCGCTAACGTTTCTTGTATCCCACAGAAATTTGCTTCCTCTCATGTGAAGCAAAGCCTCCTTCGTGTACAGATGCGAGGATCGCGATGGTAGACACTGCGTTCTTCGCGGCTTGTAGCAGTCGGAACTTCGCTTGGCATGGGAGAGAAGGAGGTGCGGGGAACGTGTATACAGCGCACGCAGCGCATCTGGAGACTGGTAAGTCCATTTCTCCTACGGCCTGCGCAAGACTGGATCCATTCTCTCTGGTCTCTGCATTTTGCGGTGTTGATGGGTCCATTCTACCCGTAAGGATGTCGCACGTGACATGCGGCCTGCGCCTTACGGGTGACGGTTTCGTTTCCCAAGGTCGCTCTACTAACAAGTAGTATACACCGGGCATCCCACAGCGCGGATGACGAGCGCACGAGGAGCTTGCAGCGTCCGCGCCCACAGCCCGGGACGCTTGCCACAGGCTGAAGCCGAGCCGATTGGGTAAACCCGAAATTACATAAATTATTGATTCGGGCCGACCGGGTCTCGGCCAATCCCACCGACGCTCTGACCATCCGAAACCGTAGCGCCGTCGCTGCCACGCATAGCGAGCCCGAGGCAACATCTGCCGTGCCTCCTTGACTCCCCTCTGGGCCGCTTTTTCTTGCACTCCATGATATGCCTCGAAACCACACCTCCGCCACATCTACACTTCGCAATCGCAACCGCGTCACCAACAAGACTCGTCTCAAGGTCGTCCGGGGCAACATCGATGCCGATCCGCTCGTCCTTGATGAGGAGGAGGAGAAGGCCAGAGTCGTCTCTACCGCTGGTGTCGACGCTGAGGATGCCAATGTGAGTTGTCGCCGCTCTCACCGTCGCTCGCGTCGCCCCCTGTTGGAATGCATGGCGTGGCGCCTCCTGATTGGCTGGAAACGTGGGAGAATTAAATGCGCAGCTTGCTGACTAATATTTCCTTATTTAGGAACACCATCTGCAAGCCGTATTGTCTGCAGCCTCGCAGCGGCACCAGAACAACGCACTACGGTCCTCCCGAGGCAACGAGAAGGCTAAGGCGGCCTACATCCCAGTGCCTGACTCGAGGGAGGTGCTCGAAGGATACGCCGATGCGTATCCCGCAGGACGTTGGTCGGACCCTTCCACTTATATACGCTCGTCCGACTCTGTTGAGGAGTCGATCCGGGATGGCATTGCTAACGGGTTCACGTACCTCATGGATGAGCGTGACCAAGAATGGTTAGAGAAGAACAACGAGGAAGCTCGAGGGGAGGGCACCAGCGCGCAAGGTGCTGTCTCTTCGGGCGGGACTGCAACTCGCTCCTCGCAGCGCAGTGCCAAATCGAAAGGCAAAGAACCTGAAGCTGCCTCGCCGATTGCTATGACGGAGGATGAATTTGAGCTGGTTATGGGTGTCTTCGAGAAGGTCACCCATGACAAGACCGAATATCTTCACCATGTAGGATCTCCCATCGTCGATGGTATAACGCAATCTCACTCGTACTATCAAGGGCTTCGAACAGGGCGTGGCCTTCCCTCCTTTCTCGGATTACCAGGATACTTTTGCTGCGAGGTTGCCTCCATCGATGTTTGCGACGTTCGTGGTCCCGGGATGGGTGCCTGAACCCCTCCAGTTGCTACGACTTGCAAGAGTCATATATCCCTACTGGCGTGATCGTCGGATGGACCGCGGTGGTCATCGCATCATCCCTGCTCTAAACGTGAGATAATATCCGTACTCCGCTCTGTACCATAGAATTGACTCCATTTCTCTTTAGTTTGACGAGACGGACACGAAGAATGAATCCTTCATTTGCTTCAGACGACGAGAGCTGAAGGCCGTCAGAAAGACCCGTGCTTCACAGGTGTCCTACTCGGACAAGCTCGTACGGCTGAAGTCGGAGTTGGCATTAGCTCTCGATTTGAGCGGGCATGTCCACCAAAGGGAAATGCTGAAGTGGGATGCCGCGCAGCAGGCACAACAAGTTTGGGAGAAGCGACAGGCCTTTGTAGAGCTGAGGATGAGGTTTCCCGCTCTGGCAGCAAAGGAAGACGAGGAGCTACTGTTTGACAAGGAGCGAGTTGCGAAGAAGACCAAGCCTGATGTACCGCTGTCCGGGTACGCTACGCGATATTTGATATACCTACAAGCTTGCTTACATCATCCTAAACTTGCAGTCGCATGCCACCGTCCATCAAGTTACGGACAAGAGACAGCGGGGACGTTGGTTCGCCCAGCCCGCACGTTGAACCAGCCATGAAACCTCGCGACCGAACTGCCATAATTAATAAACAGATCGAGCGTGAGCTGGCTGCGATGAAGGAGCGGGACCATCACTGGGAAGACGGTATCGATGTGAGTGTCCGCCTGCCACATTCTCTGACGCGTGCGCTCACGAAATCGCAGATCCCGCATCAGTCGCCACCGCTGTCATGGCTTCAAAGGCACTACAAATTCTCTACGTCTACGCCGAATTCTCCAGAGGAAGCCCCCGTGTATCGCGCCATACGCCGTCGCGTGGGTCGTGGTGGTCGAACGTGGATGGACCGTCGGACTCGGCCACTACGGCTCGATGGCACGGAGGCTTCCCCTTTTGAATACACTCGCTATCAGCCGCGTTTCCGGCGGGATCGCGAAGTCGACGAGGCGGAGGAGCAGGAGCGCGCTTTGCGCATTGCGGAACGATGGAAATATGATGCCGACGACGATATACCTGTCATTGGCCCTGACGGTGCTGAGGAATCTGATCGTGTTCTAGTCGACGATTATGATCCCAAGTAAGTTGATACGCCTATTATGGAACACCGAATGCTGATGGATTGCGTTCAGGTACCTGCGACAAGCTATGACTCTCCTCAGCGATCAGGATTTCCAAGCGCTCTCCAACGATCCGACGCTCACCATTGTCAACGCTGATGGTCGCAGCCAGTCGGTGGTACCATTCAAGCTCGGCCTTTCTCCTGCCCTGCGACGTGATATGCAGAGACCGCACCCAATGGCTCCACCGCACCCTGGCGTTATGCATCCGAATGGTGTTCCTTTGACTATGCCGTCTGGATCAGGCGGCGCGCCGGTATCTCTTCCGACCCACCTCAAGATGATGCAAGGTGGTGTGCGGATATCATCGGCCGTTGGGTTACAAAGGGGGCTGCCTACGATGCCCATTGCGCAGCCGAATGTGCCATCCATAGAGCCTTCGCCCTCGCATTCTTTGCCCGCCCAACTTCGGGCTTCGAATGCCACTCCGACGCCTTCTACCTCTGCTTCTGGTTCCGGCCAGCCTCCTGTAAATTCTTCTGGGGCTGAAGCCATTGCTTCTGCGCTGTCGCATGGTCAGAGTCCGGGGGTGCCGAATCAAGCGGGCCAACCTGATGGTGTTCAGCCGTTTGATCGCCCATCTTCAAGCGCGTCTAATGGCTCACCTGTGCGGCCTAGCTCTCAGACTCAGCCGACCATGCCTGTGAATGGTTACCATGTCCCTGGGCTGAACGGCTTCCCCAACTCACTTCCGAACGGCTCTCCTTACATGCATCACGGCAATCTCAGTCCGCAGCAAGTTGAAGTTATCAAGAACGTCTTCCCTCCTGTTCAGCCTGGCCAAGGCTTCTCGATACCGGTGAATCCAGGTATGCAACCTCGAGGGCCTGGTTCATATGTTGGCCATGTAGTACCGAACGGCGTCAACTTCAATGTCCCTCTGGGTAATGCGTCCCTCAATCTGAATCTGCCACCCAAGCGGCAGATGCAGTGGGCCAATCATCATCCGCCTAGGCCGCCTTCTGTAAATGGGCACAACGTGAACGGGATGGACGCGAGTCAGCTGATGCATATGAACGGTGCCATGTCGCCTCCCAACCAAAATATCAGCATTCCACATCCTATGCCTGGTATACCGGGCCGTGTGCCATCGCGGGCCATGATAGGTCGCCCCCCCAGCGCTATGCAAGGCTCTCCAGCTAATATCGCACATCTCACTCCGCATTCGTCCTCCCCACTCTTGCATAACGTGAATATATCATCGCCCCAAGTCCACTCTTCACCTCCTCTTCAAACTCATACACCTATGGCGTCACCTTCCATGCCGCACCAACAGGCGCAGCAGATGGTTGGCGGTGCTCCGAATGGGTTTTAGCGGAGTCCAGCAGTGGCGAGAGGCCACGGTACCTGCACGACATTTGCTCTCCCGTTGCATTACGGTTGACTGACTCTTCAGTTGACAATAGCGTAGTCGCTTTTTATATGCCGTCGTTCTTGCGTTCGAATTGTCGTGTAGTAAAGAATGTATTTTAAGTCCAAATATTTCGCTGTGTCTGAATCATATCCTACGTGATACTATAAATTCAAGTTGATCTCTGCGTGTCCGACAGATCCCGAGAACATAACATAATCTAGCACGGCCGTACACTAGCACTCGCTTCTTCGTTGGGCGTCATAGAGTTCCTGATAAACACCTACAGATTCCATTAACTCGTCATGTTTGCCTTTCTCTGCAATCCTGCCGTCCTCGATGCAACTGAAGGGAGGAAACGCTGAGCGGCAAATCGCATTGATTATAGATATAACCTACAGGATCATATCCGCTTGTCTTGCCAGCTGTCCAAAGTGGTGAGTCACTGCGATTACAGTCCGGCCTCGGCTGTATGCCTTAAGTTTCGTGCAGTAATCCATTTCTGCCACTGGGTCCAGTGCTGAGGCGGGTTCGTCCACGAGTAATAACCTAACATCTTCGTTCTCGAGCTTCAATATCGTTCGGGCTCTGTTCGCACCGGTGAGCATGGATGATATGAAACCTGAGACAATCGATACACACAGTGCCAATCGTTGCTTCTCTCCTTCTGCGAATCGTTAGTTAGACAGTTAGACACTACGTTGGCCGTGAAGAAATGAGACTTGCGTGATAGCACTGGCCCGACCTTGAAATGTCTTGTGTACTCTTGGTTCAGCATTGGACAGACATCGCTCGTGGAGACGCCGTCCACGAACGCCTCGGCAACGCCACGGTACGCAGTTGCCACCGAACCCATTAGGGTATCAAAGCCATTCGGTAGTCTCTCCACAAGATCCAAGATGCCGGCCTGTTCCGCTGCACGAAGTATGGAACTCCGTTCTGGAGCGTGATCCAGTCCGACGAGCAGATTCTCCACCAAGGACATCGGGTACAATCGGGGTTCTTGAGGGTGGTGGCAAACGGAGCGGCGGAGGTCGCTCTCATTGAGATTGGACATCGACAACGTATCGATTAACACGTCCCCGCTTTGAGGTCTGAATAGTCCAGATACCAACTTCAACAGGGTGGATTTTCCGCTGCCATTCTTTCCGACTACAAGGGTAAGCGTGCCTGGCAGGATGTCGAATGTGATATCGTGTAGCACAGTCCTTGCTTCTTCCTGACAAGCGTCATAATAGCTTGTAATGGGATACGCGAAAGACGCATTGCTATACAGGACAGTCAATAGATGTATACGTTAACTCGATCCGAATGCTCACCGGAGTGAGATTTTTGCACCTTCGATGGTGCTCAGTTGAGCGTCAGGATATGATGAAGTGATAGGCCGGTTATGGGTAATATTCAAGGCCTCGAATAAGGTGACCGCAGATAAAGATGCTCTGCGGAACGAGGCACAGGCATCTGCAAAATGTACGTTACATCGAAGGGAGTTCTGTCCTTGCCAAACCAGGAAGATGGAAATTAACGACGCAGGGGTGAACTTCCAAAGCTCTAAGCACAGGAATGAAACCTAGCAATAGTATAAAGGCTTCATCATTGCCTGCGGGAGCGTGACATACTAGAGGTAGCTCCATCAAAATCTGCTGTGAGATAGCCCAGTACCATGGTTTGGGGATCGTATATCGTAGTTGCGATGGATCATTCCTTCCCGGTCCTAACGCTTGACTTGCTTTCCGGAATTCTGAGTTTGGTGGCATCCGTTAAGACTGGCCCAATATGAATAAGATGGCCGACTTACCTCGGGCGAGGAACGGCGCCCCACCGTCAGATGCCAGACTCTCCCGCATGTCTGGGGAAAATGCGGTCCTATATAAGATGCTCAATCTCTCATAGATAGGGTTGTCCGAGTAGAATATAAACGCTGAAACAAGGTGTCCGAGGAACATCCGACGGATGCAGTGGCACTGGACTTACGGCGTTTTGCGGCTCCGTCTAAGGGACGCAAGTACTGAAGAGCAAGATAAGCTGTGAACCAGAGCGAGCATGTCCCAGGTGTGAGCTCGTCCTCCTTCGGCAAGATTGAGAGGACGACAATAACGTGAGATAAGAATGTGATGCCGATGCCTATGAGTCTGCAACCTTCCCCGATTGCCTCCCATCCAGGTGCTGCGTCCTCGAATAGATATTCTTTTGGAAAATAAGAGGCAATCCTGGGATCTGAATATTTCTGAATGCATGAAGATGAATATAGGAGGGAGCGCACGCACCTTGAAGAGTCTGGAGATCCAGCGACAGCGATGCTGCGATGAGCAAGACGGTCTCAGGGAAGCTTCACCGTTGTGTAGGTAGATAGCTCACCCGTGACCAGGGAAGGCAGAAAATGTCCTCGGAGGTGACTCCTGAGCAAGGCTGTTGTGTCTCGGCTAGGCCTCCATCAGGATGGAACTATCTAGCGAAGCATCGACGCTGCTCACAGAAGCCAGTCAACCGCCACACGTATCACACTCGACATCACGAAGACGAGAAGGATCAGCTTGACGTTCCATATCTGTGGATCTCCTCGAACGATGCCCGTCGTGATCTGCTGCTGATGAACAAATGAATGCTGCGAAGAATGTACCACTTACTATGCGGAATAGGAGGCTGTATGAATAGAGCGCCAACGAAGGAAGAAATGCGCTCCATACGGTCGCAAAAAGGTGGAGCAGCAGGGTAACAGGTGCAAGGTGGAAGACAACCCAGAACAGCCTCGCCACAGCTCTTGAGTCTTGCCTGATATTCTGCGCGGTCTTGATAAAGGAGCTGATGCTCCAGCGGACTGGAGTACAGGTTTCGTACACTATAGTGAAGATACCCCAAGTAAGACTCTTCAAGCGGCCACTGTGGCCGCCATGAGTCGTGACATTCGCCAGGGGCTCCGCCATGTGAGGTGATGGAACACTTCTCTCGCTTTCCTTGGACAAGGACGACTCCTGTAACAAACTGTCCTCATTACTATCGTGGTTCATCGGAGGCGTATTGAAGGTCTATGGGATGCAGAGGTGAGATAACTGAGCAGAAGGGGCTGTCAGAAGCTCGTCTTTTCTAGGCTCGGCTGTAACGGATTTGGCTGAAAGAAATCAAATGAATATAAGCGTCCTCACCACAATGTGGGCGTCTAGCCGTACTCGGTTTAACGTGGCTGAAGAGCAGGAGGTTTGTAGGCCCCGGAGGGCGCGAGTCGAGGCGCCTGCATACAGTGAGACATGGCGTCTCGGAATGACATCGTCATCTCTCGATCACTGTCGGTGCCACGCACCTGCCACACAAGGTTCTCTCATCTTCATGATAAGTTTGAACACAAACCTATTCTGCCATTGTCCGCCGAGCCCTGATGCTTGCTTTGACTCCGCGTATATTATATCCATTACGTGGGTGGATGCGTTTATTTCGGAGGCCATTTCCGGTCTTGACCGGTACTAGGAAAACAGCGTTTCGTACCCCGAAGCTCCGTGCTGCATTTCGCGTATGCCGGGGCTATGCCCGGTTACCATCGTCCATCTGCAGGCACGGCGGGTGGAGTTACACTGTGTCTTCAAAAATACAACGTTCTGGTAAGAAGGCCATCACGACTAGAGAATATTGAGCGACGCCGCGCCCATGACATACACAGCTTACAATATGGTGGCACGCTCCTGGTTTTCCAAAGCATCGGAATATCCCGTGTGCGGCGCGGGTATTGTAACACAAGAGTCTTCCCCCTGGCTAACAGCGTTAGCTCCCGTGCATGGCATCAGTCGATGATTTGCTTTGTCGTAGCGCTATACTTTGCCCCGGATCTCCAGGGTAGAGGACCGGGGTACGACGCGACAAGCTGGGTCATTGTGGAAGGAGAAGAGCACGAAACCGACCATCCTCTCCGCTAACCGGACGTTAGGTTCTGAGCAGTGAAATCGCTAGCAATAATACATCATCTCACCGCTGATGCATGCCCGAGTAGCCCGCAGCTGGGCGGAATACGGCTCGCAGTGGGGGTCGATTGCCCGATCGGTACGCACTTGCTAGTAATCGGCTCAACCTGTGTATTGCAAAAAGGCATCACAGACTAGCGCGGAAGTGTCCCCTTGTCGAACATTATCGACCCCTGCAGTTGGCGCAAGGCGGCCGACACTCTAGCATGGCAGGGGGGCGGATCAGTGGGTCCCCGCTTGCGCACCATAGGCCGTAGCCATCAGCTCGGGTATGCATGTCACAGCCTGGAGCTTCCCATGCCAACGACTCTGCATAGCAATGTGGCTGGTGGAAACCTTCTCTGAGAGCTAGCGATCAGCCGGCGCATACCGGTACCTTCGATGGACACGATCTACGCTTCCGCGAGCCATATACCTATCTTCTCCCATATTCCCTCTTGTTGCTCCCGCCACTCCCCCCGCTTCAGCGCCGCACATCCGGCGCAGAGCCCCTCCTTCTCCCAGTCAACCTCTATGATGTTCTGCAGCGTCTCCAGTGGCTTGCCCACACCACCGCTTGCGAGCGCTGGTGCGATGACGAGTGGCATCCACTTATCCGCAAACACGTCGGTGCAAGCCATATGTTCTGCCGTTTCGACAGTAAACAAAATGGGCGTGAAGTAATCCATGATGGAGCTCATTAATTGCTTCGCTCGTTCTTTATTTGCAGGCGACAAGGGTCTGCTGTCAAGCGGCACGGCTTCCGGGTCCGGAGGTGCCTCGCTGGATGCTGCGGGATCCTCATCATCGTGGAGTTCAGAAGTCGTTACTATACTGTAGAAGAGTCCCCTCTGAACCTATAGTCTCTATCAGGCCACGGACACGGCAATAGTGTTCCCAACATAGATGAGACATACTGATTTAATATTATGTTCTACAGCCAGCTCAAGTGCCTCCTCTATATTATCCGGATGAACAAATGGTTGTGGCCCACTTGGATACATTTCCGCGAAGCGCTTCCGCGCTAGTGCGTAGATGGCAGGGAAATCCAGCTGCTTCTTCGACGTGACGCGAAGGACTGCCGCGGTCCGGGAGAAAGGGGAATCGGCTGCCAATGGCCTTGGAACGAGCTTTGTCAAGGTTCAACAGGAAATGCAGATCTCATACTGAATAAGCAGGAGGAAGCACTCACGCATCATGGTAGATGTGCTCTAGCAGCACCTGGAAGTCGTCCGCCGACACGCCAGTGCTGGCTGGAATGGAGATGACTGCACATCCATCCACCTTGTCCTCTTCAGACCATGTCTGTGAAGCAACCGCAGGGCTCTGTCGGGTCAGAAGTGTCCGATGGACCTTGAATGCATTGTCCTCTACTCGGACAACAAGTGATCCGTCGTCTAGCCAAAACTTCTCATTTCGCTTCACTCTTTCGGATTTTCCGTCGCTTGACATATATGAAGCAAACCCTAAGACTGAGAGTCGTGGATTCCAAAGTGTCCGACGTCGTACGGCGCGTCCGAGGAAAGCTCGCATGCCGATAGACGCCTCGGTCGATATAACTGCCTCGGCTCGCCGGCTAATTAATAGTACGCTTCGCGGGCGGGAGCCAATCACATCTCGCCTAGGCTCTAAGCCTAAAACGTCTAACGCTGCAATAACAACTCTAATACCCGTAGTAGGACACTGCGCTTTAGGGCCGCAAGTAATCTAATATTGC
Organism: Heliocybe sulcata; assembly: GCA_004369045.1. Lineage (NCBI taxonomy): Eukaryota > Fungi > Basidiomycota > Agaricomycetes > Gloeophyllales > Gloeophyllaceae > Heliocybe > Heliocybe sulcata. The sequence continues at coordinate 117,896 of ML213522.1, read as the reverse complement.
CTTCATGGCATCGCACGTTGCATTTCATCCGTCCAATATTCCTCCGACACACGGAGTAATGGACCCACTGGGCGCACTCGAAACCACACTCGCGGGTGGCTGGCGAAGGCGACATTTTCATGGCACGCCACGCTGTCCATTGCAGCTCCCGCATGCGAAGAACCACTTGCTCCAAATACATTGAACATCCGCTCGTCGTACACAGTCGGCTGCAGGATAAAGCACGGGGGAGACTCGCGCACAAAGGTACCGCTATACCGACTTCACGGCGCGCCTTCACTTGAGTCCATGGAAGCAATCATAACCGCATGCCAATGGGCTCGCATGTGCATCAATAGAGTACCTTACTCAGCCGCTGCACCGCGTTCAATAGGACGTCTCCTTGGCGTATGACAGTGTCATACTGGGCATTCTTCACGGACGGCCGGGTGGTCTCCACCACGCCGTGCACCTTGTCGATCATGCAATGAAGCCGGCCGGAAGCGATGAATCTCGATAGCTCGCTAAACGGGGACGATTGGTCAGGGTTGCACGAACCAGCAAGGCGGGACATACAACGCACCTATCGACGAATTCTACAGACACACCGAACGCAGCCGCAAGACTCTCAAGCGTAAGGCTGCGGTACGACTCGAGGAGCTGCGTGTACGCGAGTATTCTCATTTCACGGACGTAGTACCGGGTGTGTGGAGAGAGGAGGCGAGACGAGCGGAGGTAGGTTTGCTCGACTGTCGCTGTTGCGGCAATGCATCAATACTAAAACAAGCGGCACGGAGCAAGCTTACCTAGTGCAAGGAAGAACTTGTCATAGTGACATTCGTAGAGATTTTTCGTCAGATCGGCTAGGATCGGCAGTTCAGGAAGTACACCAATGACCTCTGGGGCGCTGATGATCTATGCAGACCCAGTTAATGCCGTAGCACACCTTCCGCGCGAGGAAACCGACCTTCTTCTTTAAATCTGGCCGGGTCAGGGTCAGGGTGTTCGCGACAACTGTCAACGCGACAAAGTCATTATAGCTAAGCAGTTCCGTCGCGGTGAATGTCGAGAGGGCGTCAATGAAAAGCTCGCCACCCGGCTTGAACTGCCGGATGGAGAGCAGGTGAAGGCCTTGGTAGACTTTGAGGCGGTTGCGGCGATCCCAGTCACCACCCTTCTCAATCAGCCTGATACATGGTGTTAGTTATTTGCTCATCCCGAATATTGACAACTCACTCCTCCGCTTTCGTGAGGTTGGACGTGATCAGTTGGTGGTCGCCGAAGAAGAAGCCTATTCGAACGAGGGTCAGGACAATGTCTATTCGTGATCCCAGTCCTGGCGTCTTTTCCAGTGCAAGCTTCTGCGCCTCTACGGCCCGATCCTAACATCGGTAAGTGAGAGCTATCGTTAGAGCACCATATTACACGTACCTTGTCACCAACTCTCGTGAAGTAATTCGCTCTTGCGCGTAGCACATCTGAAATCTCCGTCTCGCCCTCGGTCTTCTCTGCCTCCGCTAGCCGTTCGTCCAACTTCTCCAGTTCCTCCTTGTTCGCCTTCTCCATCGTGTCCAGGAGCGCCTGGTCGAGCGGTAGTGCAGAGGTTGAGGTCACAATACGATAGTACGGTGACATCTCTGTACGCCATGTTATATCCGGTCGTCAGCGTAGTAGAATGCAGCCTTTGCTCACGTTCCGCTTTGATGCCTTCCAATAGCTCTTTCCGCGCCGTTCCATGTAAATGGGATAAGGAGGGTGTCGAGAGGGTGAAGTAATGCTGGGAAAGACTGAGGTTTGGGATCGGCAAAACAATATCTTCGGCCATATTGTAGATATGAGTTGTGAAGCAGGAGTACTGTACTGAGGAAGTTCGGATGGCAATGCACTACAGAGGACGCGTCAGGCTTTTCCCACGGTCGCGACGCGTCACTTACGCCTGCTTGCACAAGTCCTTCTCTCTTAAGTCCTTGCTTATACTTCCGATATGTCGTCTACAGCAGATCTCCTGAAACAAGCCAACGAACTGAAGTCCTCGAAACCTGCTGAAGCTGAGAAGATATACAAGCGAATTCTCCAGCATACGGCAGGCGTGTGCGAAGTGGAACAGGCAATGGATTGTATTGACCGGGTATCTTTGTAGGGCCCTCGGAACCCCGCACCAGCAATGGAGAACGCGATCAGTCGCTACGGGATCAGGAGACAGCTCTCGTAAACCTAGGAGAGCTCTACCGAGACAACAAGTGCGTTCTCTCCCTTCCTGGCATGCTGCTACTCACTGAATCCCTCGCCATTCAGGAATGCAGAGGGTCTAGCTGAAGTTATCACACTCTCCCGGTCGTTTATGTCATCTACCGCGAAGGCAAAGACTGCCAAGCTCAGTGCGTCGCACGGAGAATAACGTCGTCTGTACGCAGTACTAACAGCCAAGCCCTGCAGTCCGTACCCTCCTCGATTTCTTCACTCCCATCCCCGATAGCGCGCCGACACAAATCCGAGTCCTCAAAGACAACATCGAGTGGGCCAAGAATGAGAAGCGGATATTCTTGAAGCAGAGTCTGGAGACGCGGCTGGCGGGCATGTACGTCTACCGCCCAAATTCCATCCATCTAGTTTCTTCATCGTCTTGTTATGCAGCTACCTCGATACATTACAGTTCAAGCCCGCCTTGACCTTAATCGACTCCCTGCTGACGGAACTCCGTCGCCTCGATGACAAGATGATCTTGACCGAGGTTCACCTGATCGAGAGCCGTGTCTACAGAGGAACAGGAAACATGCCAAAGGCAAAGGTACGTTATGCCGCTCTTCGCTCGCCGACGTACTCAGTCCCTTTTCTAGGCCGCCTTGACGTCCGCACGAACTGCCGCGAACTCAATATACTGCCCTCCGCATCTCCAAGCGGCCCTGGATCTGCAGTCGGGGGTCCTCCATGCCGAAGACAAGGACTACACCACGGCGTACTCGTACTTCTTCGAGTCATTCGAGAACATGGGGAACCAGGGCGACGAGGAGGGCAGCCTAAAGGCACTCAAGTACATGTTGCTGTGCAAGGTCATGCTGAACTTGGTGAGCACCACTGGAATATGTTCCCGACTGATCATGATCTGACGTGCGTGGTGCAGTCGGAAGACGTCAATTTGCTTCTCTCGATTAAGCTGGCGGCCAAGTACGCGCAGCTCCGTGAAGTGGAGAGCATGCGCGCTGTCGCACGCGCACACCAGAACCGCAACCTCGCCGACTTTGAAAAGGCCCTGCGGGACTACCGCGACGGTACGCCTTCGGTTGTTATTCGCGCACTATGAGTGACTGACTGGAGCCCCGCAGAGCTCTCCTCGGACCCGACTATCCGTTCCCACCTCGCTGCGTTGTATGACACGCTCCTCGAGCAAAACCTGTTGAGAATTGTGGAGCCGTACTCGGTGGTGGAGGTTGAGTATGTGGCGCAGCAGGTCGGCCAGGGGAGGCAGGAGGTCGAGGCCAAGTGAGCATTATATGTAGGCTGCTACGGAGATTCCTGGTCTCTGACCTCTGTCACAGACTGTCGCAGATGATCCTGGACAAGATATTCCATGGGGTTTTAGACCAGGGTCGAGGATGCCTGCTCGTGTACGACGAACCGGAGGTCGATGTATGCCTGTCTCTTCTAATCGTTCTACAACGGCTGATACTGATGATTCCTAATTAGAACTCCTACGGCGCTGCCATTGATACTCTGGCACAAGTGGGCAACGTCGTCGATTCATTATATGCTAAGGTACATAACTTCCCTGTTCCCGCTCGAGTACATACACTGATCAGGACTGTTACTCAGACGGTCAAAATTGCATGATGTAGATAAAGCAATGTATCTGCTGTGGTTTGTTGTTGCTCTGTTCTGCGGAGGACCCTGTGCTCGGTATCGTGACCCAAGCCCGCCATCTTTCACCTCGCGCCCAACCAGTGCGGCGTGATGAAGTTCTGATGGGCGTTCATCGTCGTTTGCTAGCCTTCACTGACCCTCGTAAGAGAATGTCACGCAGTGCATGTAGCATGGCGACCTTGATAGTTATTAGTTAGTAGCCGTGAATCCTGCGAGACGAGGTGGCGTGGGTGACGGAAGGAAAGGCTTGGCTAGGAGGCTGTGCAATGGATCTGCGATGCCTTGTTCCTTTCTTGAACCCAACTTGGACCAACAAAAGCGGGCCAACCGGCATTGCTAACTCTCGACTATGCTTATTCCTATCGACGAGACGCTGCAGACGATAAACCATGCAGTATACCTCGAGGCTGCGGGCACTCGCATATCAAGGCTAATCTGAATTTGGATCACGACACGAGAGGAGCTTCTTCCGGAGCTCTTCACATGTTCTTGATTCAGATACAAAAGGTCTGGTTCGGAGACAACACCTTGTCCTCCTCCTCTTTCTCTATCTCTCATGTCCTGCACTGTCTGCTGTTTGCCGTTTGTCGCTCATCCAGAGTCGGTCGCTCCCAGACCTGTACCTGCGGGAGTCTTGACCGAGCGCCAGCGGAGGTACTTTGAACGTGGCCTTGGTGTAGGATGGCAGTTGGTCGGAGTGGCAGCACCCATCAAGTATCTCGGTGAGTAATCCGCACGTCGTAAAGGGGTTGCTCTTGAACCGCAGGGCAGATTCCAACATGTTTACTATCGATGGAATCAATTTCCCGATGGTCTGTTCATGGGATAACGAGAGCGGCAACCTGACCGTACGTATCTTGTCGCGCCAAGAGTCATACTTTATCTCACACAACCAAGTGCCCTATATTTCATACCGTGTGCGGAAGACTTCTCCGTCGTGCCATGGATGCCGAGGAAGACTCTGTAAAGTCGCTGACGGACCTCGTCGAGCTGGAGGAGATCCTCGGTAAAGCGCGGGGAGGAGTATACCAAGGGCGGTATGAACAGATCAACTACGGAGACATCCGCTGCGGACGATTCGCAAGAGTCGACCTCGCGCCGTTTTGGCTTCCTGGGGATGGACCGGGGCTGAACACTTTCGACTACAACGCTCTGAAGGCCAGCGAGCTGGCATTTCTCCTGACGCGGCCCGACACGTAAGTTCTACTCTTGGCCCTTAGCTGTATGCTAGGGACTCATTCGTGTAGCTTCCCGAAACTCCACCCGGCCGTGACCCCTGCCCGACTGAAGGGCTTCGAAAATGCTCCAGAGACCAAAGATACGATAACGAGCCTGCCGATGGCCGTCCTCGAAAAGCTAATCTCGCACATGACAACCCCCGCATACATCTGCTTCACCTCGACCTGCCGCACCCTGAGGCGACACGCACTCACAGCATGGCAAAAGCACGCCCGCTCCCGCGTCCTCCAGCTCGACTGGGCCATACCTTTACTAGCCGAATACCGGCAAGGCAAGGAGCACGGCATAGTCATGGCAAGCGCGGAGGAGTCTCCTCTGGACGCGGACTGGCTGCTATACCTGAGCCACGTCCATCGCACGCAAAGTATGAACGTGCGGGAGTGGATCTGGGGGATGTGCCAGCAGATCAGACGTGTGCGGGACGAGCTGAAGCCGCAGAGTGAGGTAGCGAGTGTGAAGGTCAAGGGCGTTAGGAAGAAGAGCAAGAAAAGGAAGGAGCTAGAGGAGAGGGTCGGGATGATGATGGCCGCGACCAAACAGATGCCTGGCTTTAGGAAGTAGGTAGAGTGATCTCGTCGCGTATGGGAGACTTGCGTTTTGTGTCTGCTGATGTCAGTACCTCAGAGTAAACTTGCACTTGCGAAGCATCACTTCCGAAACCATATAAGAGCGATCTGAGATCCATCCGGAGGTTGGAGCTGAAGCTGCATGCGACGGTATGGCCTTGTATCCGACCGTCGGACCGTCCCATGGATTACTGGACTCTGGGTGAGACGCAGACAACGTTCATCGTGCCGGGGCGATTCGTCTATGTCGGAAAGCCCTGGCAGAACCTGATGGCCTTATACGCCCTGATAGTCGAGCTGATCAGGTGCTTCTCAGGCGTTTTATACCTGATGCAGATGGGCTGATCAGGCCTGGTAAAGCCATATCTGAGTTTTCCGACATTACGGAGGTCCTCAAGCCCATTGCCGATGCCGCCAGTGCACGTCACTCAGCCTTTAGTAATTACAATTACAAAGGTGCGGCTATAAATCATAAATGTCGGCAGTAGCTCACCGAGCTGACAATGCCTGGTTTCAAGAACTTCGCCATCTCAGGTGTCCATCGGATAGGGGAGTTTGTAGCGGAGGAGCTCCTCAAGCTCAAGGCTGAGGGACGCGTATCTTCTGTTGTCCTCCTGACGCGCGGGGTGCGTATTCTCATTCATCCACGCATACCATTCTCACCAACCGTCCCAGAGGTCTGACGGCACGCTGGACAAGCTCGCTTCTCTCGGCGCTACCATTGCCACTGTCGACTGGTCCGCGCCTGCGACCGTTACTGCGGCACTCACCTCCAACCATGTCGACGTCGTCATATCGTGCCTGCCGGCGCCCGCGCTCCACTTGCATATGGCACTCGCAGACGCCGCAAAGGAAGCGGGGGTGAAGCTGTTCTTGCCCTCAGAGTGGGGGACAGTGTCGAGCGCCGGAAAGGAGAGGGGCGAGGGGCACGAGTGGTTCACGAGCAACCAGCAGAAGCTGCATCAGAAACTGAGGGACATCGGCTTGCCGTACTTGTTGGTGTTTAACGGGTGTTGGTCGGACTTTATATTTAATACGTGAGTTCAATTCTAGGTGAAGATGGTAGTGCGGTCTGATGGATAGTATAGCATGTTCGGATGGGACGTCCCGAATGGGAAGGTCGACATATGGGGAGCAGGGAATGGGCCGATCAGCTATACGCATCGGAGAGACGTAGGGCGATTCGTCGCGCACGTACTGACCACTCTCCCGCCCGAGCAGCTGTACTGGAAAGAACTGCCCATCGAAGGTGACCGAAAGGTATGAGCGCCCTACACATAGCCGACGGATGTCTAACGGTGTTCGTTAGACTCTCAACGAGATCTGGCAAGGCTATGAAGCGAAGACGGGGAGGAAACTCCAGGTCACTTACCACCCCCTTTCGGAGCAGGAAGCAGTGATGAGGGACAACCCGAACACGTCCATCCCATATATCCTTGCATGGGGATATGTCTCCTGGGACAAAGGGGATGGTGTGCTGGTGAAGAGCGATGAGGAGCTTGCGAATAAGCTGTGGCCGGAGTGGAACCCGACTCCGGCAGTCGATGCCTTGGTGGAGACTTATAGCTGAGATGCCATCGGGACATGTACGAGTGCACAGAGTGTTGTCTCGGGTCTCCTGCAGCAGTTATCCCGTTGCAAATACTGTGTGATATCTGTTGGACTTTCGCGCAGCTTGTCGAACCGCAAATCAGCAGAGCTTGTACACGTATGGATAAGTTTCGACGTACTTCTCATGCCCAACCGTACTCGTTTTACAGTCTACGTCACTCCGTCGACCGTAGAGCGGCGTCCTATGCCATGTATAGGCAAGTCCAAGATGTCTGAAGGAGAATATATCAGAGCATTGCTGATCGAACCTGACGCTGCAGTTGACAATGGCGCACGAAAGATCTCAAATCAAGTTGGCCCAAAGTTTATCATGCGATACTCTTCCGGTCAGGTCTCTTGACGAGTCCTGTGGCCACCGAGCCTGGCAAAACATTTAGGCGCAGAGCCCACAACAACTTCGACTCGTCCACACGGCCCTGCGATTTGTCCTAATTATGATCACCTGAGAACAGTCTTCGGGTATGGAATGAACAACTACTACTTATACGAGTCCCTGTCTCGCTAGCGAAGAACTCAGTGAGAAGGCGATCCGAGCCTTAATAGATACCTCACGCCCCACAGGACCGCGAAACACCCACTGCTAGGATGGCCACCGCCGATGCGTTGACAGACCTGCCTCCGACACCTCTCTTTCCCGCGACGCATTCTGGTATACCGGAGCGGTACGTAGAGCAATGCAAGGAGTCGAAGGCGCGGATTTATTCGAACAAGACGCTTCCTCCGTCTGTTCCCCGAGCGGGAGAGCTGCCTGTGCTTCCACCGGACGTGGACCGCGACACCTTCAATAAAGCTATAGCGGAGCTGAAGGAGAGTCTAGGCAAGGAACACGTCGAGTTGAACGACAAGCCGCTTGTCGACGGGTGGTACATGGAGCACCCGTGAGTCCGCTTCAGCTCTTCGTCCGGATGCCGTCTGACCTAGCGCCCGTCACTGCAGGAACACCCACGACGCATTCCATGTAGTCGAACAGTCCGAGCTCGTATCTTCCGCGACCGTCTATCCGGGGTCCACGGAAGAAGTGCAGGCCATTGTGCGCTGGGCAAACAAGTTCTTGATTCCCGTGTTCCCGATTTCCATGGGCCGCAACCTGGGATATGGAGGTGCCGCACCTCGGCTGCGCGGGTCGGTCATCATAGACCTCGGGAGACGCATGAAGAAGGTCTTGAAGATTGACGGCCAGAACGCGACTTGCATCGTCGAGCCGGGGGTGACTTATTTTGCCCTCTACGAGGAGATCCAGAAAACCGGGCTTCCCTTGTGGATTGACACGCCGGACGTAGGTGGTGGAAGTGTGTTAGGAAACTGCGTAGACCGAGGCGTCGGGTATGTGTCTCCTAATTGCGTACCTCCCAATGCCTGATCGAGAGCGCTCTCTGCCAGTTACACGCCCTACGGAGACCACTTCGCCAACCATTGCGGTATGGAGGTGGTTCTGCCATCCGGCGAACTAGTCAGAACGGGCATGGGCGCCCTGCCAGGAAAGAACGGCGCCGACAACCCATCCTGGCAAGCCTTCCAGCACGCCTACGGTCCCTCTGTCGACGGGATCTTCAGTCAGTCGAATTTCGGCATCGTGACGAAGATGGGGATGTGGCTCATGCCCGAAACGGAGCACCAGAGCTACATGATCACGTTCCCGAAAGAAGAGGACTTTGAGCAGATAATAGATATTATCCGACCTTTGGCTTTGAACCGTATTCTCGGCAACATCCCACAACTGCGGAGCGTTATCCAGGAACTGGCTGTCACTGGAAAACCAAAATCACATTTCTACCAGGGAAAGGATCCCGTGCCGGAAGAAGTGATTCGGTCACATGCAAAGAATATGCCATGCGGGGATTGTGCTTGGGTCTTCTACGGCACTGTGTACGGTCCAGAGGAGACACGCAAGATGCAGCTGGACGTTATACGTCAGGAATTCGCCAAGGTTCCGGGTTCCAAGTTCATATTACCGCAAGACGTACCGGAGGACCACTACCTCCATGCCCGAGTTAGAATATGCTCAGGGGTACCTGAGCTGCGCGAGTTGGATTGGCTGAACTGGAAGCCAAACTGTGCGCACTTAGCCTTCTCTCCCATTACACCAACGAAAGGCGAGGACGCCAAGATCGTCCACGAGCTGGTCACCCGTCTGCACAAGAAGTGGGGGTTCGACTCCTTGCCGACGTGGTGCGTGTCCGGAAGAGAGATGCACTATATTGCAGAAATTCTGTTCGATCGCGCGGACGAAGACGAGAAGCGGAGAGCCATAGCTTGCATGCGGGAGATGATAGCAGAGGCGGCAGCGCAGGGGTACGGAGAATACAGGACACACTTGATTTTCATGGACCAGATCGCACGGACGTATGGCTGGGGCGACCAGGCGCTCATGCGACTTAACGAGACGATCAAGGACGCGTTGGATCCAAATGGTATCCTGGCTCCGGGGCGAGCAGGTATCTGGCCAAAGAGATTCAGAGGGAGAGGCTTCCAATTGTTGCCGGACGACGAGAAGACGGCGATAAATGGAACGAACCGATGATTGCTCCTGTGGATTAGAGAGAGACTCGAGTAGCGCTTGCATGCTCGCTTGCGACTAGCAGATTTACTTGACGTTGACTGCGCGGATTCACTGAGCACGGGGATTGCTTGACTTTGTACAGACCGTTGTGGCGTTGGCTGCCGTACTGAGAAAGAAACAAGGAACGATGAGTTTCATTCTCGTACGCCAGACAGAGACCTTACTATACAATCGCAAGGTAATGTCTCTGAACTTCCTCCGCGCAACTGTTGCATATGGCTACAAACCCAGAACGCGCTGGGACTCGCGGTTGATGCTCGTTACCCGTCTCTGCTTCCGTTCCGTCAAGTATCTGGGCTGTGCGCAACTTATTCCCGGTGGGACGTACATATCCGTCCTGGACGGTTGCCGCCTTCTTATTCATCGTCTACTGAGATCGAATACATTCAGTAGCCCTTGCATCACCTGTGAACCTGAAGGCGGTCGTATTAAGCTCAGACGTCTACAGCGGCATTCTGGATCGTCTGGAACGGATTGGATAGAGACCTTGTGGTGTAACGTAGACTGGGATGGATGGATACATCGTATCAGCGAGAAGCACACATCTGGTAACAATCCAAGCACTAAATCGAAGAACCTTCATCGCACAGAGGAGCCTCCATAACCCGTACTTCGCCTCATGGATCCCAGACCAGACGACGATCCCTCTCCCCGGTCCTCGAAGCTCGAAAATCCAGGGGACGCTCTTCTTGCACTCGCGTACGCCGTAGTATCGCGTCCCTGCTGCTGATCTCTAAAGGCCTCTCTTCCGCCGGTCCTCTCGCGCTCCCAGTCGTACTGCTGATCCCGCTGTTCACGAGTATTCCCGTAGTTCCGCGCTTGGTGGTATGCCTCGGCGGCGAGGCCGCCCAGGAGACTGCGCGTGACCCAGTTCATGCCAGACTGCGAGTCATTATGGCCTCTATCATATCCGTCTCTTGTAGGTGATTCAGCCGGGCGTTTGCTGTAGGGCGGAGGCGGGTCGTGCGGCCAAGTGGGACCGGAGCTCGAGTTGTCGGAGGGTCTGGAACGGCGGTCACTCGTACTACTACAGCAGGATTGGAATAGCTTGTAGAGTATGAAGACCAGTATTGCTGCCCAGGCCAGTCCGAACACAAGGTCCCCCATTCCAATTCCTGAGAATAAGAATAAGAACGGCTTTCACAGCGTTCGTGACAAAGGGCACTTACCGTTCCACCATCGTGCTAACCGAGTGGGTGGTCGGTGAGTGCCATCCTTACGGCTGCGCAGCGCTCCTGGAACCTCGACAAGACGGTACTCGAGACCGCAAGACCCTAGGTAACGGTTAACGCTCAAAGGCACGCTATGGTGATACATCAGGGCGTACCTTGCAGAACGTAGGGATCACCAGGTCGCTCCCATCCCTCGCATGAGACTTGCACTCTCCCAAATCGTAGTGATTCAGGCAGATCGGCTTCACACTACGGAAGCTACCATTAATATTTAGCATAACGGCGAAACTCCGACGCTTCATACCTTCCAATCGATATCCGTTCCCGTCCCGCCCAAGTTCGTGCACCTAACGGCGTCTGGTGTATAGAGGCTACAGGCCTTCCCGACGCAACTCAGCTGTTGTGCAGGAGCAGTCCGTCTTGCCGCCGTTAATTCGTCCTTGTAGAACGTCAAAGCCGGTATGGACGCAAGGGCCACGCGAGACATCTTGGTGGACAGTCGTTTGTGAGCTGACTACTACTCGTGTTTCTGACTCTCTTGACGGAATCACTTCCTAGCTCCTGAGAGATCGTCGACCAAGGCTTGGAAGCTTGAAGAGGTGGAAGGGCCGCATGTATACGCATTACTGCTTAAACGAAATGACGTGGAGATACGTGTCCCGGACTGCGCAAAGGCCTATACAGTGCATCCTTAATTAGCTGAGTATGTTTCTATGTGTATTGACGCTCTTGACTAGTACTGTGCATCTCGAGAACGGACTGAGTGAAGTTGCGCTACCTGCACACCCGGCAAGACAAAGACGTTGCGGCTGCACTCGGGTCGTTTACCTGTTGCGAACAATGCATCTCCACTTTCATCAAGGGGCGCCTCAGCACACCGCATCGTCTTGCCTTTCCAGTACCGAGATATCAGGCTTCTCGGGAAACTGCTGCTGTTTCATCCACCACAACCTGCAGCTGCCAGTGGGCCTCGGAAGCGTTCCCATAACAGAGGATCAAAATTGCCGCAGCATCTTCTCGATGATCTCCCGCTTTGATTTGATAGATGCCATCGCTCAAGCGGGTCCTCCCAGCCCATATAAGGCACGCAAAAGCGATCTTGCACGAATAATCGGTGGGACACTCCACCATGGCCACCACTGCCGCAGGCGCAGCGGAAATCGGTAGCGTCTTGTCCTCCTGTTTGTACGGCGTCAGCTTGATACAGTCTTATGAATACTACAAGTCACAGACCCAACCGGGTAGTGCCGTGAAGGATAGTCTGTGGCTGCGGCTTGTTGTGAGTCGTGATAAGCTAGCGCATGATGTTGGCTGAAGCGCAACAGGTGGCTCTCGTAGTGTATGCGAAGCTTAGGATCCTCAAAATACTATCCATATTGACCGTCGCTGTCCCAGGGTCTTCGATGCTTTCCATACTATCGCCATGTGGATCTACCTGTATGGCCTCACTATCCTTCACCCCAGTGACACTTCCGTTGTGAGGACGCCAGAGGTGGCGGCTCAGATCTCTCTCTTCCTTACTGAGATGGTCATGTCATCACTTGTCCAGGTACTATACTATCTTGTCTTGCCATTGTGTATTCCTAATCTCTCGGAGAAACAGGTTTTCTTCACTTCCAGAGTATATGCCCTCTCCCGCCGTCGGATACTAGTACCCTTACTGGGGTGGGTGGCGACCGCCGCCAAGCTGGCACGATCACTTGCCCTCATCATCATATCGGCTACGTCAGAAGACTACACGGGTATCTTTGGAGAGCGTATCGCGATAACAGGTACCTTTATCACCGTGGCAGTGTTGGAAGTGTACAACACCGCAGCACTGTGTATCATCCTTTGGTCCATGAGGCCCAAGACCTTCAGGTATACACGTCACTTCACTAGAATACTGCTGTTCTGAAGAAAGTTCCGAAAAGCAATACCAGGAGAACAATCGCAAAGCTGATAGTATGGAGTCTGCGTAGGTCCGTGTTAACTCTTTTCAACGTCAAGCTCACTTTGGTTCCAGAGACTGGGATTATTATAAGGCAAGGTTCCGCTCTATGCTCGGGGCCAAGTCCTTACCGAGACCCGGATCAGTGTATGTGCCGTTACGACTGCGATTTTGGTGCGGTTACCCTCTCGAAACCGCGAGTACACCGTGTCTAACGAAACATCGTCTCAGGCATCAGTATCGCCCACCACCGGTGAGGACATCGTACCTAGTTTGGCATGTTGATTCAGATTTCCTCTCCCGATGCAGGACTATGGACAGCACCTTTCATCGTACTTCCGAAATGTAAGATTTCCGACATTCACCTTCACTATGAACTGAACGACCCCAGTATTTTCACTCTCTCTGTTGACTACGTGAGTCACCCAGCGTTGTATGGTCCCCGACAGCCTGTCCTGACTGACTGATTCGCTGGTGATCAAGTCTCAACTCCCGCGCACACATCCGACAAGCCATGACCAATGAACCTGTAACCTTCTCCATATTGGACGAGTTCCGAGCTGCAACACGCTCCGTTCATACGGTAGGTCTCCGTTACCCGTCTCTTGAACAAATAATTCAGACGCTTTTAGGATCAACCGCCGATACGCCTGGAATTAGCTCATCGACAGGCGAACGAGGTGCGTGGTCCCTGTACCATCTAAGGCCTCCCTGAATGCTTTCCACTCAGCCTGACGTGGAGAGCGGGGATTTGACCAAGACACTTCCTGGAGACTTGGAGCACAATCGTGCAATTGGGTCAGGGTGAAGATGCGCGTCCCTCGATTCTCACACCGATAGTGTGGAACTTGAACGGCAGTGTACTGTCATTTCTGAACCATAGGGAAGACAGAAGCAGTTCGGTAGGGAATACACGATTTACTGTCCAGCATCTTGTCATATGATTGTATAACATACATAGCGCTACAGGCCCATGAACCTTCTAAGTATACTTACTACACGTGCACTATCAAGGACATCTATGAAGCAGGACAACCAGAACAAAGCCCATGCCCACACCCCCAACAACTTGTGACCCCCACCCCGAAAGTCCTCAGGACGAGAGAGACAACGCTAATGACGCCCTCGCCGAGGACGAACCCACTAGCGATAATGATCAGCCTGATATCATGACCGTCTTTGACTACACGTCTATGGTAAACGTATTCGGTGATGCCTCCGACCAACCTAGCCAGGGAGAACGAAGGCGTGTTCAGGAATCCTATTGCGAATGCGACACCAGATGGTATCCACTTGGCGTAGGGCGGTTGACGGCGGACGGCATAAGCCTTCAAGCCGGCGATTGCCCCAAAGATCAGCGCGAACACGAGCATGAACAACCCGCTCTTCGCCGGTAATTGACCATCCCCTGCGTTCGCCATTAAGTGTCAATCGAAAGCCAACCATCAGGAGAGCGCAGATACTTACGTAGCAGACGCGCTAGACTCAGCCACACGTATGCTGTAGGCGCAGGGAAGGACGGCCCAGGAATGGTGTAAGCCCGACTATATAAGTTGTACGCCGTGGAGGTTACGACGATCGACAGGGCCGACCCGATCAGTTGGCCGTAGAACTGCGCTCGTGGGGATGCGTGTATAAGATGACCAGTCTTCAGGTCTTGCATGAGATCACCAGCTCTGCCATGAAGAATTCCCTATGATCAGGATGCCCGCGTCGTTAGCTATGAAAAAGCGTACTGTTGCGCGCCAGCTTCAGCTACTCCACCAGCGATAATATTTGCGACGATGTTGCCCGGTTGGATGACAGCAAACAACAACTGACTGATCTTTCCCAGCCCACTGACGGGGTTTAGATCCGTCTCACCAAGCGCACGTACACTGCCCAATAATGGTAAGCCCATTATCGGCCAAATATACTGCAGAACGACGTACCCAAGAATACTAAGCAATCCACCCATAATGAACCCCACCACGGTTGCCCATGGCTTGATACCTTCGTTACCAAAAACAAGCCAAACCAACAATATGCCAAGAAGGACACTAAACCCAAGTCCCCACAGCACCCAGCTGTTCGGCACCAGTCTATCCTCCGTTTCCACCTCATTGTTATCCTTGAGATGCTCCGCGGCATCGTCGCCCCGGCGCTTGCGGAGTTCCTTCGTAATAAATTCGGCAATAACGGGTAAAAGGGATACAGCGCTGTCGGCGCACATGATGGCCAGAGAGACCCAAAGGATCCAGCCGCGCGCACCGATGCTCATGTCACCGACGGGGCCTGGTGCCCACCCACTGTATTTCGAGAGGGGAGAGAGGATGCCCCAGCCGACAAGCATGCCCTGCGAGATGATTACACTTTGGACTATAGCAGGAAACGGGGACCTTACAAGATTCATGCTCAGCGTGGTTGGGAAACCCATGATGATACCTGTTAAGTCCGTTAACGAGATCGTGGAAGTGTTTATCTACGGATGCCCACCTTGCCCAATGTATGACAAACTTGGTGTGAAAGACCACAACCATTCTTTAGCTAGATAATTGCCGAAGAGAGGTATGGAGAAGACGATAGGGAAGAAATAAGCAAGGAGCTGAGGAAGGCGAGTAAGTCGCGAAGATAAACGTTACGCTCGATTCCGCTTACTGTCATGATACCAGAAGCTACGAAACTCCATAATAACGCCATCCAGCTTTCCTTTTGTTCCACAGGTTCTTGCGCTGGAGGCTCCACGGTTTCGACAACATCGGCAGTCGCAGGTGTATCCGGAAAGTGGCCATCATCCCCGTCCTCGACTGTAAGCGCTTGGTAACCTGTATGGCGCCTGCGGATTGTCGTATCCGGGGGAGGTAGTTTGTGCAGCACGGAGATCAGTTGGGCCGTTGCCGTCCCGGATGGAAAAGGGAGTTGCTCTTCGATAATCTAGAGCGGATCGTAGTGTCATAATGCTAATTCTCGAGGTGTGTGCGTGCATACCACCTGTTTCCGGATAGGCGGGGAAAGGAACACACTGAAAGATAAATTTGATTAGAGCTATCTCGGAAAATCATTCTCAGTACTTACCCAAAGAAGGCCACAGCGCATGACCAACCTACTGCGGCGATCCATGAGAGATGTAGAGGGGGTACGCCATCTCGCTCCTCATCAAGGAGTCCCAGGGCGGGAAGGATACCCACAAAACCGGCAGCAAGAGGCATCTGTCGTTGAGCGAATCAGGACTGTGAGATTACGCAGAGAAATCATAATGTACGTACTGTTCCCGTCGCGACCGCCGTGGTTTGCAGAACAATGTTCTCTTGAGGGGTCATTGGCTTCGGAAGTAGACGGGATATAAGAAACCCAATGAGAGCAGACTGTAGGGACATCCTGCGAGGAGCAGGGTATCACAACGCGGACACGATCATGAGAGCGAAGTCACGTACATGCTTATCCATCCTGTCTGCAGGCCGAAGTATAAGTTCGTAAAGCACAAGAGGCAGCCTATCAAGAGACCCAGGAGAACCGCTGGGAGCTAGTTGCGGTCCCATGAGCGGTACTCGTCGCAAGGTTGAAAGGATTGTAACAAACCGTGAATTCAGCCTGTGATGTACCGCTCGGGCGGATACCCTGTCCAATATATCTTCTGAGACAACACGGATCATGAGACAGGGTACGTGTCGATGAGATCCTTTCGCGAACCTGATACAGGTCCACGCCGACATCGCGGACGACGGACAGCTTGTACTCGACGCTCGCTGCGCTCAGCGTAGACGGTAGCTAGCGCTTTCAAGTCCGCGCCACACCGGCAATTCACTGAACGGACCGATGCCACGCCACAATTACTTCTTGCCTCAATCTGCCACCTCTATTCTCACTGAATGATACGTTAGAGCACCGCTGCAGCTTCTTATTTGTCCTGGATAGACTGCGTGCAGAGTGCATGTTCAATGGCCGTGCTGTCACCGCAAAGAAGATGTCAACTGTCTATTTCTGCATGGCAATGTGTTCGTCGTCAAAGCTACGGGTGCATAACTCCCCTGCGAACTGTGTTTAATTATACATGCTGGTGACTTGATCAACGCATCAAACTGTATATAATGGACAGGAGCTGTTTGTTCAGTCTCATCCCTAAGAACCGCCGGTCGGAACTATGCCTGGAGCAACCAAGGTCACGGACAAGACCATCCGGGTCGCTCTCGCTAAGACGTACCCGAAGGAAATCTGGTATTTCGTCGCTAGCTTCATATTTTTGCTCTCTCTTGTCCGCGTGATCTCGTTCGTTCTCCAAAGGCTGCATCGACGGCGGGCACCGTCTTCTCAGACCGGCGGCTCTTATGGGTCCGATCCTGAACTGGCCAGCCCGACGTCCTTGAGTAGAGGCACTACCTCCCTCCGCAGGATTCCAACAGCTGCGGCCAATGCCTGGCGTGTCATTGCCTTCCGCTCCACTCTGCAGATAGGGAAATCCTACTCCATCTGTCTTGCGGATATGTTCGTGACGTTCGCCTATATATTGGTCCTCTTCGTTTGGGCCTTGGTCAATAGTGAGTCCAGTCTTACTGCATTTGTAGAACAATTTTAATGGTGACTCTTCCTCCCCATAGCGACGGATCTGGAGGGTGTCAAGTTCGACTGGAGCTTTTACAGCAATCGGGCTGGTACACTGGCCGCCAGCCAATTTCCGCTCATTACTGTTCTGGGTACCAAGAATAACGTCCTCACTCGTACGTATCTCATCTAGTCCCTTGCTCACCTTGGACCCACGTTTGTGCCTCAGTTCTCACTGGCATCAGTTACGAGAAGGTAGAGCTTATTCGTCGTTCTCGCCTTTTCCTGGCTGACTCAGTCGTTGCAGATGAATAATCTCCATCGTATGTCTGCTCGCGTACTACTTGTACTATTATGGCTTCATGCCGGATCCAAAGTGAGTTCTTGCTTGTGATACAACGGTGGGGGCTCATTGATTTATATCTGCAATTAGCTGGCGGTGGCTGACGGGTAAGCATGGTGGGGACTGAAGGAAAGCCCAGTCTCATTTTTGCAATTCAGGATCGATGCCGACGAAATCGGCACTACCTGGCTCAACCTCGGATACGTATCCGTGTTCGCGTTCAGCCTGCTCGCCATAGTTTCACTTCGTCCAATCCGCGCTGTGGCCTACGAGTTCTTCTTCTACATGCACTTCGCTCTAGCCTTGTGAGTGACACGTCTCTCTATCGATCCACGATATTGACATGTAGATGTTTCGTGCTGTAGTGTCGTTCTCCTCGGGGCGGTGTATCACACTGCTAATTTCAAGTACGCCTCATCCGATAATCCACTTCTATCCCAGTGCTAAACCTCCACGATTCATGTAGCTTCCAGCAATACGTCTGGCCTTCTTTCCTTGTGTGGGGCTTGGACCGCTTCATTCGCTTGCTCCGTGTCATCATCTACGCTGTGTCACCCCGACTTATCCGCTCCAAATCCACGGAAAGCCAAGAAAGCTCCGCCCGTGCAGATATGCTTGCACCCGATCTCGTGCGACTGCGCGTTCCTCGCCCTCCGGGCTTCTGCTGGTCCCCCGGTCAATTATCATACATTATTGTACCCTCCGTCTCGACTCTTCCGATCGAGGCGCACCCATTCTCCATTGCAAGCATACACGACGCCGACCTGGCGGGTGAATCAGGGTCGGAGGAGAAGGGGAAGGAGCACTGGAATGACGTCGTCTTCCTCATAAGCGCCCGGACTGGGTTCACTAAGCGCCTGGCTGATAAGGTATCGCAGAAGGGCGAATCAGCGATGACAGTGCTGCTGGATGGACCATACGGATCGTCTCCTGACCTTGATAGCTCAGACACTGTGGTACTCATTGCAGGTATGGTTGCACCTATGGACTCATCACTGCATGCTAACTCCTGATATCAGGCGGAACGGGCATCTCGTACACCCTGCCCCTGCTTCTGTCTTTGGCGAAAAATGGCAGATGCCGAAGGGTGCACTTCATCTGGTCCATCCGGGACTCGAGTACGTACCATCTTTGATGCTTGCCACCACCTCCTCACTTTGATCCCCAGGTCACCTTCGGTGGGTGTCGCCCGCCATAGTGAAGGCCCTGTCGCTCGCTCCGGGTAGCATGTCAATCTCCGTTTCCATCTACATAACAGCATCATCCACGTCCTCAATTGACTTGCCTGCGCAAGTGAACGTGAACTTGAATCTAGGTGGGATGCCGGCGAGAAGTACGGAGTCCTTGGATACCGGTCACAGCGAGCCGTTTGACTTGGAGAAGACCAGCACCGGCGTCGACTTGTTTGATTTGCGGGCTGTGCAGGTGTCATACTCCCGGCCTGCATTCGACAGACTGATCCATAGCGAGTTGTATGGTGCCTCCGGACATACGAGCGTTTGTGGTGAGTGGCTCGTTCTATACCCTATTTCAAGATCCTTAATATGCTCTATAGTTTGTGGCTCCCAGGGCATAGCGAGGGCTGTTAGGTCCTCTCTGCGGGTGAATCCTTTTGCTGGGCCGAACAGCATCTTGAAAGGTGCACCTAGCATCACGCTGCACGTGGAATCATTTGGCTATGCGTGATTGGCTGACTCTACCGAGAGATATCTCCACTGCTGTAGGGCGATGGACAAATGCGCGACCTGACTGTCTGTATTAATATCTCGTGTAACTCGGACTATTGCTGCATCGTAGTGATCGTTTCCCCTCGCTACGAGTCTTCACGCGTCGTAATATCTCTGTGTGCAACTCGAGGAACTACATGCTCTCGCGACGGCCGCGCTCTCTCTAGGTTCTCGCACGGGATGCACGAAGGGACTGAAGGGACTGTAGGGCGGAAGCTTGGAACGAAGCGAGATCGTACGTGGCTGTGCTGTTCGCGTGCTCCTTTGTAGACCCTGGACAGTACTGCCTAGTATCATCGATTGTGAAGTCTCTGGATTTCCACCATTCAGCTATACTATCCTCCAATTATCTTTCGAATAGAAGAGGATGGCTGTATATGCATTTTCAAAGACTGCAAGGTTGCACTTGATTATAGTACTGCTGCCATTTCCAGCTCTGAAGTGCAGAGCCCCGGACACCTTTACAATATTTTCCCGATAACGATCTCCACTACAATGTCGAGTCACCGCCAAAGCGCTCGCAGTTACTGCAGCGCGTGCTAGTCATCCTGTCGCTCCTTCATCGATCACCTCTGTTCTTGTATTATAGGTCTTTTTGCAGTATTCGCTTCATGTCGACAGCAGCACGAAAAATCAGGGACGCAGATTCTCTGCTGCGTACCAGCTTTCCTCCGGGCGAAGCAATGTCGGGTCGAATGACTATCAAGTGGCGATCGCAAACTGACCACTGCGCCTGACAGATTACCCAAGGAGGGAGAAAAGAATGTTTTGATCACGTCTGCACTGCCTTACTGCAATAACGTTCCTCATCTCGGTGAGTATGCTGCACTCAGCTTGGACCTACCTTGAGAGCTTGCACGAAAGGGAACATCATCGGGAGCACGCTCAGCGCGGATGTGTTTGCGAGGCATGTACCGGTATCCCTCTGTTCAGGATGTTTTCTCATCTAAAGTCCCCAGATATAACCGTACGTTCAACTGCTCCCTGTGCGTGCGATAGGCTCAGGGAAGTGCACTATCAGGCACTAGAAACCGAAGGACGCTGTATATATGCGGCACGGATGAATACGGTACCGCGACAGAGACGCAGGCATTAAAGGAGGGCGTGACACCAAAGGAGCTCTGCGATAAGTACAACGAGTTGCATAGGGAGACATACAAGTGGTTCGAGATCGGGTACGTTTGCTCGTGGAATTACCGCACGCGCATACTGATCGATGGTAGGTTCGACTACTTTGGGAGGACTTCAACGCCCCTTCATAGCGAGTGGGTCTTACCATCCGGGAAACGGACCTTCCTAATGTTGAGCTGCAGGATTTCGCAGAGTATCTACTTACATCTCAAACATAACGACTACCTAGAGAAGCAGACGAAAGAGCAGACGTACTGTGAAGGCTGTTCCAAGTGAGCTCTTGCACTCCATAGCATCTCACCCTCTCATAATACTGCAGATTCCTTGCAGATCGTTTCGTAGAAGGTACATGCCCTCACTGCGGTGCTGATGTACGTTAGACCCGAGCATCCATTTTTCTAAACTCGCTTAACGCTGCGCAGGACGCACGGGGAGATCAATGCGACGTCTGCGCTCGGACCCTCGATGCTGTTGACCTCATCAATCCGCGTTGCCTCGTCAACCGCGGACACACCGTGACCACCCGTTCTTCGGAACACATGTACGTGAAGCTGGACAAACTCCAGCCTCGCACGGAAGCGTGGATCAAGAAGTCGTACAAGGAAGGGAAGTGGAGTCCTAATTCGGTTATCAACGCTGAGGGAGAGATCGTGGATGCGAGGATGAAGCAGGGCTTGCGCCCGAGTCCTGTGACGCGAGATCTGCAGTGGGGTGTGCCTGTGCCGATTGAAGGTCCAGAGGATGAGGCTATGAGAGGAAAGGTGTTATGTGAGTTCGCTGGTCCTGTAATTGCTTTCTCTAACTGACGTCTGTCCCACGCAGATGTTTGGGTACGTGGTCGCAATGCGGTGGAAGGTGCCCTTCTGATCTCGCTGCCTAGTTCGATGCACCTATCGGATACCCGAGTATTACAGCAAACTACACGCCAGAATGGAAGCAATGGTGGTTCAACCACCAGAACGTCCGTCTGTACCAGTTCATGGGCAAGGACAACGTGTACTTCCATACCATTTACTTCCCAGCCATTCAACTGGGTGATGGACGGCCCTGGACGACGCTGCACCACTTGTCCACCACGGGTGAGTCTACTACCCCCCAACTCTCAGCTCTTCCTCACATGTATGCAGAGTACTTGAACTACGAGGGTGGCAAGTTCTCGAAAAGCCACAATCGTGGTGTGTTCGGGCCTGCTGCTAAGGAGACTGGAATTCCCTCAACCGTTTGGAGATTTTATCTTCTGTCCGTACGGCCGGAGTCGTCCGACGCCATGTTCTCATGGGATGAATGTGTATGTCTTCCCTGTCGTTAACTTATAAAAGTCCGCTTACACGGCCACCATTCCAAACAGATCGCAGCGAACAACAACATTCTTCTCAACAAGTAGGTAACATAATCTCGGGAGTCCCGTCTATTCTCTGATCTTCTTCCGTAGCTTCGGCAACTTCGTCAACCGCGCCACGAAGTTCATCTCCAGCCAGTACAACGGTGTTCTTCCCGAAGGCGACGTACCAGGTCCTCTGTCACCCAATGATGAGGTCGACGCCGAATTTGTCTCCGACGTGAATGCTCTGATCAAGGAGTACACTGACGCCATGGAATCCGTCAAGTTGCGTCTCGGCTTGCAGACCGTCATGCTCCTCTCGAGCCGTGGCAACACGTACTTGCAGGCGTCCGGCCTGAGCAAGGCGCTCATGACCGAGAACCCGAAGCGCTGCGCACAGGTGGTTACACGGGCTTTGAACTTGATCTATGTCTTGTCGGCGCTCATCCACCCCTTCATGCCGGCAACCTCAGAGTCGATTCTCGAGCAGATCAACGCGCCGCCGCGGTCCGTGCCCGATGTCTTTTCAATTGATATTTTGCCAGGTCATCAGATCGGCAAGCCGGAGCATCTGTTCAAGAGGATTGACGAAAAGATGGCGGATGCGTGGCGCGCAAAGTTCGGCGGGCAGCCGAGCAGCGCTGCCCCTCCTGCTGACACGAAGGCGGATGCGACGCATGTTGCTCCGGGCATGTCTAAGCGGAAGGCTGCCGCCGCTGCAAAAAAGGTTGCTGCTAGTAAGGCAGATGCGCCGAAGTCCCCGGAAGTGCTGGCTTGGGAGCAGAAGGTTGCTGACCAGGGCAATGTGGTTAGGGAGCTCAAGAGCCGGCCGAAGACGAAAGAGACGGAGGATGAGATTGCGGCGAATGTGGAGATTCTGAAGAAGCTGAAGGCTGAGCTTATCAGCTTACAAAAGCAATCAGCTTGATCTGTTCTTCGCAAACGCGCCAGTGTAGTGTTAAGTTTGTTATTGAAAGATGCTGTTCAGTGCTGTGACCGGAGGAGTAGCGGACGAAGCAAGGGTGCAGTCCTTCCATCGCTTGACATTACCGAAGTCTTCTCCCAGTCCTTGAGAAGCTGGTGGACTTCTTCTGCAGCACCGGACAAATCGCGAGCAAGACCTGAGCTAATAGCGATCAAGTTTCGGTTGGGCAGGGGCGGAAGAGGAATACCCTTTGCTTCGCGGTGAGCCAGTACCAAGGGATCGACCTCGCATTTGAGGCGGCGACGAGGAGCCTGTACAAGCCACCAGAGCTTCTCATGCTGTGCGCGGACATCATAGATATTCGGCTACACAGGACGAGTGAGCAAGTGCAAGTGCCAGAGGGCGTTGCACCAACTGATCCATCATCGCCCTCCAGCCAAAGCTCGTATGAATCGAATTTGCTGAGTAAACGGTCGAACACTGTGAGGACGTTGCCGTGACTGTTGATTTGTCCGCGAAGCAAGCACATATCTGCATCATCCAGACCCAGCATCCTCGACATCTCGACCGCTGTGGGCGCGTATCCTGCGGGCTTGGAGACGGTCAGAGTGTTGGCTTGGTGAAGTGGGTACATGTCCTGCACCTGAGCGGATTGACACACCGTAAGCATTCTTCAAGACGAAGAGCCCCATACACACTCACTGGCGCGCACGAGACGATTAAGAAGAACACCTTCGCGTGATAGCCTTCAAGACTCTCTTGAGCAGTATAGCACGAGGATGTTCCGAGTACCAGCTGGTTGAAGTGGGCTAGCTTGATATCTTTCTAAGCTGCATGACCCCACAAGTCCTTCATGAACCTGCCTAAACTCTGACGCCGATAGGTCCTCAGATTCCAGAACGGGAGTCAATCCCTTCAGCAGCTAGTAGCAGCTGCCAGACTTTCATATCGTCAGGGCTTGAGCTTGAAGCCTGGCGATCTCGGGATGGCGGAGGAGGGCATCCCAGTTATTTCCTTTCCGTTATGGCAGAGACCAAGGCAACTTGCCCACGGCAATTGCCGTCCTGGACCGTCAATAGAAGGTGCTCGGCAAGTAGCTCCGCTAGCTCTTGTTTGGTTACCGTCACTCTTGAAGACCCCCAGTGAACGGTGTAGGCGGTTGCGGCACAGCGGGGTCGATGACCGCTCATTAGTGAAGATGTCGGTCGTCTCCGATTTCGTGCAAGTAGGTACTTTTTTTCCACTCGTTGTGTAGGACATGTCTACCCTTCGCACTAGATCAAGAGGAAACGAAAAAGAACAGGAGCGCCGGTGGACCCTTGTCTAGGCTCCTACTTGCATCGACATGAATCACCTCGAACGGTAGTGACTACGCACGATGTATGCGGGCCGACTCCTCTTGTTCTTGCTGGTTTTCGACCGTCACCTCTACCTCCTACTGCGGGAGTTTCCTCTGTAATGCTGGATCAGTCGCCGCCATCCGTCGCTCATGCTCTTGGGTCTCCATGCTGTGATCCTTCTCCTACGAGGCAAGAATCATCGGCACCTGCTGGCCGCTTTCCTGTCGCCACTCCATATCGCTACTCACCAAGTTATACCGGAACGGCTGCCTTGCGGACTTTTGGTGAAGCTCCCCTCCTGGAAGCTCAGGGACACGATCCTCTCGCTCGGAAATCCGAGGACGAACAAACGTTTGAAGCAGATAACGCCTCGGAAGAGGCGCATACAGCCGCTCCCAGATCTGCTCGGCTTAGGCGGTACCGCGCTCGATGTCGAAGGCGTATCGAAAGCAAGTCCCCCAGTACCGAAGGAAGCACTTCCGGTCCAGTCTCGGATATTGATTGCAGCAGCCAATCCAGCGTACAAAGCGGCAGGCCGGTTCGTGTCTCGGAAATTAACAGCGGCAGAATCTCGAGAAAGCGCTCGTCGGCGACAAGAAATAGGAAAAGGAAAAGTCGTCCTCGCCGCCCGCCGAAGTCTCTGGCGCAGAGAATGTTCACAGCTGCTGTCCTCGCCCATGTTGATTTGCCAGAGGATGCAGTCTACGGCGGCTCCGATCGTCGCCCTCTTAAGTTTACTGCCGAACCTGAAATAGCTGTACTTTCTCCCGACAATGAGGAGACGCAAAGAAAACCATCGACTTCCTCTTGGCGACGGCCTGTCTTGTTTCCCGTTTCTGATTTCTCTGCCAAGCGCCAGTTCTTGAACGCCCATGCCAAACCTCTGTCACATTGGTCTATACAGCCCCGCCTAGGTCAATCAGACGAGCTCTCGGGAAACTGTGGTACTGCCCAGAAAACGTTCCGCTCACGGGCCATGGAAGGATCCTCGCGTATGCCTCTGAAGTTTGTACCTGCTCGCAGTGAGGCTGACGACACGACGGATTTTCGACCGTAAGACATGATGGCATCCCATCCTTATATGTGCCGTTGATTCCATTCCAGATCACTCAGGAACGAGCTCTTGGGACGTCGCAGACTTGGGCTACGGACGGTATCATTGCCACAGGCAGGACATATGCGGCCTCCACAGCAGAATCCTGGAGTTGAAACCCAACACTCCGGCGCATCGTTGGATGTCAAAGCGGAGGAGCCAGATATACAGCTCGATTCTGAAGATTGGCCTGTCTTCGATCTTTGCAGTGCCACCGAAGCTAATGATGAAAGCTCCTTTGTTCCTTTGGACAGCCAGCGGGATGTCAATGATTGTCACGATGATACCGATGGATTGGAAGTTTCAGTCCTCCTAGATGAGCCTGCCGATGCCTCCTTACGGACCGCTATGCCACCCGCTTCAGTGCAGCTCTCTGGACAGCAAGAACGGCCCCCTGCGTCGCTACAAGAATCTGGCTGTTACGTTGAAGGTGACGCCGCGTCGAAGCCTCTCAGGCCTTTGGCTTCGTTCTTCGAAGAGTTCATTCGCACAGCAAGAGAAGTCAGTCAAGAGGATCCTGTCGTTCGTGTGCAAGACAACAAGAAGGGAAGTCGCAAGCGACGCCGGACTATGGGGGCTTAATACGGACGCTGGAGTGGCGACATGCTCTCTTTCTATGTACTGTACTTGTTCTCCTCAGAGTTTCGTCCGCCCTTAACATTGACCAATGCATATTGCTATCCTCATTTCATTGGACACAGTTCAAGGCCAGTCTAGGTACAAACGTCCGCGGAGGCAGTGATGAACTTTGATATTGTGCCACAGTTTGTCATTGTGGGTCCCTGATGTGACGCATCACAAAGGGTCACCCTGGACCCTGGTCGATGTGGCCTGCCACATTTCTCCACTAGTTGCCTTGCCATCAAAGCCACATGTGGAATAAGGGCATTCCTTTGTCCACGACTATTTAGGGACGCAGGCTTGAGCCCTTTTCCTTACCTCCACCAGCGACACCTCTCTTCACCGACAGTTCCCTCCTTGCTTTGGGACACACTTGTTTACCTGCCTTCTACCTCGATTACACTGGCTTATTGGGTACCGATAACGACTACGAATATCACAGCAGCGCTGCCACTTCATATACGGCAATTCACAATGTCTTCCACCGACTCCGTCCACCCTGCCGTGCTTCATAACTTTGACATGCTGTTCAGCGAGTAGGTCGTGTTCCTCCTAGAACCCACTTGCACTCGTAACGCATTATGATAGTTGCTCCAGCGATACCCTTACAAACTCGCTTCGCTCGACTCCAGAATCTACGGATTTCTTCGTAAGCGGATCTGCCACATCTATACTCACGGACGGCCTCACTTACTGTGGCTTGTAGTCTTGGGTGGAGGGCGGGATGAAAGGCAGCATAGACACACTAGAGACTAATTTCTATGATACTGATTGGACCTGTAGCGAAGGCAAGCTTGCGAACAGTACATTGGTATCAGCACAACTCTAACGGTATCCTTCAGGTCAGAGTGCCTCGGGAAGCGACTACCGGGCAGAGTCAGCCACGGATACGGAAGGGATGCAGAGTAGTAGAGAAGACGTTATTCCTTTGTCCGAATCTGTAAAGGTTCGTAAACCTCTTTTGATCCGTTACCGGGTCCTGTCTCCTCATGTGGCATTGTGGAATATTAGGCGGATTATTCCGACGCTGAAGTTTCTGAGGAGGCCTCTACCCACCCCACGCTTCCGGCCTACAGCAGGCGTGTCGTTCCGGTCGAAGCCTTTGGTAGGCGCTTCCTTGCCTATGAGGCGACACCATTTCCGCATCCCCCTCCAAAGCTCCTTGCCGAATGTTCAGACACATCGCTCGTCCAGGACGTGCGGCCATCCCAGTTCATGCTGACTGGCTTCCGCTATCTGACGCCGGAGCCCCAAGACAAGCTGGGCTTCGTCGCGCCCGAGCTGTCTCCCGTTATCCGTAGATATTTATCTCGGTGCGACTCTCCTCGCCGTGATGACAAAAAGGAGGAACAGGCCACATCTACTTCCAAGAAGCAGCAGTCCGTTCATGTCCACCCACATCCTCGCAAGGCTTGCCACAAAAAACCTGCCGACTCCGTCTTCCGCAGGCTACTCGACGAGGCCGCTCAGAGAGCAGCCCAACGTGAGAAGATCGTCTCTGTGAAACCGCTTGCCAGCAAGCTCAAGTCATGCTTGTCATCCACTATGTCGGGCAGGCCGCATAGGGCAGCGAGGAGAGTGTGGTTCCTGGAACCTAGTACGCCCGACATGTTTGCCGCGCTTTCAGAGGAGACCAGGAGGAGCATTTCTCGCGCGATGGCTCGCTAGGCAACAGCTCAACGGCCACAGTGCACAAAAGGAGGGGAAGGCTGTCTCTCGTCAAGCTCCGGGCGGGCATGTCTAGAACGGTCTGTGTAAGCTTCTTCCATCTGGCCTAATGGTATAATCTATCTGTATTTGCTTGATTCTGGCACGTCCGTTGTATTCCATACTCAACTTCCCTCGTGTATGTCTTCCAGTTGCTCTTGATGTTTGTAGTATGCCGATCATCTATTCTCCAATTTGATTTCTCACTCGTATCAACAGTCAACAGTAATAATCTTGGGTCATTGTGTTATTAATGTATTCAGCTGTTTACGCGCTTCCAGAGACCAAGCAGTTTCAGATGTCCGTATGCCACGGTGATGCCACAAAAGCCACAGTTGCTTCCTGTCACAGGCACGTGTAATGTCGCAGTTGTATCCGTCACGGAGTTTCATCCTTTGAGAGTTAAGGCTGAGTCTTTCCGACTCCGAAGACACTCGTGGCCTGCTCGCACAAAACTTTGATTTGAACGCTTAGACTCAGTCTAGAATATGGTCAGTATCACAGTCGCCGCGGCAGGGAGGATGCCCGCTGTTGCTCGAGGTCTCCCGGTTACGTTGGACATCGCCGACAAGAGCGCGGAGGATGTTACTGTGGCAGATGTGAAACAGGCCCTTGCGGACAAGTTCCCAAGCGTACGTTTGAGTTCTCTTATGATACGCTTATGCAGTGCTGAACTGGACATAGTTCTACCCTTCTCGCCAAAAAGTCGCGCTCAAGGGACAATCTAAGATGCTTTCAGATGAGACCAGGCTGGTAGAGGCAGCAGGGGGAGACGTGACCGAAGTCAATGTCAAAGATCTGGGTCCGCAGATTAGCTGGCGCACTGTCTTCCTAGTGGAATATGTGAGTGCTCGGTGTGATCCTACTTCGGCTGTCGTGTGCTTATATGGCCGCAAGGGTGGGCCGCTGGCCATTCACCCCTTGATCTACCACTTCCCAAGAATATTTTATGGCGGACATGTACAACATAGTTTGCTACAGCAGTGAGTCGCCTGCCGGTGCTGTACAACTGACAGGACGAATGACGTGCGCAGATACGTGTACGGGCTTGTTATGGTGCACTTCGTGAAGAGAGAGCTGGAGACCCTCTTGTGAGTTCAACTGCACATGTTTCAATACATCCTTACGCAGGTCAGCGTCCACCGTTTCTCGCATGACACCATGCCTGCCCGCAATATCTTCAAGAAGTAGGCGTCTTGGTTTAGTGAAACATACTTGAATCTCGCTGATCTGGAAATCCAGCTCTGCGCACTACCATCTCTTGAGTGGTCAGTCCAATATGCTGAGGCTTATGCTAAGTCTCACAACCTTGATTGTCAGGTCTCGCCCTGGCCTACGCCGTCTACAGTCCAACATATTCGGCATCATCGCCGTACATTCGCGGAACCATCCGAAATGAACCCGGGTTCCTGCTAGGTTGCACTGCTGTCTGGCTGGTACGTTAACCAATGGATCCCTCCCGTATACGTGGACTCATTCGCTCACCGCCCCTCCAGTTCTCTGAGCTCTCGAACTTGGCCACCCACTTGACTCTTCGCAACCTCCGGCCAGCAGGCACACGGGCACGGGCAATTCCGTACGGCTATGGCTTCAACCTCGTCTCTTGCCCAAACTACTTCTTTGAATGTTTAGCTTGGTCGAGTATTGCTGTGATGACGGGCAGTTGGGTCGGTGAGTAACTTTTCGAGCGCTGTCCGCGCCGTTGACCCTGACTCGGACGTTATAGCCTGGATTTTTGTAGCGGTATCCACGGTCCAGATGGCCCAGTGGGCTGTCAAAAAGCACAAGAGTTACAAGAAGGAGTTCGGCGACAAGTACCCTCGAGGCAGGAAGGCAATGTTCCCCTTTGTCTTTTAATATCGCGTCACTTTGTATGTTGGCGCTGAGCGGATCTTTACATCTTAGTGTTGCCATATTCTCTACTGATACTGAATACTAATATGTGTGCAAGGACAATCAGAGTGGGAGGCTACGGGTCTAATCGAGATGGTGGACACGCCCTTTCACGCACGCGCCATACAGGCGTTCTCAGACATGAAGCAATGAATCGTGGCCCAAATCTTATACATGAAACCAAGATATACCGCATAGAACTAGCTTGAGGGTCCATAATGAATAGTAACGACATCCGGATATCCACCGTTCCTTTTCTCTCCTGCTTCATCTAGGCGGTCAGACCAGCCTCTGGCATCCAGTATCCGATGACAGCTTCGCACTCGTGATGAGCAACTTCGGGCGCCACTGCCACCTCGATGTGCTCGAGCCCTTCAACCGTCTTGATATTCTTGGAAGCTGAAATGGTGATCTTGCGGGAGAGAAGGCACGAAGCGATGTCGCCAGAGTTGTCCGATTGAACGAGATACGTCGCCGAAGTGGATTCTGGGCGGGCAATGTCAACTCCGTTTACCCTCAAAAAGGTAGAGCAGCACTCGTTACCTTGCGGCCAGTTCGCTTCCAAGTCTGCATTCTCCATCGCAGGCGTTGGTGGAGGGGTGAAAAGTCCTGCCTGGTTCTTAATCGCATCGTACTTAGCCGTCTTCTCCATCAGCAGACTCATCCGCTTGTGGTTATCCGCAATGGTGTCCTTGCCAGCGTCCCGCAGAGCAGCACCAAACATAAGGACCCGCATACGCTCGTGTGAGTCCGCCAGTTCCTCCTCAAGGGTAACCGATTCCCTAAGCGTGGGCGTCAAGTTTTCAGCTCCAGCCAAGCTCCAGCGTCCACAGGTTTCACGGCTATCCTTATAGTCTCGGATGCCGCTTGATATCCGGAAGGAAGGCAAGCTCCAACGGCGAGTCGCATTGGCTGGTGTGCTGGCGGCTGTCGCGGGCAAAGGAAGCTCCTCCATAGCAGTTGAAGCAGTGAGCTCGGGCTCTCTGGAAGCAGCACAGTCAGTGGAGAGCCAGATGGGTGACGACTCAGCACTGAGAGAGCAAGAAGAAGACCATTGATGCGATGCAGGCGTAGGCGCTTCGGGAACAGGCAGGAGTTGCGGAGGACTGTCGACAGAGGTAGACAGGCCGTCGGCGAGAGCATCGAGCATAGGTGTAGCGCTTTCCTGAGTGCACATTTCTTCAGAGAGAGTGTTTTGAGTCTCGCGCGGCGTCCAGTAAGTGTGCAGGAACAAGGGTTGTGGTATCATTATGAACCGATACCGCGCCGGCCGGACGGCGGCTGGCATCGGAATATTTCTGCCCGAGGGCGAGGTGAGGAGGAGGGAAGGTCCGGTCGGAAAGAGGTTGGTCCATATTGCCATGAGGTTGAGCGGTAGCTCGATGATGAAAAACTTTATGTTTCCTGGCACATCGCATATAGCGACCACCTGGGGAAGATCAGAACCGATAATGTTTACAAGGTAATAAAACGCATACCAGGCACTTGAGACGGCTCGGTCGAACGAACATTTGCTCTTGATTCTTGGCGAATAGCCACTGGATAATTGAGCTGTCAGTCATGTCGCCGTAACCTCGCAGAGCACCGAATACTCACAGCTTTGAAACTGTCCTCCTGCATAGTATTCTCCTGACTATCCGGGGTGAATGTGTAGACAACGGGGCGGTGCATGTAGTCCAGGTAGAGCAGTCCAAGACAAACGCCGACACCGAAGAGAGAGATAGCCACGAGCACCAAGAGTATAAGAAGGATTGCAACCATGATGGTAGAGTCGTTGTGCGGCTAACCTCGAAGATCGATGTAAGACACGAGAAAGCCTCAACGTCTGAACAGGAATTTATATGCGCACCTGGGCAGTCAGCCAGCGGCTGACACTGAATTTACTCCTTCCGGCGCCATTGACAGATGTGATCTCCTAATGAGCTCGTTCATTAGTACAAACTACAAAGTTTTCTGTACCTCCTGGCAGGCCGAAGCTTGGTAGACTTTGTATCGTCGAAAGTAACTCGGAAACTGAGCATGGAGGGTGAGATGGACCTGCGACTCGTCCAATTGCCTTATATGCAGTCCTTCTTCGCCTTCTTCCAGGACTGCGGAGAAGAGAATATTGGTTGTAATACTTCAAAAGCGTAGTGCGTTGACATATCCGAGTGGCAGTACCTACGGTACTTCTCAAGCGAGGGGGTGGAGGGGGTGGCAGTGGTGGCAGTGGCTGTGTCACGCGTACCGTCCTATCTTGAACTTTGAGCTTCCCCTACATATGATATATGATCCCTGGCACATCTGCGATATCAAAACCTGAGGCTGAGGCTGAGAAATCATTGACCTCATCACATCGCAATACCGTAGGCACCTATGGTACAGTAAAAGGGGAATACATGGCCTACGGTTTCTCGAAAGCGACAAGCGCAACAAACGGCATCCGAGCAACAAGGACGTAGCACGGGCAACTGGGCGGCAAGGAAGAGCATATACACGAAGTTTATTGCATCGATGTCGAAATTAACGTCCCCGAGTCTAGAGATGCGAGCAAGTAGTATCCTGAAAGCATGGCCCGTCAAGAGAGCAGATCTTCACAAGCTCGTTTACATTGCGCCATGCCCTGCAGGTCAGCATCTTCGCGCGCGGACTCGGCACTGGATCGGGACTCGCACTTGCGCCGCGCTAGGTCCTGTATGGGAGCAGATGAGCTACCACGTACAACATGAGAGAGCCGGAAGGTATAGGTGTGAAAGAGCGCGGGAGGAGAGATCAGTGAGATGGACGAGAAAGCACGAGGTAGGAGCTGGTAGGAGCTCGGCAGGGAACATAGGTGATTAGACGAGGCGACAGGAAAGCCAGCTATCGGGGATGGATGGACGCCCAAGGAAAATCCCTTGCTCCTCCACAAGTTGTTCCCACAACGCACGGATTTCGTCTTCGGCCTCGACGTAAGCGGACACGAATAACTCGTATGTTTTGCTCCTGAAAGCCGAGTCAGAGCGGTTGTATCATAGGCATCCCTGTTCCCGATGCCTTGGGGCACACATGCATTGCGGAGCCTCAGTAAGTGTCATGAAGAGGGGTATATGCGCTCGGAACGGGGAGAAGAGGTATCGGATGCATGTCCGCGTGAACAATTGACCGGGGAAAGAACAGCTGGATGGAACACACCTCCGTGTTCCTGGCGAGCTATGTTACGTAGGCGGTAAGCTAAACAGTAAACAGGTCGGCATCCGCATCAGAGAGCGAAGAAGAAACCCAACAGAAAGGCGCACATTTTGTTCCAGCTCCTTCCTCACAAAATGCAGAAATTTGCTCTCCTTCTCTTTCTTCTTCTTCTCCCAGGACGCTGTCCCACGACTCCGTCAATTATGTACATAACGCTTGAAGCATGTTAAACCATGGGAGAAGCAAACCCTGCATTTGTTGAGCTACGACCGCAAGCATATTTCTAAAGGAGATTGTAAGTATATGCATACAGAGGTTGGGAGACGAAGGTGAGATACGTACCCAGAGTCGTCGCTGCTTGCGAACTGTTGCGCACAAGAGCATGATAACATTCTGTTCGGGCTTCTTCCTATGCTGAGTCGTGCGAGGCATAGTGAGCTAGACGTCTCGCCTGACGAGAACGCGCGACAGAAGGCGACAGATGCCAGCCGACTGCTGAGCGCTGAGGCCTGAGGCCTGTGCATTGACCACTAGTTAAGCCGAGGTCATTTACTTACTGCAGATCGCGAGGGCGCTGATTGGACAGTGATCGGATCAATAACCCACGTGGAACAGCCGCTAAGTTGGCCCGAGCACGGCAGAGATGGACCGAGTTCAGTACTGTATGTTTGTCAAACATGCAGGCGATTCAAATAATGGAACAGTAGTCAGGACTGGAGACTGCTACGCATCCGGCGCTGTCTACGAGAGCCTGCTCCCTGTCCAAACGCTGGCTGCCTTATTTTCTCCGGCATTGCTAGTAGTATCAGACATCCCAGCGGCGAAGATGCCTGTGAACCCCAGCGCAGAAGTCAAGAAAATATTAACACGGCGCATCTCATGCCCTGAACAACCTTTACCACCAACACCAGCGTCTGGTGCCGATGTCGCTCGTCTACCCTTACAGCAGTCCATCACAAGAATTGGAACCCGAGAAAAGAAAAAGAAGAGCACCGGTCAGGCCCTGGGCCTGAAGCAGCGCTCGAAAGCAGCGATACACACAACACAATCTGGGGGAATGAATCAGACAAGTCGTGCGCCGTTGATGCTATTTCACTTACCAACGCAGGCTGTACAGCGCCTGCAGCATCATCTCCTCAGCACGTCGAACAAATGCTGGCGGACATCTCGATGGTCCATGATCTCCATATTCTGCTCTTGATGAAGTTGGTCTAGGATCTGTTCCAACTCCTGCACGACGTCCTCGGAAGGTTCGTCTCGACTGTCGGCGGTGATGATCTGAAGGAATGAACGGAAGCTGTGAATCTCCAAAGTGCGTCCAGAGTCTTCGACCGTAGTGAAATCTCCCGATCGTCCACCAGAAGGTATCTCTTCGGTAGACGGTTCACTCATGCCATTATCCTGACTCGACTCTCGGAACCTGATAAATCCCCAGGTCTTGCGGGGCTGGGGCATGGCACCATCGGCACTGAGAAGAAACATCCACCCCTCCCCATCCATCGTAGCCGTAGAGAACGCGGGTATGCATACCAAACTTCTCTCGGCCCATGACTGACCCATCTTTTTAGGTGCTGCTCCGAAGGCGGACCACGCAATCCAAGGCCTGGAACTGGCCATCTGAAATGCGTCCGGATGGCCGGTGATGAAGATCTTCAAGTAATCGATCAGGTTCTGGACGATGCACAGCGGGGTGGCAAACGGGACCGTAGTTCTCGCTATGCCATGCCCATGGGAGTAGGTCACCACGGACAGGCAGTTCATAGGCGAGGCATCGAACGACAGGATGAACGGATGGATGAGCGCTTCCATGTTCGAGAACAGATGGCGTTCTCTGCGGAACAGTTGGGCCAAGTCCTGTCCTGACAGGCCGGAGCATCCCATGACAACCAGACGACGCAGCTGAGGTAATGCCATGATGACGCTTTGCACAGTGTCTGACATGACATTAGGATTAAAGGACAGGTTGAGGGATTTCACACCATCCCCGACGTGCACCACGATGTCAAGAATCTGCTCGGTGGACAGCCACATATCCGAAAGGTCGAGACGACCTTCTGCAAGTCCATCGAGGCTTGATACAACCTCGTGCAGCAGGTATATTGCTGAGTCGGGGATGGGCCGCATGCAGTTGAAGTAATCCCGCACGATGTTTACTCTGCCGGGCATGATGAGTGCCTCCACGATGCCGGAGAAGTCATCTTCCTGCAAAGCATACTCCATAGCCGGACCTATAGCGAGATCCGCTAGGGACAGCATCTTCCGGTCGGGAGCTCTTAGGATGTCGATGCTCTGCCTGAATATCTCGCTTCCATACTCCGTCGGCCATGACTCGAAGAGGGCCTGTCTGTCGACCACTTCGTATGCCTGTAGTGCTGCCAACGACGCCTCTAACTCTGCGTCCATACTACTCGCTGCTACGGTGGGCGGCGAATTGTACCACTGTATGTACTCTCCTGCAGATAGAGGACGTAATTGCTGAGGTTGGTAGGTCGTCTGTAGCCCCCTGACCGACACGAAGCAGTAGGCTGGGTTCGAAGGATCTGTAACATCGACGATCGATATGCCGTCCGTGTTGCCTGTCCGCGCTGTCAGGTAGTCCGTTACACGGGCCGTTACCATCCAACTTACTGACTGCTTCTGTACTGCCGACATCAGCAGTCAGAAGGCTGATGTTTGTACCATACAATCGGCCGGCGGTGCCCAGATCTGTTGAGAACGCTGCCCCTAGCACGAAGGCGATATATGGACATGGAATGGCCGGGAGCTCGTACTGCCCATCGATGGACCGGAGCTCAGCGCGGACGACCTCCGCGTTCTCCCTCTGCTTGACCAGGACCAAGCAGCGGAGCATAGCCTGAACCGCCAGAGGACCGTAGCATCGCTCGTGATGCAGCGCGGCGACGCATCTGTAACTCCTCTCCTCCTCCGAAAAGCCACTGCCAGGCCCGATGCGAGCAATCGCGAAGACTTGATGAGAACGGGCAGTCATGGCCTGTCGCACATCAACCTTGCCCAGGCGAGATGATCCCTCGACAGCAGACCGAATCCTGGGAGGTCGGAGGACGTTTATTATGATTTAAGGGTGGGTTATACTTGCTTCGGCTCTTCTGCGCCCATCTTCCCATTCAAGGATTTCTCTTCCCTGCTCTAGAGAAACCGATCGGTTATAGCAAACGCACCTGCGGGAAACATTACTCCCAGACAAAGTTGGTAAGCTCCGAAAAATGTTGGAGCTGATTGCGGTGGCTCTGCTGTC
This sequence comes from Heliocybe sulcata, assembly GCA_004369045.1. Classification (NCBI taxonomy): domain Eukaryota; kingdom Fungi; phylum Basidiomycota; class Agaricomycetes; order Gloeophyllales; family Gloeophyllaceae; genus Heliocybe; species Heliocybe sulcata. Next base: position 81,956 of record ML213522.1, on the reverse strand, counting down.
TTGACTATTTTCGCGCACACGACTACGATTCCAAGATAGGGCTTCAAAGGATTCCAGTATGTGGGCAATGCAAAAGGATTGGGCGACATTCTGCTAACGAGCATTAATGTGAGCAGATGCCGCCTCTAGTTTGGAACTCAGTTACCGCCGAGGACGCGGCGCCGTACGTATGAGTGGAAAGACACATGTCAACACATCAGTATACACCTCATTTTCGCGAGTCCTGCGAGTCCTGGAGACTTCGACCAGTCCCTTGTGCCGTCAGTTAAGTACGAGAGTCAAGGTTCGTTCGGTATCATTCCAGATGGCTTGAAGCGGTCGGTCGCTGATTCACATCTCCATTACGCGTTTTCATTTGATACGTAGGCACAGCGACGACATGACAAATCGCTCACACGGACGAAGACAGCGACCTCGCGCAGACGTTCGGGCTCCAATTAGAAGAGAAACAGAGCATTTGCAAGGGCTCAGACCGAGGGCAGGAATCATTGCGTTTCGGGTGGACGAGTGGAATGGCACGAGGGCCCGCGACTTGCGACTTGCGTATTACTGCTTCCACCCGTGCTACGCTTACGCTGGTCGTCTTTGCGATCCTACCACAGATATAACCGAACGTATAGACAAACGTACCTTGGGTCGCCTCCCCCCCGCCAAACATCACCCCTTCCATCTTCCTTCAGTGGTTCCAGGAAAGTCAAGATGCGACGGCACGCCATGGACCTTGGAAAACGGCTGGTGACGCCTTGATATCTCCTTCTCGCAGCGTCGAACTATCCGGCACGTCGCAGGTTCCAGTGCTTCAGTTGCTTGAGCCTAGGCAGCTGCCGGAAGGACTGAGGGCACGGCCAGGCGGCGGTGAAGGTGCTTTCTAGGTGAAGGTTCCCTTGCGAGCATTTTATCATACTGCGTGAAGTGTGACCAGACCCCCCCTCTTTCCTGGCTCGGGGAAGCCTTCATCCAGACTGTTTTGGTAAGGGAAACTTTCTCGATATGGATGCGTTGTGGAGAAACACAATGATTTTGTCGCTGCTTCTGAGCTTCGAATCGATAGTTTTCCGGCATAATCTGTATCATCGGCGAGCTTTTACCGGGATAACATATTCGCTAAGTTATTGACTGCGAGTGGGGCTCGTTGCAGGCCAATCAGCGAGCAGAAATCAGAAAAATTCCCTACTTGGGCGCTGGTCCGCTGCTTATTTTCCTCAGCGAAGACACTATTGACTCCAGTACGAGTGAAATTTTGATAGCTCGCCACCACTCGTAGGATTCGATCGCCACAATTTATTCAAGAGAGAAGTTATGATAGATGGGCGCCACACATTTCACAATATTCATACACCCATCGCTATCTATCCGATACAATATTCCAAGAAAAATCATAGAAATAAAGAGACATAGGCGTATAGACGCACTTCATACTAGGAAAATACTCGTGATATCTGTAAGTCATGCCTCGAGCAACTCCTTTAAACAGTCATCCTCCGCGTAATATCGATCGTAACCTGGAAGGGCGAGGGCCCGTACGGCGCGGACTCCTTGACCTTCTTGAACAAGGAGGCCGGGACCATGGAGGAACCCGGGGCTTGAGTGGCAATGCAAGGAGACTTGACCTTAGGGACCATGCCGTGCAGGGAGGTGCTGGAGCCAAGCAAACGTGGAATGTCTTCCTCCGAGTCATCGCCGATGATAAACACGCTGGAATCCGGAGCCGTGACGGTAGCATCGACGCAGAACTGAGGACGAGGCGTGTATTGACTCCAGTTGTTAATCGCATTGGCGTCGAGGACGGGGGTAGTTGGGGGGGTAGGCAGTCCAGCTTCGTTCGTATGGAAGTTGGACATGAGCTTCTTCATGCGCTCGTGGCTCTCCGCGATAGCGAGCTCTTGAGGGGTAGGCGGGAGGTTGATGTTTTCGATGCTCGGGAGGCGTGGCTCGGCGATGATAGGAGGAGTGGATCGAGAGAGTACAGGCGAGACAGGAAGTGAGGCAGGACGAGTGATGGCAGAGAGAGGCCGGGCTGCGATAGCAGAGAGAGGCCGAGTGATGACACGAGGAGCAGGGCGAGTCGAGACGGGAGGTAGAGGCTTAGTGGCAATAGGACGAACAGGCAGGATGACTACAGGCTGCTTGATCGACTTGAGAGGGAGACTTGGTTGGGCAGGTGCAGCAATAGTCTTCGCGAGAGGCTCAGCGGCAAGCCAGATAGACGGTGCAGTATTCCTAGCCGTAGGCGGAGCAGTCCATTGTGACGCAGGAGTAGGCGCTTCCGGAATAGGGAGGAGAACCGAGGAGGAACTGACGGAAGGTATGATGGCGTCGAGCAGGGGTGTGGCGCTTCCGTCAGGCATGTTTCGTATAATGCGAGGTAGGTTGCGGGGTTTCCACTTTGGGAAGAGCAGACGTGGAGAAAGGATGGTGCGGCGAGGTCTTGAGTTGGGTAGGCTGACTGCAGGCACGGGGAGGTTTCGGCCGGAGGGTGAGGTGAGGAGTATGGATGGCACCAGCGTGGAAACGCGAGTCCAGGGAGTTCTGAGGCTGTTGCGCCATTGAGAAAAGCAGTCGATCTGAGATAATGGCGTAAGGGAGAGGTTGCTGTAACAGACAGTCTCACACGCACCAGCTGCTTTGACCAGAGTTTAATGCGACAAGGCTCGTCCTCATATTTCAGCCAGTAGTTATCGTCATTACCCAGCGCCCACTGATGGGACTACGTTAGGGAGAAGTCCAAAGGTAAACATGCATACTCACGTGGATGAAAGACACTTTTTCGTCGTCGCCATCATCGACCTCGTCGACAGAATCCGAGTCCGAGAGCCACGTGAAGCGATAGGGCTGAGGACGGTTCCTGTACGCCAGATACATGCGAATGATAACGACGAGACCAGTTCCTAGTCCGATAAGAGAGAGGAATCCGACAATCCAGAGGAGCGGGGTAAGATCGAAGGCCATGATTGACTGCAGGTGGATATTCCGGTATGTCAATACGGATAGATGATGGTAAAAGGATAAGAAGTCAATGCCTTTGTGCGAGTATTATATATCTCTGCCCAGTGGCTGACGAGTTGTCAGGCGTACTGTCAGCCGCCGTTAGGTGTCTGTGCAGTCCGGATCCAAAGATCCAAAGCTTGGAGAGAAAGATATGTGGACACTGTCGTCCTCCGCAGCGTCCAGTTGGAGTTTTGACATACAATAGCATTCTTCCAGATAATGAAGGAATGAGCCTTGGCAGCGATAGCAGTGATAGAGGCTTTCAGCGCTTTCAGCAACCTTGTTCGAGCACAAACCCTGCGCCATCGCCCTCTCGCCACATCGTGACGCACGTGACAGTTGTGACAAACCGCGTCGATGCGCAAGCATCGGGTCGTATCGACGCGTTGACGCTGCCACGATGGCGGACGAATACGTCAAGTGTCTGAATACAGAACAGCTCAGAGGTTCGTTCTTATATTCTGCCGTAAACACACGCGGACATAACATAGATCGACAGCTGTCCGACAGCCACACCACGTCCCTCTGCAGATTTTGGCTGGCCCTGGAAGTGGAAAGACCAAAGTACGGAACAAGAATCTCAGGACGCAGCCGGATGCGGTTACGCGATGGGAGAACGTCATGTAGCTGATCAACTTTGCGAGCGAGGTGCAGACGGATTTGAATGACTATCAGTATGCTCTGCAAGAGCTCACCGAGGATGCTGAAGCGGGTGGGGATAATGAGCGGGTTGTTCGTCCATCCGGTTATTCTTACAGGCTTCCGTATTCTGGGATGTATAGACCGAGGACCGGGGGGTGATCTGGATCAGCCGCCTGCCTCATGGGTTCTTCGAGGACCAGATGCGCGGGTACTTCTCGCAGTTTAGGGAGGTCACTCGTTTGCGCTTGTCGCGCAACAAGGAGGTTCCTCTACTATGTCCTCTGTTCGTCACACCTAACTCACTAGTTAGCCCAGACCGGCAGCTCGAAACACTACGCCTTTGTCGAGTTCGCGTCGTCCGAGGTCGCAAAAATCGTCGCAGACACGATGCACAACTACCTGTTGATGGGGCACATCCTCCAATGTAAGATTATTCCAAAGGAGGAAGTCCACCTCGAACTGCGGGCCGGCGCGAATAGAAAGTGGAGGGTCGTGCCAAGGGATCGCATTGCAAGAGTGCAGCATAACAAGGTGAGATTTCCTGTGGTGTTTGGCCCCAGAATGGCGCTGACACGTCTGAATCCAGGCAAGGACTCTGGAGGAGCAGGCGAAGGCGGAGAGAAGGCTGCTGCATCAGCAGGATGTGCGGAAATGCAAGCTGGAAGAGCTTGGGATTAAATACGATCTTGACGCGGTATTTTATGTGAATGTATGCGTCCTTTCCCTGCTTATTCTGATGCTGACCGGTATCTGTGCGCAGAAAAAGCCCAAAGCGGTAGCATAGTCTGTCGAGTGGACACGTCTTATTGACTGTCACATTGTTTTACTGCTGGTGTAAATGGTGTATTTCGACCCTATCCCTATAATCGTACAGGTTGACGGCTCAGCTCGGCAGCTGAACCAGTCCCGCTTCTCTGAAACAGGGCATGAGGATACACGTCGGCTCTATGTCAGACGCACCCCACTTTTATCACAACTTCGACTTCTCCTTTCCTTTTTGTTTCTCTTTATTCTTGCCCTTGTCGCCTTGTCTGCCTTGCAAGCTACGACCTGGGGGTTCTCCTCCTGCGACTTCGTCAACTGCTCCTTGGGATTGTCCTCTGGTTTGTACACCGATGGCTCTGATGGCTCCGCGAATGCTGACAGTCGTAGTTTCGGCGGCATCTTGGGTGGTCCGTGAGCTAGAAAGTGCTGCGTGCCTATGAGGGTTATAACCTAGCATGGACAGTCGTTACTTCACTGGTCCGTTGGGAAACATCCAGATGATATTCAAGAGAAGGTGGCGATATTAATTCTGGTAGCCAACTATTGCGACAATAAGGATGTCTCTTGTGGGCGAGCAATCAATTTCACTCCGCTAATCTTGTCTTCCTCCATACGCTTCAGGCCGTCGGGGATGCCGGCCAAGCCGTTAGGCAGGACCTCGACTCGGTTGGGCTAGCAGATACGTCAGGTCAACAAGGTACGTCGCGTCAGCAAGGATACATGATATTACGCGCCTTGATCTCGCCTTTCTCTACTAGACTAGTGAGCTTGCTGTACAGACTCACACCTGTGGCACGCTCGGCCGACCCGTGCACAGTACCAAAGACTTGTGTAACTGTTTTGTTTGCGGACGAGTCCTTATTGATCTGCTCAACGTGGACGATGACGAGAGTCCCACCCGGGGCCAGGACATCGTAACCCGTCTGCTGTGTCTCGGGAAAGCTCACCGCGTCGTAGACGACTTCCAGAGGTGACTTGGTCAGCGAGACAAGCTCAGTCAGTTCGGAAAGAGGTTTATTGCGGTCGATGACGTGGTCGGCACCGAGGGAGTTCAGGAACGACGTGTGCTTGGCGGAAGCGGTGGCGATGATTGGGGAGAACCCAGAAAGCTTGGCGAGTTGGATGACTAAGTTACGCATTTGTATTAGTAAGTGAGTAAGTGGGAAAATGTGGGTTGCTCTTACCGTACTGTCCAACAGAGGTTGCGCCCCCGAAGAGGAGGATGGGCTTGCCTGCGTACTTGTCGCGGCCAGCATCTTCCCATGGGGGAGTCAGGCCAGCGCCCCGCTGGCCTCCTTTATCGAGTGTGCTATACAAGCCAAGAGCAGCGGTCGCAAGCCCAAGGGGAATAGAAGCGGCCTCGTCCAAGGAGATGTTTGAAGGGAGCTGAATGAGATGGCCTTAGCGATTCTTTCTGTAGGACGTTCATGTGGAAGTAGATGGACCTTAGCAGCTATCTCAGCAGGGACGGTCGTGTACTGCTGGAACGTCGCCTTGTTGTTCGAGAACCATCCCTGGTGGAACCTAGCAGAGGGCGCGTAAGCACTTTAGCTCCCCATGGCGTGGAAGGAGCAGAAACTTAACACTTTATCCCCTACTTTGAATCCGGCAACACTGTCACCGACTGCCGCAACCTCTCCGGCAGCGTCTGTACCAACGATGGCAGGATACTCCTCAACCAACCAATCATACTTCTGGATCTTCCAGTCCACGGGATTCAAAGCAGTGGCCTCAATCTTGACCAACAGATCCCCGGCGCCCGGCTCTGGAATCGAGGTCGCACTGACCTCCCAAGCACCCTGCTTCTCTTTGAGGAACAATGCCTTCTGCTGCGTCATACTTCGTCTGACTGATTGATGAACGTGTGGATGTGTATCCAGTCTTCGGAACTCTCATACTTATAGGGTAGATCGATGGATCAGTCATGAGTACCAGTATGGATTCGTCATCAAGCGAGAATGCATTCATCAGCAAGAATGGATTCGTCAGCAAGCCAGGATCTGTCTTGGATGCGTCGGAATTGGAGATGGCTAGTACCTTCAGCATTATCTCGTATGCCTGTAGTGCCGCCAGCAATGCCTCTAACTTTGCGTCCACAGTACTCGCTGCTACGGTGGGCGGCAAATTGTACCAGTATATGTACTCTCCTGCAGATTGAGGATGTAATTGTTGAGGTTGGTAGGTCGTCTGTAGTCCCATGACGGGCACGAAGCAGTTCGAAGGATCTGTGACATCGACGCACGAGCCGTTACGCGTCACCATCCAACTTACTGACTGCTTCTGTACTGCCGACATTAGCAGCCAGAAGGGCTTATGTTTGTACCACACAATCGGCCGGCGGTGTTGTGAACGCTGCCCTTAGCACGAACACAATTCATCAAGAGAGAAGTTATGATAGATGGGCGCCACACATTTCACCGTATTCATACACCCATCGCTATCTATCCGATAAAATATTCCAAGAAAAATCACAGAAATAAAGAGACATGGGCGTATAGACGCACTTCATAATAGGAAAATACTCGTGATATCTGTAAGTCATGACACCTCGAGCAACTCCTTTAAACAGTCATCCTCCGCGTAATATCGATCGTAACCTGGAAGGGAGAGGGTCTGTACGGCGCGGACTCCTTGACCTTCTTGAACAAGGACGCCGAGACCATGGTGGAACCCAGGGCTTGAGTAGTAATGTAGGGAGGCTTAGGGCTCATGTCGTGCAGGGAGGTGCTGGAGCCAAGTAAACGTGGAATGTCTTCCTCCGAGTCATCGCCGATGATAAACACGCTGGAATCCGGAGCCCTGACGGTAGCATCGACGTCGAAGTGAGGACGAGGCGTGTATTGACTCCAGTTGTTAATCGTATTGACGTCGAGGACGGGGGTAGTTGGGGGGGTAGGCAGTCCAGCTTCGTTCGTATGGAAGTTGGACATGAGTTTCTTCATGCGCTCGTGGCTCTCCGCGATGGCGAGCTCTTGAGGGGTAGGCGGGAGCTTGATGTGCTCCATGCTCGGGAAGCGTGGCCGGGTGAGGATAGGAGGAGCAGATTGAGGCGAGACAGGAAGTGAGGCAGGACGAGTGATGGCTGAGAGGGGCCGGGCTGTGATAGAAGAAAGAGGCCGAGTGATGACACGAGGAGCAGGGCGAGTCGAGATGGGAGATAGAGGCTTAGTGGCAATAGAATGAATAGGCTGGACGAGTACAGGCTGCTTGATCGACTTCAGAGGGAGACTTGGTTGGGCAGGTGCAGCAATAGTGTTCGCGAGAGGCTCAGCGGCAAGCCAGATAGACGGTGCATTATTCCTAGCAGTAGGCGGAGCAGTCCATTGCGACGCAGGAGTAGGCGCTTCCGGAATAGGGAGGAGAACCGAGGAAGAACTGAGTGAAGGGATGATGGCGTCGAGCAGTGGTGTGACGCTTCCGTCAGGCATGTTGCGTATAATGCGAGGTAGATTGCGTGGTTTCCACTTGGGGAAGAGCAGACGTGGAGAAAGGATGGTGCGGCGAGGTCTTGAGTTGGGCAGGCTGACTGCAGGCACGGGGAGGTTTCGGCCGGAGGGTGAGGTGAGGAGCAGGGATGGCACCATCGTGGAAATGCGGGTCCAGGGAGTTCTGAGGTCGTTGCGCCATTGAGAGCAGCAGTTCATCTGAGACAACGGTGTAAGGGAGAGGTTGGTGTAACAGGCAGTCTCACACGCACCAGCTGCTTTGACCAGAGTTTAATGCGACCAGGTTCGTCCTCAGATTTCAGCCAGTAGCTATCGTTATATCCCAGTGCCCACTGATGGAACCACGTTAGGAAGAAGTCCAAAGGTATATGTGGTACATGCTCACATGGATGAAAGACACTTCTTCGTCGTCGCCATCATCGACCTGGTCGACAGAATCCGAGTCCGAGAGCCACGTGAAGCGATAGGGCTGAGGATGGTTCCTATACGCCAGATAACTGCGAACGACAGCGACGAGACCAGTCGCGAGTCCGATAACAGAGAGGAGTCCGACAATCCAGAGCAGCGGGGTGAGATTGAACGCCATGATTGACTGCAGGTGGATATTCCGGTATGCCAGATGATATAAGGACAAGAAGTCAATGCCAAATATTGTGCGAGTATTATATATCTCTGCCCTGCGGCTGACGAGTTGTCAGGCGTACTGTCAGCCGCCGTTAGGTGTCTGTGCAGTCGGGATCCAAAGCTTGGAGAGAAAGACATGTGGACATTGTCGCCCTCCGCAGCGTCCAGTTCGAGTTTCGACATACCATAGCATTCTTCCAGACAATGAAGGAATGCGCCTTGGTAAGAAGACCAGTGATAGAGGCTTTCAGCAACCTTGTCCGAGCGCAAACTCGGCGCCACCTGCCGCGACGCCTCTTGCGACGCCGTGACGCACGTGACCCTTGTGACAAACCGCGTTGCTGCGCAAGCTCGGATTGTATCGACGCGTCGACGCTACTACAGATGGCCGACGAATACCTCAGATGTCTGAATACAGAACAGCTCCGAGGTTAGTGCCTATATTCTGCCCTAAACAAGCGCAGATATGAAACAGATCGACAGCTGTCCGACATCCACATCACGTCCCTTTGCAGATTTTGGCCGGCCCTGGAAGTGGAAAAACCAAGGTATGGAGCATACATCTCCGTTATACGCCCTCACCAGACAGCTTGAGACAGGTCCTTACCTCAAGAATCGCGTATCTAATCCTCCACGAGCACATCCAGCCACAGTCTATATGCGCCGTGACGTTCACGAATAAGGCGGCTCGGGAGATGAAAGAGAGGCTAACTAAGCTGATCGGGAAAGCGAAGGTGGAGGAAGTCAAGACGGGAACATTCCACGCTCTGTGCGCCTTGTTCTTGAGGCGCTATCCGAACCGCGTGGGCGTGAAAAGCAACTTCACAGTATGCGATTCGGATGAAAGGTACAATGGACTAGTCATCTGTATTTCCGCTTATCTTACCGCCTTTTGTCATTCAGTAAGACCATCCTGAAGCGACTCCTGAACCCATATAAAGGCTACCTCGACGAGAGGCACCTCTCCCTCGAGGTCCGCACAGTCATGTCCGTTATCTCCAAAGCCAAGTCGAAAGGGCAAACTCCGCACGATCTCGCCACCTCATCCAACGACATCGACCATGTTATTGGGGAGCTGTTCGAGAGTTACGAAAGGTTCCTCCGCGAGAATAACAGCCTCGATTTCGACGACCTCCTAGTATATGGTGTTAGGCTGTTCTCGCAGCAGCAAGTCTCGAACTGGTGTCAGCACGTCCTGGTAGATGAGTTGTGCGTCGAACTTCCCATTCGCCTATCTCAAATAAGGCGAGGTTGACACCGTCTTCATAGCCAAGATACAAATACCCTACAGTACGACCTCATGCGCCATATCGCTTCCTCCTCTCGATGCGTCACCATCGTTGGTGATCCGGACCAATCTAGTACGAAAATCCGTCTTAGTAGGTCACTACCCATTGTCACTGCTGATGCATGCGCATACAGTATACGGCTGGAGATCCGCCGAAGTCGCCAACCTGGCAAGAATGAAACTGGGTAAGAGAGTACCCTCCTTTGAGATTGCCTATCCTTGCGGACCAGACATTTGCTTCTTGCAGATTTTCCAGCGACCGTGCAAATCTACTTGGAGCAAAACTATCGCTCCACGGCCTCTATCCTCCGCGCATCCATGGCCATCGTGTCTCAGGGTTCGTCCTCTCAGTCTCCCCTCACAACCCATTCAGTCACTGTTACACCTTATCGTTCCGCCACCTTGCCTCGCGTACTCATACTTTCCCTCTAGACAAAACCCGCATTCCCAAAACCCTCCACACATCGCATTCCAACGGGTGCACACCCGTGCTACAATGCTTCCCCTCTGAGCAAGAGGAGTCAGCTTGCATTGCACGGGAGATCAAGCGGCTATCGGCAGCGTCGGGCGGGCTGCTGGGGTGGGAGGATTTCGTTATCTTGCGTACGTCGCGATACGATGTCCCTCAAATATTCACTAATGTGCCGCGTATTGCAGTCCGTATGAACTCGCTCTCGCGAAGCCTTGAGAGCGCGCTTCGGAAGGAAGGGATTCCGTGCAGGGTTCTGAAGGGACAAAAGTTCTTCGAACGTCTTGAGGCGAGACAGCAGCATAGATTTTCCCTTGAGTAAGGGCTTGACCGATCGCTTCCCCCTTCCGTAGATCAAGGACATACTAGCCTACTTGCAAGTGGTCGACAATCCCGACTTCGTTCCGGCCTTCGAGAGGGTTATCAACGTCCCAGGTAGGGGCATCGGCGACAAGGTCAGCCTCTCGACCTAATTCCGGTACCTCTGCGTAAATGCCACAATGTCCCACGTTTCTTCCTTCTGCAGACTCTAGGAGAGATCCTACGTGCCGCCCATGCCAAGCACATCTCCCCGCTCGCGTTTATCGAGCGCATATACGACGGGCGAGTCCCCGACACCAAGCCGCCTGTCAAACGCAAGATCGCATCTTTCGTCAAAGCTGTCCGTGAGCTCAGGACTGCGGCTCGCCAGGTGCGTATTCGGGCTTCCTTGTGTTGTCTCTTCTCTGAGCTGATGCCGGCCTTAGGGAACGATGCCCGCCGACATCATCCGCGCGCTGCTAGGACTCGTGGAATATGAGGAGCATCTTAAGAGGACGCAGCCAGATGCGGATACGCGATGGGAGAACGTCATGGAGCTGATCAACTTTGCGAGTGAGGTGCAGACGGATCTGAATGACTATCAGTATGCTCTGCAAGACCTCACCGAGGATGTTGAAGCGGGTGGGGATAATGAGCGGGATCAAGATTGGGATGACATGCCGGCTGAGACTGAGGCTGTTGAGTTGGATGAGGAGGGCTTCGTCGAGGTTAAGCCTGCGACGCCCGGAATCGCAGCAGCGCAGGAGGACAGGGCCTCAGAAGCGTAAGTGGCGGCGCCGTATTGCTAAGAGGATGACCTGGAGAGCTCAGCTGGCTTAGCAGGTCCACCCCTCTCCGACTCTTCTTACAGGCATCTATGCTCTCTGGCGATTCCGGTGAGGGAGGTGAAGAGGGTGAACGGGAGGTACGTCGCAAACATCCATATGGTTCTTACTGTACCGAACCTGTGTCTTACAGAAAGTGACTATCTCCACCTGCCACTCGGCGAAAGGATTAGAGTGGCCTGTCGTATTCGTCCCCGCTGGTATGCGCTCTACGATTCCTGTGAGCGTCCGCTGACAGTTATACAGTTGAGGAAGGTACCTTCCCCTTTGCTCTATCAGAAGATACGAATGAAGAACGGTGAGTTGATCTGGTAGCTATACACACTGTCCAAACACCAATACCTACTCCTGCCTCAGCCGACTGCTTTATGTGGCCTGCACGCGGGCACAGAACCTTCTGTACCTGTCGCACTGCACTAAGCGGCTTGTGGCCGGGAAGCAGATGGGCAGGAAGTTGTCTGGCTTTGTGTGCGCTGTAATTGAGGATAGTCCGGTATGTGCGACTTTTCGGTGGCAGAATCAAATACTGATACATCGCTGGCGTGAAGGATATTTTCGCGGAAAACATGCCCGAGTTCGACAGAGCCGCTTTGGAGCAGATGGCAGCTATCCTGGCCAGAGAGATACCCAGTGAAGAGGTTGTAGCACGGAAGCTAGCTGAATTGTACGTTCATGTCAAGTCTTGGGGTTTACTAGACTCGGACGGTGACGTCGCTAATTCTGCTCGCAGCTACCGGACAGACCACTACCATCAGTTTACAGACACGTCAAGTAAAGCTATGTCGACTACCTTCGTAGCAGCTGATGCTGTCTATCGAGCCGACGCGGGCAAGTCGGTTGAACAGCGCCAATTGACGGACAAGCTTCCTAGCCGCGGTCTTGGAGTGATGCCGCTTCCTACAGTGACGCAGAAATATCAAACCCATGCCCTTCTTCAAAATGAAGGACAGCAAGTCAAGCTTGCACCTACGGCCTTTTCTGCGCCGCAATATCTGTTGGGAGACTCTTCCAATCACCACCGACCTTCAAAATTTGCTCATTATCCTGGACTTTCTAATCAGCGCCCGTCATTGCACCGGGTATCTGAATCAAGGAGCAAGCAGCCTCCAAGGTGCCCGCCCATGGCTACTCCGGCGACGGTGCATCCAAATGACGTGGAATCAAGTCTGAAATACCCGCAATGCACTCTCCTCCCTTCGTCGGAGCAAGGATCTAGTTCTCCAGGCGCGGCTACACCGCCCGTGGTCGCCGCCCGGCCTGTCAAGAGGCGACTGGGTATGGGAAGGATTGCTACTGGCTATGCGAACAAGAAGTTCAAACCTCCGCAATGATAGAGGCCGCGACATTTTGAGACGTCTTAAGTCCACGCGGTCTAGACTTTGTCCGTCTGCGGGTCGAGCTGCGGCAATGCTTTATCGTACCCATGTTCTTGTGATTGGTCCTGTAGTTATACACAGTACTCGACTTGATACTTCCAAAACGTGACCCATTTTACTGGGCGACTTCTGCAAGATGCATCGAGGGTGGCGAACTACGCCAGAGTTAAATGTCTGACTACAGACTCACTCCACAACCTAAGAACGAAAAAGCAAATGTCAGCACGCAGCTCCTCAGGATGATGCCAGAGAATCAGCGTCGAAATGATGTCCTCAACCACGCAGGGCGTCAGAAGTCTAACATGCTAATATGACGAAAGGCATGATGCCCATCCTGAAAGAAATGTACGGAAATATGCCACTCACAAAGTATAACACATCTATAGCAACACGTATACAAAGTCAAGGTGGTTTCGACAGACCTTTTGACGGTAGACTCGCAAGCGCGAGCAAGAAATTTCCTTCTCGAAGTATGGTCTGTTTGTGGCGGTGGGGCGCTCGCGATCACAGATCAATGTACCACGTGGAAGCCACGCGATTTGCCATCAACGGCGAGCTCGAAATTTCCTTGCGAATGAGAACTGGTCTGAAGCTGCATTGACTGCGACGCTATGGCGAAGGACGTCGAATCTAAAAGGCTTTCCAAAGCTGACAAAAAGGCGCGGTCTAGTGCCTCTGCTTCTGCTAAAGACTCTGTTCTGGGGACACCCGCTCTCAAAATCAAGGAATCTTCGAAGACCTCGCCTCCCTCAAGTGCTGCTGCAGAGAAGATCGATGTTGCCGGGAACAACAAGGACGTGTTAACCGAAGGCGAGAAGAGAGTGAAAAGGAAGCGGAAAGTGTCAAAGGTAGCGGAGGAGCAAAAGGAAGCGAAGGGAAGTGTAGAGGCCAAGGACGTTGCACCCGTGCAGAAGGAGGCTGCTGAGGAAGAGGCTATGCCAGATGTGGAGAGCCCAGAGAAGAAGAAGAGAAAGCGCAAAGGCAAAGGAGGTGAGAGTCAGGCTGAGGAGAACGCGATGCACCCGGAGCCCGAGCCTGTCACCACCTCGGCCCCCACCGCTGAACAGCCGTCAAGGAAGAGGAAGGGTAAAGCGGAGAAGAACTCTGAGGCTCTTACAGATCTAGAAGCCATTGCGCAGGTTTCCGCTCCTGCTCCTGTTGCCTCCAGCGTGGAGCCACCTGCGAAGAAGAGGAAGAGCAGAGCAGAGAAGAAGGCTGAGGCTGAGGCTACTGTGCAGGCTGATGCAGATATCTCTGGCGCTGTTACTGCTGCTCTTTCCGCAAGCACAGAGGAGCCCACGAAGAAGAAGCGGAAGAGCAGGGCCGAGAAGAAGGCTGAGGCTGAAGCTGAGGCTACCGTGCAGGCTGATGGAGATGTCTCTGGCGTTGTGACTGCTGCTATCTCCCCAAGCGCAGAGCCGCCGACGAAGACGAAGCGGAAGAGCAAGGCCGAGAAGAAGACAGAAGTTGAGGCTGCTCCAGAGATGAGCGCAGAGGTCTCCTCTCCTGCGCCGGCACCCAGCTTAGAGGCACCAACGAAAAATAAGCGGAAGAGCAAGGCCGAGAAGAAGGCGGAAGTTGAGGCTGCTCCAGAGATGAGCGCAGAGGTGTCCGAGATCGCTCCTGCGTCGGCACCCGGCACAGAACCACCAGCGAAGAAGAAGCGGAAGAGCAAGGCCGAGAAGAAGGCGGAAGCTGAGGCTGCTCCAGAGGCGAGCCCAGAGGCGTCCGGCCCCACTCCTGGGTCGACACTCAGCACAGAGCCACCAGCGAAGAAGAAGCGAAAGAGCCGAGCCGAAAAAAGGCAAGAGGCTGCTCTTGCTGCCCAGGCGGAGAGTAGCGTGGCTGAGGCTGAGGAATCCCCATCGTTGAGTGAGAACCCGCAACTGGAGGAGACGACGCCCATAGTTGCCATGACCTCCATCTCTTCCGAGCTCGCACCTGTCAAACCCATGGCTCCCTCCAAGAAGTCCAAGCGCGCTGAAGCTCCCGTCGTGCCAAGATCACCTTCACCTGCCGCAGAAATGAACTCTAACGAAGAGGACGCCGCTGACTCGGACAACGCATCCGTTCACCTGCACGGCTTCTCAGATTCCGGAGACTCTTCGGACGAGGACGAGGGCGACCTTCCGGACGCCGACCCGCTCGAACTTGCGAAACTCACCACTATCGCCAAGGACGATGCGACTGTCAAGCGGAGGCTGGAGAAGGCGAAGCGGCAACCGGTACGTAACCAGCATAGTTCGTCCGTCGGTTGTTCTTACAGACTTACGAATGCCGAGATGTATAGACTGAGGACCGGGGGGTGATCTGGATCAGCCGCCTGCCTCATGGATTCTTCGAGGACCAGATGCGCGGGTACTTCTCGCAGTTCGGGGAGGTCACTCGTTTGCGCTTGTCGCGCAACAAGAAGGTTCCTCTACTATGTCCTCTGTTCGTCACACCTAACTCACTAGTTAACCCAGACCGGCAGCTCGAAACACTACGCCTTTGTCGAGTTCGCTTCGTCTGAGGTCGCAAAAATCGTGGCAGACACGATGCACAACTACCTATTGATGGGGCACATCCTTCAATGTAAGATTATTCCCAAGGAGGAAGTGCACCCCGAACTGTGGGTCGGTGCGAATAGAAAGTGGAGGGTCGTGCCGAGGGATCGCATTGCGAGGGTGCAGCATAACAAGGTCAGATCCCCTATGGCGTTTGCGCGGAATGGCGCTGACACGTCTGAATTTAGCCAAGGACTCTGGAGGAGCAGGCGAAGGCGGAGAGAAGGTTGCTGCATCGGCAGGATGCGAGGAAACGCAAGCTGGAGGAGCTGGGGATCAAATACGATCTTGATGCGGTATCTTATGTGGGTGTATGCGTCCTTTCACCTGCGTATTCTGATGCTAACTGGTCTGTGTGCGCAGAAAAAGTCCAAAGCGGTGGCATAGTCTGTCGAGTGGACACGTCTTATTGGCTGATGAGGCGATTTCACATTGTTTTACTGCTGGTCTAAATGCTGCATTTCGACCCTTCTCCTATAATCGTACATGTTGACGGCTCAGCTCGGCAGCTGAACCAGACCCGCTTCTCTGAAACAGGGCATGAGGACCTCGACTGTACATGTCCGCTCTATGTCAGACGCACCGCACTTTTATCACAACTTCGACTTCTCCTTCCCTTTTTTATTCTTGCCCTTGTCGTTCTTGTCTGCCTTGTGAGCTACGACCTGAGGGTTCTCCTCCTGCGACTTTGCCAACTGCTCCTTGGGATTGTCCTCTGGTTTGTGCACCGATGGCTCTGATGGCTCCGCGAAGGCTGACGGTGGTGGGTTCTCGAGTTTCGGCGGCATCTCGGTTGGTCCGTCAGCTAGAATGTGCTGCGTGCCTATGAGGGTTAAGTATGATGAAATGGAACTTCAACACACCGTCTGCGCGTCTGGAAGGGGCCAAGTAATATTTAGCGAGGTGACCGTCTGGTGAAGCTTAAGCCTTGCCTTATACCCGCGATCGACCCAACAGCCGTCAACGACGTCGATCCTTGCCTGCTATGACGAGCGTGGCCCGATGTGGCGTCTCTTCGTGGCCTCAGATCGTTCGTCGGTATGCATGTGGTGCTAGTTGCAAGCATTAATAATGGCAGCCTGCACGACATTTGTCTAATACGTAGTTGATCCATCTTCGTAGTACAACATAAGGATACAGCGGCTTCGGCTCGAGGGATAAATAACGCGGCTACCATGGACACTTTAACACGAAACCACCTATCCCTCAAATTCAGTAAGGATCACATTGCAGTGCTGAAAATATTCACGAGAATTTCGCATTATCAACGTTAATATCAGCCTTCGCAAACTTTACAGCCCGACGTCATTCGTTAAGGAAGTGAGGATCAAAGTCCGTAGCCGAAGCCGAAGCCCAAACTTACATCCCGGGTTTCCCCGACGGGCTTCATCATGGTCAGTCAGACTCTTGACCTCTTGACAGACCGCGGGTACTTCGGCGTCTTGTTCTCAGCAACTCCTACATACTATGAACAGCACTTGAGCCTGAAATACCCTACTTACTACACAGGCATGCCACATCTGAATGGACCTCTCAATCAAACAACCCCCATAATCAAACCTTCCTCCACCGCATCCACTACTCATCGCTCGCAAAGACACCATTCATTAATCTCCCCTCTAATCTAAAATCCCCAAATCGCCTAAAGATACAACTCGGCAACATACGCTCCTATAAATAATACGGTACATTCACTTTTGTGACGCGGAGCCGAGGTAGCCTGAGGAATCACCGCTAGCACGAACAACAGACAACAACATCCGATCCGACTCGTCCGTCCAACGCGATGAAGCAAAGAAATAGAACCACGCTCATCGCGACTCGACCGTGACAGACGCATTATTCTTGGGGGAAGAAGCGCCCGCCACACCCTGCACAAACCCATTCTGGTCCTCATTCGACACATCCTCCAACGTCCGGCCCTTCGTCTCAGGCAATAACAACGTCGAGAAAATACCCGTCAACATGAAGAACGCAAAGATCTCAAGGCTGCAACAAAACCAGTCAGCCACACACTAACCACCACCAGCACTCGGGCCACTCACATGTGCTGCACAAAATGATTCGTCCCACCAATATTGACGAGCTGCGCAAAGCCCACTTGCGCGATGATGGCACCCACTTTCCCAGCAGCCGCCGAGATCCCATGCGCAGTCGACCGGTACCGCGTGGGGAACGCCTCCCCCGGCACGATAAACGTCGTCGTATTCGGCCCAAAGTTCTGGAAAAAGTTCGCAAGACAGTAGAGGAAGACAAACGCCCCCCTTGCCGAGGTCGACGCCGTCAGCTTATCGTACGCAAACCCCATAATCACGAAAATGACCGTGAGCATCGCAAAGCCCATAAGCTGGATCGGCTTGCGGCCCCACGAGTCGATGAAGAGGAAGGCGACCCAGTACCCCGGAATAAGCCCCGCGACGGAGAGGATGATGTTGCCCACGCAGATGTTGCGCAGGGAGTTGTATGCGTCCAGGGTCGACTTTGGCGAGGGGCTGGCGTAGCCGATGGCCGTCAAGACGATGGAGGAGTTCAGACCGAGACCGTAAAACGCGATCTATACGACGCAAGTGTGAGAACCATAGACAACCACGCGGAGGGGGAGATACATACGTCGAGCGCGAACCAAGAGTACGCCGTCCCGAGCAAAATCTTGCCGTTCTCCCATTTCGAGAAATACGCGAGAAAATCGCGGCGGGACGCGCGGGGCGTCTGCGCCTTCTGCACCACCGCATCGGGGTCATGGTAAAACTTGCCCGTCGACAGCACGTTCTCGACATCCTGCGCCGCCTGCACGACGTTGCGCTCAATGTCCATCGTGAACCGGGGCGTCTCGGGGATGGTGAGGCGGAAGTAGAGCGCGACGCAGCCGGGGACGCAGCCGAGGCCGATGAGGAGCCGCCACATGTAGTCGACGTGGTTGAGGACGGGGTAGGGGTCGTGCAGGAGCGGGGTCTTGTACGCTGCCACGAGAATGAGGGCGATGATGGCGGCGGCGAGCTGGCCCCATCCCTGCGCGGCAAAGACGGCCGTCATGAGCCGCCCGCGGATCCGGGCAGAGGAGAATTCGGACGAGATGACTGCACTGAGTGGGTAGTCGCCCCCGATACCGACGCCCATCTGGGTCTTGTGTCAATAGTTGCAAGGATTGGATAGGGCGGAAAGGCTCACCAGGAACCGCCAGACGACGAGAACGCCGATGATACTCACGGCTTGGCCGTTACCGCTGACGGCTTGACCGAAAGTTGCGACAATGATGATCATCAGCTCGACACCGTCTAAGAAATATTGAGTAAGGGGATGTCCCTGCGCTTCCAAAGGTTAACTCACACATCCGCTTGCGTCCCAAGACATCTGCCAGCCAGCCGAACAGTAACTGACCAAAGACATTCCCAACCGGAGTGGCGACCTTGACACCCAAACTCTGAGCGGCGTTGAGGTTGAATTCTGGACAGCCGGGGTAAGTGCCGTCCTATCACGCTAATAAACTGCACTCACTGTGGCCATAGAGATAGCCCAACATTGTCGATGCAATGTTGATTGCAAAAATGTCGTACGCGTCGGTGAAGAAACCGACACCGGCTACCATGCAGACCTTGACATGGAACCAGCTGGTGCACACCATGTTAGAGTGAGTTAAGTAAGGTAAACAGCAGGAACTTGCGAGAATTTTGCGTTATCAACTTCCGCGAGGGCGGCGCGGCGACGCTCGTCGAGGGCATAAGCGTCGGTGCCCGCCAGATGGGGGTCGGAGTCGGTGTGCGACAGCTTCTCTTGGTTGCGATAAGCAGCCATGGGGGGCAGATGGCGACTATCGAGGGGGGAGAGAGGCGGGTTGGGAGTCGAGGAGGGATGCGTGGTAAGTTATATAGAACGGAGATAGTTAGACTGGCGAGCTTTAAGTATACCAAGAAGATTTACAGGAATGGACATGTTCGGGAGAGCAGCCGTGGCCAGATCCAGCCGTGATAGAGTTGGTATCTTGGGCGCAGGCCTGCAGTACCTTGCACGTTCGCGGGGGCAGCCAATCAGGACGCGTCGTTCCTAGAACGTGCGCCACACCTCCTCGTGGTCAACCACTTTACCGGGAGGTGTCGGTGGCGGCAGCGGGCCTCGTCGAAGCTTCCGCACCCGCCTCTGGAGGCGATGCAGCTTCGCGGGTTCTGCATACAGACTACGAATATTGCAGAACAGTCCGACTCTTAGAACTCGAGGTGCGGTGCTGCTCGTACCCGTTATAGAGCTTGACAGAACCTAAACAGCACTCATCTCTGGAGATGTGGGCCCAGCTTCTGCCATCAACTCTCCAGGCTGTCAACCGGCTTCGTGCGAGTCAGGCACAGCACACGCTTAGTCAGCATAAGATGCCCGATTGCGCCACTGAAGTACTGACCGTTCAGTTCATCGCTGTAAGTATCGCACCTACTATTGCATTCACTCAGATCTGGATTTCCGCTACGCGTAGGCCGTCCGAATTTCTTATGAACGGGCACTAGGAGCAGGGCAAGTTGTAGTCGAATACTGCCTCTTGTCTCGAAATACACCTTGTACAAGAGTAAACATGCGACTGACTCAACGACCTGCATCAATGAAAGCTAAAGTCAGCAAACCATCTCGGCTTCCCGCTTCCTCCCACCAGCTACCCACACACTGGCACATCGCCCTCTTGACCGGATATCAGTCCGTCTTATGAACACCATCCAAAATTGGCGTCGTCCATGCCACTTTCAGATACATACGAGGCCACTTTTTCGGTTTTTCTACTTGGCTACGACATACCGAGATGCCGTCGCAGTTCTTCTCCTCGGGAGGGCTCTTAATGGGCCCTTGGTTCTGTCTCCACAACACAGCGAAATAGTAGGCTCTTGTGGTGTTCACGAGTACGCCCCGACATCTGCCAGACATGCTCTTATTTAGCTACTGTATCTCTCCACTACAACCCTCAAATAGGCGATGTCAAGGGCTCCAGCATGCGCCTCGGATGGATGAGATGGCTCCCATCTTACGCACTCTCCATATTAGCCAGCGTAGGAGCAAGTGCCGTCTTTCCCCTTTGATAGAGGAGTAACTCGAGCAGCGAGCTCCTGGATCCAAGCACGTTCGCCCGTCCGCCCTTGGCTAAACTTACCGTCGAGGCTGTTCCATCAACCAAATATTCTCGTCTTGGCTGTGGCATCCGCACCTGTACTGAATTCGAAGGCGATCTGGAGACGCTCGAACAGTCACAGCGCAAGGTACTTACTGCACCATCTCTGTACCTGCATCCCTCGGGACTCCGCTGGGAACTCCTCTAGCATGTCTAATATACATCGCATGATCCTCATCAAAACATCCGCTGTTCCTGCAGTTATCCGTAATCACGACTAGGCCTTACTATGGGCATTGTCAACCTACGCTCTATCCTCGCCGGCTACCCCAGTCAAGGCTGCCCGAGAGATGTTAGGCAGAGCACCACGAGTGACGAGTACCACCGTCATCGCAAGAGGAAAATCGATAGAGTACGAGATGGTCACCGGCTAACCTAGCCGGCATATATATGTGATACTTACAAGATTCCATAACAGAGTCATGCCGCTCCGCTTGGGTCCGCGAGTAAGATGCATGCAAGTTATTCACTGCGAGGCAGCCCACCGACTTACCCCGGCCTCGGAATTGCCGTCTCTCCTGAAAAGAACCACTTCCAGCAGAAGTCTCGGGGCGTTCATCCCCTCCGTATTCTTACCTTACAACGTGGCCCTGGCGTTCCAGCTGCTGTCGGCGGCGGCGGGTATCTGACGACCGCACGACCGCCGTTTCCACTAATACAAGAACCCTCCCCGTTTTATGGATAGATACAGAAGTCAAATAAAATAAAGATCCCTTGCATACAAGATTACCGACGCCAACCAGATCCACCTTTCCTTCTTGCCTCTCGAGTACGACCGTCCATCGCATAGGATCCGAGCACGATTCGCGACCATCCCTTCGTCCCGACTCCGCCTCTTGAGTCCGACGAGCCGAAGCGTCCGGGGCGTCCCCCTTCGGCTGTGCGGCTTGGCCATCGGAACTCTCCACGACGCAGGGATAATCAGTCCCCCAGCCCGCAAGGGTTGATCAGACCCATGGTATGGCTGTTGCGTCGTGGCCAGGCAGCGAGGAGACTTGCGGGGCACTTTAAACGGAGAGGACGGAGGGGAGAACAGGAGGACGCATGGATGGACCGAACATACTGCACACAATCATTCAGTCAAAGAAAACACACGGTAACGCAGGATAACTTACCAAACACGTCAGGACCAGGACCTTCGAGACAAGCACGGAAGCAGGATCACATCAACGCCGGCAATCTCGAGCAAGGGATACCGATGCACTTGAAAAACGAACCCGAATGTGCACCGACGAGTAAACCAATAAAAATCGAAACCGGAAACATGGAACTTGGGACATGGGATTTGATGAGAAATGGCGAGATACGTTCTTGATTTTCTTGATTCATTCTTCCTGCGCCCCCCCCCCCCCCCCCCCCCCCCCCCCCCCCCCCCCCCTCCGCCCCCCCCCCCCCCCCCCTACTTCAGACCCCCGTCGCAATACCCACCCCGCGCCCAATAACCGCGCCCCTCCCAATCCCAGTAATCACCCCCATCGTCCTGACGTCCCTGAACAACTTCGCCGGGACAGTCTTGCAAGCGTCCTGGTTGATCCGCGGAGCAGAAGCGACTTCGACGTCGACGGACTTGGAATTAATTGCGAGACGGCCGCTGAGTTTTTGTGAAAGTCGGCGTCCGATACCGGCGACGTTACCGATGAAGCGGTACTGGATTTGCTCGCCGTCGAGGCCGGCCTCCAAGTCTCGCTCCTTGGTGTCGTACCGTGTCGCCTCCTTGTCGAGGGCTTGAGGGGTCGCAGCTTGGTCCGGTGTGGATACGACCGTGCCTTCGTCGTCGCCAGTAACAGACGTCACGCCAACGCAAGACAGACCAGGCAGCGTCCTGGCTGGTGTAACCCCAGGTCTCGAATCGCTGGGTAGTTTGGAGGCGCCCGCCAAGTTCGCTTCCAAGTCAGCGTCACCCACCGCAGGCATCGCAGGAGGAGTAAGAATCCCAGCGCCGTTCCTCGCCGCATCCGTCCTCGCCGCCTTCTCCATAAGCCCGCTAAGGCGCTTGTTGCTCTTCTCGATCTTCTCCTCGCTCTTAAACGCATCCCGGAGGCCGACGCCGAACATCAACGTCATCATCCGCTGATGGCTCTCGGCAAGTCTTTCCTCCATAGCCTTCGCATGGCTGAGTGTAGGCCCGAGGTTGTCGGTCCCAGGCAAGCTGAAGGAGCGGCTGCGGGTTGAGTTGCGGGGCACGGTCGGGAAGGGGGGCAACGTCCATCGGCGTTCGGTGTTGAGAGTTTGTTGAGAGTCGACGGCGGGAGACATTTGGACTGGAAGAGGCAGGGAGTCGGGAGAGGGCTTGGACACAGGGGAATCGACCAGAAGAGACTCAGAGGGAAGCGAGATAGTGGAATCGGCAGAAGGAGCTACGGTGGAGGGCGCTTGGGAGACGGAGGCGGCAGGCTCAGCCTCCGCTGGTGAGATGATAGTAGAAGCAGTTGTGAGATCCGGTACGGCGCTCGTAGCAGAAGTCACGCCCGCTTCGTTCTGAGTACTAGTAACAATGGAAAGACGAGATTTTGGAGTCTTGGTTTTCTTCGGCCTCCACTTGAAGTGCAGGAGCAAGGGCGAGGGGAGGTGCAACAGGATCCGCACCCTTGATGGCTTCGCAGTCGGCCCTATGATAGGGAAGTTCCGTCCAGAAGGTGAGGTGAGGAGCAGAGAGGGTCCGCGAGGGAAGTACTTGGCCCAGAACTCTTTCACCAGAATAAGCATCTTACGTATGAGGCCTTTGATGTCCGCTGGGAGGCACAGAAAGACCAGTTTTATACTTGCCCATCGGGCGTTCTGACGTGACGAAAGTAAGCAGGTGATAGCAGGTGAGGGAGATAACACTTACCATTTTCTCGAAAAAGAGTGTGCATCGACGCGGCTGGGAACCGGCATACTGGTCGTCGTACCATGACCACCACTGAGCAGCTTGCATGTCAG
Source organism: Heliocybe sulcata (assembly GCA_004369045.1). Taxonomy (NCBI): domain Eukaryota; kingdom Fungi; phylum Basidiomycota; class Agaricomycetes; order Gloeophyllales; family Gloeophyllaceae; genus Heliocybe; species Heliocybe sulcata. Next base: position 58,602 of record ML213522.1, on the reverse strand, counting down.
CAAGGAACAGCTAGACCTCCATGCCGTGCTCACCGATTTCATAGACGCATCATCGCGAGTCTCTTGCGCGGCGGGAGCAGAACGCCAGACCTTGCACGCGACAGCGATAGACCCATACGTCTTGTAGATGCGATAGACAAGGCTAAGCCCGAGTAGACCGACTATGCCTATGACAAGGAGCAGGATCCAGAAGAGCAAGGGGTGGCCGAGGATGATGATGTTGCCGACCGACATTGTTACAACTCGTGCACTAAGTATGCTGAGAGACAATGATAGTAGGCAACAAGAAGATAAATGGTCAGTACAGGTATCTTATACGTACGTGAAGCGGCAGTTGGCTGACTAGGAACCTGGCCATTACTCGGTCAGCCGCCTGCCAGCCAACTGTCAGCCACTAGTTCTCCTCTCAGCGCGTCTTCGGTGGTCGTCTGACATGCTACTAGACTGGACAAAAAACCCGCCTTAGGTGGTGTTTTAGTACTGTTGTTTCATCGTGGGTGGCACGGGGCTTACGACGACGTGTTTTCAAGAGCAAACGACAACACGGTGGATATTGAAGGAAAAAGAACTCTGATTGGACCGTGTGGTTGATGTGGCTGTGCGTGCACGTGGTGCGAAGCGCCGCAACTCAAGCTGAAGCGCTGAGCGCTGAAGACCAGACTAGTGGACGCTCAGTATGTGGTAGCTGTCATTCAATCGCTTGAGTAGCACCCGTACGGGCGTCTCATACGTGTTAAACGGCACCATCATTGGAAGAGCCTCAAAACCCCTGATTCGGGCGCCTGTCGAGAGAAATCAGAAATGTCCGTCGAGAGAAATGTCGGTGGTCTCGGCACGCAGCCACTCCACCCTATTAATTACGCTCAATCGACTCGCTTCTACTCCTTTAGTCTGGAAGAGTATAGACATGTGCCTTAGATTTCTTGTAGCCTAAGACTGGATTTCCATGGGCGCAGCCCGTCGAGTAAAGCGATTCCGTTCCCTTGATTCGCTTCGTAGTCCTTCTTTCATTCCGGGAACGTTAACCCTCAATAGAATGCACGCAGATTCATGGTATCTGTGCCAACCTGCCCTTGGGTCATGATTTCGGATTTCCACCCTGTCCTGCGCACAGCGGCCCTGGATCTTGTGGATATGGCGCTACGGCCATCTCACGACTCGTTTCCGAGCACCCATAATTAAAACTCAGTGCAAAACGTAATTCGGCAGATTCGCTCAATTATGGCGGCCAGATCCAAGCGGTTGCCAGATCCCCGTCGATCTCAAACAGACTTCAAACACCAGCGTTTATTAATTGCATGTGCTTCCCCTTACACACCATCTCGTCCGTATATTAGCTCTCCTGACAGATTCCATCTTTTCGACCGAGCATACGTAACTGGAGTTTCTCGACGTCCTTGACATACTGCTGATGCGCCACCCATAGGCCACCTATACACCAGAGAAAAGAACTGCGATATACGTACCCATTCTCGTCGTCATGCAGTCGCTCCTTTCTGGAACCTCACTTGGTCTTCTGGCCAAGAGACTCTCACAACGACCCTGCACTCCGGCTAGTGCTCCTCAACATCCAGACATTTGCCGCTTCCGACTGGACCCCCATTCCAAGTTAAGAGTCGTCGCAGAATGACTATACGGGATACCTTCCAGCCACCATGCAAGACTGGGAGTACCAGTGGCAGCACCTCATAGCCCCCGTCCTCGACACCTACTTCTCCCCTCCCTCAAGCAGCGATGCGCCCAGCGTCCACGAGCCAGGGACCATCACCCTCTGGGACTCTGCGCAAGTCTACACCGCGGTCTACAACATCCTCACGAGCAACTCCCACTGCCCAATAAGCAAGGACGAGCTCGGCACCCCCAAAGAGATCGCTCACCCAGGTGCCGGAGCGCACTTCCTCCAAGAATCCTTGGACCGTTACCTCTCTGTCATATGCCAGCAATCCCTCTCTCGCCTACAAGCCCCACACGATGAAGACCCCACACCCTTCCTCCCGCGCTATTTTGACGCCTTCACCGCCTACAAAGCATCCATCACCTCCAGCCAACTCCGCACCGCCTTCTCCGCGCTGGAGCGGTACCACAACACCCACATCCGAACGGCCAACTACGGGTGGTTCGCGCGCGCGGAGTACTCCGGGCTCAGCCCCGAAGACAGAGAGACGCTGCAGATCAGGGAGCTGCAAGCGACGTACGGTCTCCCGTCGGGAGACTGGACGGAGAGGGACAGGAGGAAGGCGGAGAAGCGGGCGGAGGTAAGGAGTGCGCTGAGCACGCCTGTCGGGTTGGAGGCTATGGGGCTGAGACGGTGGAGACTGGATGTGGCGGAGCCTTTGCTCAAGACGGCGTCCGGACTCGGGACGATCAAGCGACTCGAGTCTGCGGGGAATAGCGAGTCACTCATTCGGCAGCTCGGCGAAGCTCTTGGGGAGGTGGGCATGGAGGAGGTTCTGGGGGTAGATTGTTGACGACTACATTATCACCAGGACAGTTGTGTTTAGAGGCCATATTTTATCGACATATAGGGTGGTATACTGTATCAAACTGTTAATGGTTGTTTGATTCTGAATGTGTATGCTTACCTCGCAATAATATCTAGTTCGATATGAAAGATACAGGACAGAAAGTCATTTCGCTAAAGGAAGAAAGTGTCCAGCGTACCACTCACGCATGAATATCTACATGACGATGCATCCGCGCCCGCAGCATTTGCCATGCTGATCACCCTCATCCCTATCCCGTCGTCGCTCTTCCTTATTCTTACCCTCATCTCTCTCGTTCCCTCCCTCCTTATTCCCGCCTGTGCCCTCCTCCCTCTTCCTCAGCGCGCCTACAAGCTCCACAAACACCCTCTCCACATTATGCAGATTCTCCTTCGCACTCGTCTCATGAAACGCACACCCCCATTTCTCCGCCAACGCGCGGCCCTCATCACCACTCACCTCCCTCGCGCTCGGGTCCGCCCGGTCCATGTCGCACATATTCCCGACGACGATGAAGGGCGGGTTCGTGCTGGGGTGGTGCGCGTGGATGAGGGAGTGGAACGAGGCCAGGCGGTCAAAGGACCCCCGCGAGGTCACGGAATACAGGAGGATGAAGGCGTCGGCTTCCCTTTGCTGACGGTCAGTGCAGGCAGGGACTGGGAGGTAGCGTGCGCTTACTGGATACCTTTGCCGGGATGGAAAACTAGAGGCTCGGATGGATCTGTGATGGAATGTCAGTGGCAAGGTATGATGTGGGATGGGCAGCTTACCGGTGTCGACTGGGTCGAAAACTTCCACAGTGTAGTTATGGCCGTCTAGAGTGAGTTCCCTGAACTGCTGTCGTGTTTGATCAGTCTGGCTACCGAGAGAGAACGAGAACATACCTGTTCTCCAGCTGAGTGGCAAACCCCACATCCAAAATGAGCCTCTCGGAATTACGAAGACGAGTGCGAGTCACGTACGATTGGAAGTGCGGCGTAAATACTTCCACCGCCATGAGCCTCTTATTGTGGGTGGAACATAAATACGTGATGCGTACCCCGTCTGCCAGCGCTGTCTTGCCGACGCTCATGTCTCCGAGGATGCATATCTTCAAGTGCTCCCCAGACGCCGACTTGTCTTGTGCAAAATCATTCTGCTGGTGTTCTGAGGCCATAGCGCTGTAGGGAAAGCGGGGCAAAGCGAAGAACTGCGAACATGTGCAGGGGAGCCACGCTCATGGTTTGATGCGACCGCCCCGTGTTTTAATTTTAGAAAATTAACTTGGGGACGACTCAGACTGAGTATTGAGGTTGGATACCAGTTGTACGACGCTGCTGCGCACGACAGCGAACGACATTCGAGGACGCGGGTTGTGTGTCGGTCAAGTCAAGTGAGCACTGTAGGGATACAGAGTTGAGGTCAGTGGTCCTATAGAGTTATAAACGTACCATGGTATCTCCGACATGAGGCCTCTGCATCTCGCATGCTATAACTTGAGACGATCTCGCCGGCCACTCTTCGTAAAGTCTATAGGAGCAGTCGTCGGCTTCACGTACAGCGCTCCCTGCCCTCCCTTTGCCGGTCCATCGATCCTTGCCCGACGTCATCTACGCGCAGCACTCCCTCCACAATGAACTGATCCGCCGGCATCAAGGAATGCAAGAACCAAAGAGAGAGAGAAATCTCAGATAAAAAATGTTTGTTGCCAAGGTGAGATCTCATCATAGTTTTCCGGTCACCCGACCTGTTAAAGAAGCCGCGGTCGTCCGACTAATCAAGCGTTAAGATTGTAGGACTGTAATTGGTTTGCGACGTCGTTCGCAGTGGCTGCAGGACAGGCGGCGAAGATGACATGAACGATGCAGTTCACAGTCTTCGTCGTCGTCGACGACGACAAGAACAGAAGGCAGCCGAGCCGGCGTGACGCCACAAGATACGTATAGGAGACGGCTCAACTCTGTGGCAGCCCGCTTCGTCGAGGTATGTTTGCGGGAACAAGCCCAGCATTTTTCATGAAACGACCCTATTTCTAGACAGTTCCATCGATCTGCCCACTCCACCGACACACTCCCCGCCGGTATGAATGACAATTTTTAGGCGTCAGTGCCAGTGCTCAAGTTACCGCCGGCAGGGAAGTCTTCGCAGCACCACACAAGTAGTGCATATAGATAATATGCCATGCTAAGCACGACTCGAACAACCACAACTTGTTCTCAGCGATGAAGTCGATGCCTCCCCGTCCTACCTCGCCGCAAGCAACCCAGTCCAGTTCAGGCGTATCCCTCAGACGCTTGTTCACGCCCCCGGAATCCCATCACTCGAACGACTCAAGATCCCACCATATTGGACGCACGAACAGCCAGGTATCGGCGGGCACTTCTACAAACGCACCGTCCGAACGCCGTAAACAGCGTCGACGGTTTAGACAGAAAAGCTCGGGCAGCGTCGACCACGGCCAGACCGCCGACAGACACGGCAGTTTCTGGGTTGGTGGCCAACCCGGTGGAGTCAGTAATCCCCTCTCATTCTCTTCATGCCCCAGTCCTGACATGCACTTCCCGCAAAGGCCCGCAGAGAGCAGAACTCGGTATGGGGCGTGGGCGGCGTCTTCCCCGAGCGCCGCGAGCCTGTACCGATACCAGAAGACGCCACACCCCCTGTTGAAGACCACGCCTACGTCTCGCGGCCTACTGGCTTTGTCGGTTACCCGACGCGCCCCGTGGGACCGATGCGCATGAGGCATCTGCCGCCTCCCCTGCCGCCCGGGGACGACTGGTCGGGGCTGCGCTCCCCACGTGCAAACGAACCCAGTAACCCACTTGATACAGCATCCGTCTCCCTCGGCGGGCCGCGGAGAAATTCCATGCCCGGGCCGTTGCCTGACTTGAAGGCCCTTCAATCAAAAAATAGTGTTCATCATACTAGACGTGGCGCGCAATCCCCGCCTCCTTCCTCTGGCTCGACCGTTTACGATCAACAAAGTGATCACGACTACGAAGACGACCGACGGCGCGGAGGGGATGGCGATCACGAAGAACATGAACACGAAGGGCAGGTCGGAGGACCGATGCCGGAGACTGGGCCTGAGCGCCGAGGAAACTACTGGATATACCTGCGGTGGAGGCTACGCGAACCGTTCGCAGAATGGCTTGGGATCATGATCATGATCCTCATCGGTATCGGATGTAAGTCACTCGTCGTACCCAGCTGGTCATGATATTGACAGCTTTGGCAGCTTCCTGCCAGACGAAGATCTCGGACGGCACCTACGGGAACTACACGTCCGTCCGTCTTGACCATCCTATCATGGCTCTTCTACTTAACTCTCGTGCCTTTTAGCAATCTTATGTTTGCCTGGGGCTACGCCGTCACGCTGGCCATCTACATCTCCGGCGGTGTCAGGTCCGTCAATTCCGCTCCAGTGTATCCCTGACACTAAATTCTACTTTAGCGGCGGCCACCTCAACCCAACCATCACTATCTGTCTCGCGCTCTTCCGAGGCTTTCCCTGGAGGATGGTGTGTCCATCCCCTATACTCTACCGTCCCCATCTCAGAACCACTCCTTCCCAGGTCCCGCGATACATCCTCGCCCAAATATTCGGCGCATTCTGCGGCGCCGCTATCCTATACGGCAACTACAAAGTCGCATTGGAAGACTTTGACCCAGAGATGAAGCTATACGGGACCAACGCGAGCGCCCCCTTATTCATCACCATGCCCTCGGAGGAGGTGGGCGGGGCAAGACAAGGGTGTCTCCAGTGCGTGCCACATCCCACTCAATATCCATCTCTCATGCTGATAAGGTTTGAACAGGGAAGTCATCGCCTCAGCGATCCTGCACGTCGTCGTCCTCGCGCTCGGGGACGAGCACAACGCGCCCCCGGGTGCCGGCTTGGGCGCATTCATCACCGGGCTGACGATCATCGCCATCGGCATGTCGCAGGGCTGGATCTCGGGTTACGCCATCAACCCCGCGCGCGACTTGGGCCCGCGCATATTCCTCTGGTTCATGGGTTACGGGACGCTCGTGTGGCATCACGATTCGTGGTGGTGGCTCAACGGTGTAAGTGCCCACCACATTCCCTCGCTAGTCACCCGTCTCTTATTGACCACCTTTTCCGTGACAGGCTATATTGTCTACCATCGCCGGAGGGGTCCTGGGATGCCTGCTGTACGACATATTCATTTTTGGCGGGGACTCGTCCTTTATCAATTTCCCGACCTCGCGGTTGCGGGAGGCGACTGGTGTCACTAAGCTGCACCGCATGGTGCGCGCTGGCGTGTCGAAAAGCAACCAAGAAGACGCAGAGAAGGGTAGGACGGGGTCGGAGGACATGGCGAAGGAATGGAGAGACAGTCGCCGGGCAAGTGAGGAAAGCCATAGAAGCTCACAGATCCCCGCATAGACCGTTAGACATTGCTTCATTCTCGATATCCAAGGACAAGTGTAGCATTAAACTCTCATTCTTCCCACATGTATATGCAGCCGCAACCACTGACCCGTTTCGTAGATTCGCATCATCATCATAGATAGTGTTACAGAATAGATAGATACTTGTATCGGTAATACAATGTCCAGATAGAATAAACAACGCAATTGGATGGATGAATATATGTCTCAATCAAAGTCGACGACTATCCGAACTGAGCCGATGGTAGGATAGTTTACACGTCGCAGCTTATGCTTGAACGTTTTGCCTGGCAAACGCAAACATCTCAGCGGTCGTTACGTAAAAGGGAGTACTGGAACGCACGGGAATTCTCCAATGACATTACCCGCAGGAGAATATTCACAAACGTAGTACTGGGCGACCTGCGCAAGCAGAGCTGAGTAAATATGATGAAGCGACGATAGAAAGGAGACTAACTCCGTAGCTAGGATCGAAAATGCCATTGCAGGCTGCGACCGCACAACCAAGTTGAGTAGTAGACTTCCATACTACCTGCGTAAAGTGGGATGGCTGGGGGTTGTTGGGATCATAGGATGCTATGCAACCAGTGATCAATGATCGACTGAAACGTACGAGGGAAGGTTAGCGCCTACAAGCCTCGTTCACCCAAGCACCGATAGCATCGGCAATAGTAAAATCGCCTGTGCCAGCGGCCAAGTTCTCTGAGATAGCCAAGTTCAGCCCAGACAGTTGATCAGTCACAATACAAACTGCTCACCTCCGTACGGGCCCAGGCTACCTCCAGAGTGCTGGAAGACACAGCCGTTCGCCCAGGACTGGGCAGCATTGGCGAGGGTGTCGCTCCATGTCAAAGCGGCCGCGCCATGTTGCGCCCGGGCATTGTTGTGCCCGTCCAGGTATGCCTGGATGTCTGCCGCCGAAGTGCGGGCGACAAGTTTGGCCGGGCTTGCGAGTGCGGCGGTGGCCACACTGAGCAGGACAGCAGCGGTGAACTTCATCGTGGCAGGCAGGATAGTGGACAGAGCGAAGAGTGGAGAACGAGAACAGTCGACCGGAGGGGCTGATGAGCCGAATCCATGGAGGTGCACCCTTGCTATATAGCAAACAGATTTTCGGAGAGACCACTGCGATCAGCAAGGCAGAGAGCGCAAGTGAGCTGTTCTCCGCCGAGTGAATGGAGAGGACCGCATTGCACCTGTAAATGGAGACCAAGATCGCAGTTTGCAGCACATGCTAGGATCAACCAGTGCCAGGCTCGTCATGACCCGAGTTATCCACGGGACCAAGCCCACCGTAGGAGGGATAGTCTAGTTGATACTAGGCGCTGACAGCTTTTCAGGACCTGATCCGTAGGCAAGAGGAGCAGGTGCTGTCAGACAAGCGACGTTCGCCGCTGGTCCGCCAAAGACCGAGGACAGCCTCCGGTTCGGACTTAGGTCTGATGACTTGATAGCCGAAGTGTATCGCAAGGTGTCTGTAATTTCGACCGTTCTGGTACTCAGTAGAGTCCTGAGATTTGACAGGTTAACCTACCAGAATCGACTCTTGTGCATAGTTACTAGGATTATAATATGAACTTAATCGCTTGAAGATGTATGCCCGATTGCGACTGCACTCCGACAGCAGAGCTAGGAACTGAAGCAGGATACGAGGCATCATAGTCCGGACTCGTGAAGGTGCATTTGATCAGCGGGAAAGAGGTAGGAAGTGTCAGAGAAATGATTCACATGAAGCCACCCATCATTCAACTGCGCGAATAAGAGTGTCTTGGCTTGGATCCCTCTGAGCGAGGAGATACTCCCCCTTTCCGCAAGGTGCCAGCGACAATTGCCCTACAGAAATTGTCTTAAGTCGCTCGTGCGAGTGAGTGTGGTGACCGAATAGCCCATATGGATGCGGGGCTTCCATGAACGCATACGTTCGTCTCGGTTCCTTGTTCGCTTCAGTATGAAGCTAGAGCGACGGAAAAGTGATTTTGCCACTCACGCCCTAAGAATGAATAGGGCATCGGACTAAACTCACAATCACCATTTGGGAGGATACATCTAACAGCCCAATGCCGAGGGCCACCTGTGGATAGGCAGGAAAGGCCTTCAGGGTCGGCACACACGGAAGGCCAACGGAAGGCATACGCGCTGAGGAGATCGGTTATATAAGAAGATCCATGACTGCAGCCATAGGCACCCAAGAGGGCTTGTTCCTCCGTCTCCGGCTTTAGCGACCATCTCTCAAGGGAACTGGAGAGAAGGGTGGCTAAGGCAGGGGACGACGTTGCACACGCCCAGGTATAATCTCACCTCGAGTTCTACTTCTTGTTACCGCGGATGCGAGTCGCGGTCTGTGCCACTGAGCAGCGAAGGTAGTGTAGCTTGAAAGGCTGCGTTGGGATCAGTATTTGCTTCCCAGTGAAGTCATGTTCACCAAGACGTTTGAATCGGATCACCACGAATAGCGACTGATGCCGGGATTCCCTGCGACTAAATCTGGAGTGGTTATTTGCCACAAATAAGATCCTGCGACGTCACGCGCTTTCATCGAACGGCTAAGTGATAATCCCGGTGCGAGTCTTGACATGAACCGGACAGCTAACTCCTCCGGCTCTCACAAATGCCTCCGACTTACTTCCCCAGAAAGGACCAAAAGACGTGTATTATGGACTATGTGGGGAATCAGCAGGCTGCCCTCACGGAACAAGATTCCTCTGACGAACTCACCGACGTCATGGTGATGACCGGCGGTAGGGCTGTAAAAAGCGAGGAAACTGTAGACATCCGTCAAGATAATCCTCTTCATCTGTGATCACTATTGGAGAATAATTACGAACTAAAATGGTGAATGCCGCCGCCAACTGCAGTAGGCGACAGCTCTAACCAGTCTGTAGGGTGCCGCATTGTCAGCTATCGGCATGGGCTTGGGAGCGCTTGCGACCGGGTTGGTGACGGTCCTCACTACCATTATCAACGGGCTCTACACCGTACGTGAAACGTTTGTTTGATCAGACAGTCAGGCTCACCCAAGTGCATGGGCATAGATAGTCCTCGCGATAGTCGAACTTGTAATCACCGTCGTCTGCTGCAGGTTTGGCAAGGACTCTAAGCCAGCCTTGGCCGAGAGTGGCGCAATGCCAGACGGGTCCACCATGACCGGGAACGGAGGGGTGACAGCAGCAGGTGGGATGGCCCCTTCATACACTGGCTCGAGAAAACAGCAACCAGGGGCTGCATACGGCGGGCAACAGCCAGGATACACAGGACAGCAGATGGGATACCCTGGAGCAGGGCAGCAGACAGGATACGCAGGACAGCAGATGGGATCGATGGGTGCAGGGCAACAACCAGGCTACGCAGGGGAGCAGATGGCATATGGCAGGCAGCGTATGGCAGGAGGGATGATACCGACAGGCGGAGCGCCGCAGATGACTGGCGCATACGCGCAGCCGGCGAATATGGCGCCAGGGTCGGGAATGGGACAGGTCGGTGCAATGCCAGCCCAGCAGCCTATGGTCACAACAATACGATATTGAAAGGAGTCAATGGACTTCCGCCGCGGATATTGATGATCTTACCGTATTGTATACCAGCAGTAATGTAATGTAGAGCCACGTATAGTCCTACTTCGAAAGCAAGATAAACTGGTCCGTTAGCGTTCCTCAGTTGTGCGAAGTATACTCGGGCAATCATGCTGGTTGCTTGACTCACCTACGGATGGTTTCTGAGCGCAATCTCTCGAGTAGAGCGAGCTCGAATATTTGTCATTAATGTAAGTCCCCACAAGCTTGCCCGGTCTGTTTGGCCTTGTTTATACAAATACCTCTCCCAGGACGTCCAACGCCATGTTAAGTTCCTAGTTCATGCATGCATGTCTTGTAAAGCCAGAGCTCGAAAGGCTTCCTCTCCGCGTGTGCCACCACGTACATTGACTGGATTTGGGTACTAGTGTCTCCTCCCACTCTCCCGGATCGACAGGGGAATATTGATGGTAATAGTCCGGCCGGCCCACGACGGTGTTGGAACCTGTACAATTCTCGGCATCGCCATGTCTATAGCTATCATTATCTACCTTTCGACTCATCCTTGGTTCGTCTGGCGACATCTGACTTCCCTACCTGCTGGATCGGTAAGACAAGTAACTTGCTGGACTGGGAGCAGCCGCTCTGGACCCTTGATATCACGACTACAGGCTCGAAGTTCTATTATCAAAAAGCTCGTCCAAGAAATGCTATATCCTTGTGATGTTCTATTAGGTACAAGCTTGGGGTCCGATGCGATGATCATACGGCATGACCCGAGGGTCTGTGAATACAACGGCCTTCATGGAGATCTATATATACGAGACCTTCTGCTTGCGCTGCCTGACGCATCTTACCATGCCTGATTCTCAAGTTTGGCTTGTCACAGGCTGCTCTTCAGGTATAGGCAAGGACATTGTTCTTGGTGAGCTGCTTTGCCTAGATGGCGATAATGCAAAGCTAACACCCGACTGCAGCTGCTCTGGCTGCAGGCCATAAAGTAGTGGCCACTGCACGCAATGTCTCTGCTCTGAAAGATGTGGAGGTCAAGGGAGCACATGTCCTTCATCTTGATGTCACTGCTCCCTCCTCGGAGCTGTCCAAGACAGTCGACCAGGCCCTCGGTGTATGTGGGCATATTGATGTCCTGGTAAACAACGCAGGACAGATCATGTTTGGAACAATCGAGGAGACAAGGTAATCCAACCTCCAGCTCCCGTATTCAGAACTATACGGATGCCACGTTTGTGATCGCCACACTAGCGAGGAAGACGTGGACAGGCTCTTCAAAGTCAACTCATTTGGAGCCAGTACGACTCTGATACGCTTCTCCGCAGAATGATCACTGAACGCACTTACCAGTCAACCTCATCCGACTAATCCTCCCGCATATGCGCAATCGGAAGTCCGGCACCATAATCAATGTGGGGTCAGGTGCAGGTGCAAAAGAGACAAGGATAACCTCGCTCTTTCGTGATTTACCTGTTCACGATTATAGGCACTACCGGACACGCTGCCATCGCCTCGTATGTCGGGACGAAATTCGCACTCAATGGCAAGTCATCCCGGCGCCCAATACAGTTCACACAACTTCACTTGCGTTTTGCAGGATATACGGAATCATTGAATTCAGAAGTCAGACATTTAGGCATTCGCGCCATGTACCTTGAAGTCGGTGATTTTCGAACAGGGATACTGGACCCAGTACGTGCGAATTCTCCGGCTGCGATTAAGGCTTATCCCGCACCTCAGAAAGTGAAAATGCTTCGCGCATCTGGCAGTATACCCGAGTACTATGGTTCTGGCACGGCTGCGACTAGTGTGGAGTCTTGGTTCGCTGCCAAGACAGGGAAGCAATCTGGGGACCCAAAGAAAGCCGCCGAAGTAATTGTGCGGGTGGCCTCAGGCGGGGATGAGCGGGGCGTGCCTCAACGCCTCGCTCTGGGCGCCGATGTAGTCGCGGATGCTAGGAAGAAGATTCAGTATTTGCTGGAGAACTTGGAGACGTGGGAGGAGGTATCGAGCAGTACCGACTTCTGATCGTACTTGATTCAGGCCCTTCCGATGTGCCAGAAAGCCGTCTCGACGCTGTAGGATATTACGGAGTACATTGAAAGCTCGACATTTATACCACAGCCGAATTCGCTCTTAGTACTCTATGAGCACGTAGGAGACACTATGGGAGCCAGGATGTGCGTCAACAATTCACAAGTAGTTTCCGGGCATACATACCGTCTCGGCCAAGTTTCCAGTTGTTGCACTTACGCGGTAACTACTTCGGGCGTAGCAACCGTGCTCGTAGGTTCTTTCAAGTTCTCCGGATCGACTTCCGCGGGTGGCAACGCCACTGTCAGCACTCTCGGCCATGTAACCAGCTCTGAGAGAAGCACGAGAAGGCATCAGTCTAAGAGTAATTCCCCCACACTTGAGTAAGGTGAGTGTATGCTCACTCTTGATAGTGTCTGGAGACGGTACGATGGACAAGACCGACATGAGCGACGATTCTCCTTCGGCATCCCGTCACTGACACTGCGTAGCATCGTCGACAGCAAAGACAGAGAAGGATGAAGCAAAAGCGACGCTGAGAGTAAATTGACTTCAAGGAAGCATAACATCATACTCATAGTCGACTGCGTGCAGTATGCCAGGAGGCGAATATACCTGCATCAATCAATCAGACTTTGTGCATCAGACTTTGTGCATTGCCGCCTGCGACCTGTGTATTGTCCGAGTACTGGAGGTACATCGCAAAAGTCCAACAGCTAGACAGTCGGGGTGACGGAGCGAGAGGCTCAGCATCTGCAGGTAATCTGGGAGATGCGGAAGATGTGGCCAAGGGTACAGACATTGGACTGCGAGAGCAGCCCGTCCAAAAGACCAGATGGGTGCTCGTAGTGGAGCCGGAACTCGGATTCAGAGACAATCCCACGCGAAGTGGCATAACAAGCAATCACAGAGGTATTGCCACCTTCGACGGTGAAGTGCCCACTGTATTTCCTTCCAAAACATCGTCCGATGCCTTCTTCTGCTCCTCCTTCACAAATCCCCTATACTTACGCAGGTTTGCCTCAATCTTCTGCCGCTTTGCCACTCGATTCTCCTTCGCTTTCATCTCCATCTCTAAAAAGTCCTTCCATAGCTGCGGATCGCATGCCTCCATATATCTCACCACATCGAGATAGCACTTAACCTTTGCAGACTGCTTGTCGAGGCCCGTCCCTCGCCCGATCCGCCTACCTCCTACGCTAAGTTCAGCTTCCCAATCGGTCTTGGTGGTCGCGGGGTGGTAGGCGAATGCAACAACAGCAGGAGGAAGGAGGAAACGCCGGCAGTAATACTCTATGAAGGCCCGCGAACGGTTGTAGCTCACCACGGTGCCATCGGGCATGGTAATCGTCGTCCGGATGTCGGCGATAGCCTCGGCTGGGCGGACCTTCTTCCTATGTAACTAGGCAGAATCCGTTCGGTCAAGCTCGGCACTGGGGAATAGCATAAGTCGACGACGTACGAGGTCGCGATCGTGCAGCTGATACACCGCCGACAGAGCCGCCAGACGTATCGCCTCTTTCTCTTTCGGGTGATCACCCTCACCAACAACGATCGGATCCTCTTCGACAACCACGATAGCCCTGAACCGCGTTAGTAACACCTCCGTAACCATACCTGACATGAATACCTATAATACGCCTGGCCATCAATCATCACCGGTCGCACAACATAGTCAACTTGCTGCTCGAAGTGCAGCATAACATAATTGCTGAGCGGGTTTTTTGGATTTTTACATTCGAGCTTTGTGAGCTGGACCTTGCCTTCCTTCACCTCGTTACGGTACTGGGAGAGGATGTAGACTTCACCACGAACGGGACCATCTACAGTTGCAATGGGAATGCCACTGGGAACACCAGGGTGAAGTTGGTTGACGCGGACTTCTCTCTTGAGAGACGTAGACTCCGTGCCGCCGGAAGAGGGTGCCTCTCGCGCGCGCCTGGAGTCGTTCCACAGTGAGGTACCATCCGAGGGCGATGAATAGACGGCAGACGTGTATGCCTCCTGAGAACGGGAAAGCGTTTGCTCGGCAAAAGCCCGCCGAAGACTTGGCTGAGCATATCGAAGTTTTCTGGCAGGCTGGGGTTGCATGAGCAGCCTGGGTGCCTTCGACAGCAGTCTCCTCGCAGGTTCAGACATTGAATCGACAGCTCAAGAGTGCTGGAGATGACCGCAACAGAGCAGACACCCGCAAATGAGGGTGCCAGAGCAGAACTCGGTTATTGGGAGGATGGAATCAAGCCTCGGCATATGCCGGTGGCCAGTGGAAAAGCAGGTTGACAAATAGGCCCAAATAATTATTCGTGGCTTCACGCTTTGGCGCGGTATTCTGCCACGCTGAAACAAGCGTAATGACACGTCCATGCAAATCATGGTGTCCTTGGCAAGAAGAGTACATACAGCGGAACTACAGAGACGGAACCGATTTGGACAGCAATATTCATAGTAAACGACAGCCAATGCTGCAAGACAAGCCAAAACCCACACACCACTTTCCGAGCAACTGATCATGGCATGCCATGACGCCCCTGGAACCTTGGGCCGGGTATACCCGCCGGCTATTTCTTGAATAGCAACAGATATACGCAGCCAAGGATCCCCAGACTAGCGCCAACCGTCAGAACAAGCGGCGCGACGCCCAGTGCGCCCGCGGACTGCATAGCGGCGAAGAGAGATCCCGCGGGGATGAAGGCACCGTAAACGGCTGACTGGACTGCAGCTGCAACAGAGCCTGCAGTAAAGGCGGGATTAACGTGCATTCTAAAGTCAGACAAGCGTGCTAACACACCTGCAACAACACCGAGTGGCCCGAAGCCGAGGAGACGCACGACGCCCATGATAATGGAGGGGACGGCGGGCAACAGGAGGATCCCAGCAAGAGCTAGCATGGAAGTCTTTGGATTGGCCTTGAGGTATTCTCTGATTTTGAGCACCGTACGAAGAGCTGTGTCTCGAGTACCTGTAGTTGCTAATGAATGACAATAGATACGAAAGAGAGGAGCGGACCAAACCCTTCCCAAACCAACGATCTACTGCGGGAGATAAGTCAAGTATGATCCGATCCCGGAAAGTGGAACTATTTGCTTACCGTTGAGGTTTCGGGCAACCCAACCCCAGGCATCAGTGGCCATGGACGCTGCAGAGTGAGCTTATCAGGGCCACGCCGTAGACCGATAACTTTAGGTCTTACCAGCCGTATTCAAAGCGTTCCTACCCGTTTGCAAAACTCTTCTACCCGTTTGCAAGACTCTCCGCGCAACAGATCTTAGAGCCCCCATAGGGTTGAAAGGGAAGAAAGCCATGCTGAAGCCGCACGCGGACCTCCAGTTTAAATATGCACGGCTGCCAGTTTTTAGCTCCGCTTCATTCAGACCTGGTTTGGAGCTTCCGAACCTTGTTACGACGCTCGAGTGCCCACGATAGTCACATCGTTACCTCTTGTGTACCAAATAGGCGCCTGCGGGGCGCGAAATCTGCATTAGCCAAGGGAAGCTGTGATTTCCGCAATATATTCTCCTTTCCTACGACTAGCAGAGTGCTAGTAGATAGACAAAGGGGAGATATAGTCCGCACACCACCGCTCTCCGGACACTAATGACATGGGGCCGAGTCTTTCGCGATCCAAGGGTATGTATGCCTGTAGGCTATCCTGTGGATAGCTGCAGATTTGCATAGACCCAGATCGAGAAGAAAATGACAGCCAATGGACCAGGCAAAACCCCGCCAAGAGTATCCACGGACTGCAGGCAGGCAAAGAGGGACCGCGCGGGGACGCAAGATCCCTTAAAACCTGACCGAAACCATGCTGTCAGGGCGCCTGCGACAGTGACAACCGGCTGCTCAATCCCCAGTCAAACCAGGAGTTTGCATCGATGGACGCACCTCCGAATGGTGTATACACGGAGAAAGAGTGGCCAGAAATGACCGCAGGGAAACCAGTGGTCTCCTGCAAATAATTCACTTAGGATACACTGGAGATCGCAGGCAATAATTTTAGCTTACCAGTGGGAGCTTGAGAGGCCAAAACGCTGGCCTTGCTGATCAGGTACCCTGCGAAGAGCCACGCCATAAACCGGTAGCTCTGGGACTTACCAGTCGTGTAGAAGACGCTCACGGCCACGGGTACAATGCTGCGTGAGACAGGTCCTGGTTTCATAGGACACAATTAGCGAAGGAGACCGAAGAGGTTGAAACGGAAGAATACCATAGCGTACTGAGGCTATTCGGGCGGTGTAGCGATGCACTGCTGTCGGCATATTCAGCTCCGCTCCATTCACGGATCTTCTTTATTAAACCTTGTTGCCCTACTTAACGTATTGTTACCCCATAGATACTCAGTACTCAGCCGTACTTACTGCGCGATATCGGCATTGGCCAGAATAAGCTGCGGAGGGCACCTGCATTGCAGTACCGCAGTCATGAGCGACTCCGGATTCGTGACAGTGTCGTACAGATGGCATCCTTTCTGACAGTGAGCGGAATACTTACCAGGATCGCAGGCCTCGGCAATAGCCGAGCCGCTTTGAATCTGGCTGAGCGGAGAGCTAGGTACTGATGTAGTCTTCATGTGCTCATGCCTGTTTGCAAAGTCGTTTCTTTCGGCATGATAATGTTGTAATGGCTTGACTTTTGGATCTTTCTGCGTCGAGGGGGGGTTATCCACAGCGGTCGCGTGACACAAAGGTATCATTTGGATGAGCGCACCGCTGACCGAATTCACACTCCCGAGGTCACATTGAGCCCGGGACACGAATAGGCGCATTCAATTGAAGGACATCCCCTTGGAAGCGCACACGTCGGCTAGGAATATCGCGGTGATTTCGTCTTCCGGAACGCAGTGAATGAGCTGTCCCATAGTCTTTACGACGCGCCCGCGACGAGGTTGCTCTAGATCCAGCCACATCAGCGCGTCTCCCGCGTTCCTCTGTGCGCCCTACGACGACAAAAGGGAACAGCCTAGGCGGACTGAGAAACGAAAACCGAAGAACAGCCTAGAGACTCCATGGACTGATGTAGATGCGGCGGGAAATGATGTCAAACTCAATGCAAGTCATGGGGCTTCTCTTGGTGGCTAACCGTGGCTATCACCTATATAAACACGTCTCGACTCCAACCGTTCCTACACTACCGCTAGTACTCTCATAACCACCACTACATACGCTTATCACCATGACCCGCACCGCCCGCGCCAACTACCCCGCCGCCGTCAACAAGGACCGCTCCGAGGCGAAGAACGGCTACGACAACTCTACCAAGAAGCAAGGCGCTGGACCTCACAACTGGGGCTCGCTCCGGCATGAGATGGATCACGAGGTTGCCGGCATTGCCGACGAAGAGCAGGAGCTCGCCGACGAGGAGCAGGACGGCGTGCCTATTGCCCGTGCTGGTGAGCACCCGCATATATTGTCGAGTAGGGCGTCTGGCTAACTATACCCTAGTTCACGAAGATAGGCAGCGACCTGCTGTTGACAGGAGCCCGAGCGGCATGAGCGAGGAAGAGCTCGCTGAGGCTCGGGAGGTCCGCAGGAAGGCAACCAAGGGAGGTCAGTAATGGTGCTCTCTTTTCCTATATCCGCTCCGCCTGACCCGTTGTTTCTTGCGCAGGTGTTGACCTTTCAGCCATCGCCCGCTCCTCAGCGGCCGTGTCTGTCTCTCCCCCCAACCGAACCATCCCCATCTCTAGTGACGCTGATGTGGGTAGCCTTCTCTGCTCGACGTTTGAAGCCCAGTTTTACTGACGCTGCCATCATCTCAGACCACCACCATGCACAGCGACGAGCGCGTCTAGTCGGACCTTCTTAGTCAAGAAAAACAATGTAATGTAAAGCAACAACTGTATTACTAGACTGTACACGTACGAACGCATATTTGGTGATTCGATGTCCATCATCTTGTGTGAGATCAAGGGCTTCAAGTGGACACAGATGCCCCGAGCATCGGGGGGACTCTCGGATGGTCTCCATAATCCGATCAAGAGACCGCTTGGAAGATACATACTGACAGCATAATGAAAGCACATATGTACATGAAGTATAAGGGTGAAGAGAACGAGAACCGGATGGAAGCAGGCATGGTGCTTACTACTCAAGAGGCATACAGTCATTCACCGAGTCTGGCAAATCATACCTGGAGGTCCTTATGCTGGTCGTACTCGCTGCTATGTCTTCGCTGCGTGTGCTGGACGGGACGTTTGTGTCCATCCACACGTACGCAGCGCATGTTCGGATAATGGAGGACCAGCCTGCCGCCCTCCTTGATAGCTCTCACTTCCTCAAACTACAAGCCTTTAATACGCAAACATACAGGTCAAACAGAAGGAAGTTCCGCACCTTGGTATCGTCAGGCAGGGGTATCGTCCGACTAAACTGCTTCTCCTCCCGTTCGCGGACCATCGTGCCCTCCTCTTCGTACTCGTCGACGGTCACTGTTTTCCAGGTGATGGTTATCCGCTTTGAGTGGAAGCTTACATGCATGTCCTCCTTCTTGACACCCGCAAGATCGAAGACAGCTGTGACCTATCCGCGGCCTCGCGGTCAGATCCCGACATCGCTTGGTAGCCTCGAGGCAGGCACGCTCACCGTCCGTCCATCAGCAGACACCTTGAAATCCGCGCTAGAGACCAACATCGTCTTCCCTCAGCTATCCATCACGTATCTGACTGCATAGACAGACACTCACATCGACTTCCTTCTAACGAGCTTCGGCCTCGGCTGCGGGTTCCTAGCCGCCGCCTCCAGCTTGCCAGCATGCTTAAACCCCCGCGCCTTCGCCTCCCTCACGCTCTGCCAGACTTCGTCGATCCACTCCGGCGGTGTCTCGGGCCCAAAGGAATCGTCGGACGATCGGCGGTGCGTGAGCTGGGGCGCGCGCGGGTGCTCGACGATCTCGTCCGCGAAGTCGATCGGGAACAGCAGGGGCGTCACGGATCCGCTGTCCCCGGAGAGCGGGCGCTCGTAGACGCGCATAACAGGGTTCTGCGAGCGGGCGAACGGGGGCATGATGGGGTTTGATAGAGTATTTCAAGCTGGACTGGTGGCAGGAAAGGGAAGCGGTTAGAGTTTAGGGAGTATGCATAGGATAGGGCTAGCTGGCGCTACTTAGATGCCCCCCGCTGAGATGAATGATGAGTGCGTACCACGAGGCAGGGGTGTATGGGCAGATGCCAGAGACTGGGTAACTTCCGACCTTTCTAGACATGCGGCGACGGGGTACTGATACCGCAGGGCTCCTGCGTCCTAAAATGAGATCGCTCTGACTTGGGGCCGTGTTCTTTGGGTTCGGGAAGAGCGATATGCCTTTATCGAGCTCCATAGTCGGGTAAGGGGACCGTCATCGGCTGGCGACGCGAGCTGCGGGAGGGTTCCGTTATGGGATCATTGAGAGACACCGCTGATCATGCACATGATGAGAGAGCGCTCGGCAGACCAGAGGGAGGGCGTCGAGCTAGACAGGCTGGAAAGAATTGCCCTGGTCATGGAGACTGTGAGACTGAGGAGCAATGTGTATGGAGAGAACAGAAGAGAACAGGTTGGGGACGGAGAGAACTCCGGCCAAACATTCAATCCTCAACTTCGAACTCGACGGTCACACTTCGAATTAGGATGATGCTTCGACATTCTCATGATCATGAAACATAGAATGGATTTACATATGGACAAGGGCGCCGTTCTGCATAGGATGCGCAGAGTATTCGCGCTGCTATCGTACATAGTCATCCATTATTCGCATAAACGCTTACTGCTTGTTAACAGCCTCCTTGTCAGCATTCACCTTCTTGATGGCGGGCCTCGCGAGCATCTTCTGGAACCACGCCCAGAAGTGCGGGACCTCCTCAGCAGGATTGTACCCGGGAGGAGCCAAAGCGCCAGTGCCAAAGGTAGTCCAGGAGATGAACGACTGCATACATGCAGTGTCAGAGCCATTCCAAGCCAGAAAGCGGTAGAACATACCAGGTCCGCGATGGAGTACTTTCCACCAACGAGCCATTCCCGCTGGGCGAGCTCGCCGTCAAGGACCTTGAAGACGCGCTTTATCTCGTTCTGGTAGCGTTCAACGGCGGATGGAATCCTGTGGCAATATTCGTGAGTGTGCTGCCAAAGATGAACCAATCTGCAATGCTTACTTCTCAGAGTGGTACCAGCTGAACCAGGCCGCCTGACCGAAGTAGGGGCCTTGCCCGGAAGCCTGGAACATGAGCCACTGGAGCTGCTTGTACTGCGAGGATGTGAGACGGGAATAAGTATGAGCGGGCCCGGGTGAAGTTTACCTTGTCGTCTTCGGCGTCGGTGCTGAACTTGCGCTCAGTATCGTACTTGTCGGCAAGGTAGGTAAGGATGGCGTTGGACTCCCAGAGCACGAAGTCGTTGTTCCTGTGAGTTTAAGAGGAGTCAGTAATGAGGCGCTACACTTTTCATGGCACGTACTTGTGATCGATGATAGTCGGGATACGACCGTTCGGGTTGTAGTTTGTGTGCGGAGGTGACTTTTGCTCCAACGTGTTGAAGTCCAAGTAAATGGACTCGTAGGTGAGGCCGAGCTCACTCAGGAAGAAGGCGACCTTCCATCCGTTGGGTCCACCCTAGAAGGGGTTGAACAAGATCAGTTATGGAGACAGTCGCTGTGCGAAGTTACATACCTTGTGGGTGAAGAGAGTGAACTGCTTTCCGTGAGACATGTTAGAGAGGCGTTGAGGTTGTAAGACAAGTTATTGTGGTGGGTGTGAGCGCTGCTGAGTAGCATCGAACCGCTATGGATCCTTTTATACGTCGCTCCTCAGCATGCCATTCGCAGATTGGGACTCTACCTGACATGATATGTTTGACATAAGCACGACTTTGATTCATGATCCTAGGACAGCATTTATCAGGCTGTCGATGGCGTTGCTAGGGCTTCAGGCCTACTCGGTGACTGTTGAGACAGAAGACGATGCAAGAACCTGCCTGAGGATTAGAAAGCTTTAGAAAGACAGACGACGTGCTTGCCAAGCAAGTGATACTCGCACCGGTATAATAATAGATGCGCCTGTACCGACGTTTGCGATGTATCGCTCCATCACAGTTGTCGGGTGATCGACCAGTAACTAGGTTGACGAGCCTCGGAATAGTGCTTCGTCGTGGGTTGGGCAACGCTTGTACTCTGTACAGGGTATGGGAAGACCTAAAGAGCCATGATGCATGATGGTGGAGCTGCTTTTCGCTTCACTGGCTCTTCTGGATTGGCTACCGTGGACAGTGAGATGGAGAACGTGAGAGCGAGGGCTCTCGAGGTTGCCCAGGATAGATTGATGTAATTGTCAGCAAGTAACGTCCATTGAACCAAGAGCCTGGTACACCACATTTGTGCGGTATCAAGGGAGGACATGAACTTCGTGAAACAATAACCCCAGCCCGCATGATTTGGAGTGAGAGCAAGCGACGACAAAAGCGACGACAACAATGAGAACGGATGCCACGGTCCACGCGTCCTCTATGAGGAAGGCCGCCACAAGGATAGGAGAGTCCAAATATTTCAGCACCATGCATAGACGTGCACTGCACGCAGCGGAGCAGAGCGATGGATCACAGTATACTTGGAAGGAAGATTCTTCAGTAATGAGACTGAGGAGGCGATAGTCGGTGCACGACGTCAAGCAGTATTGAAGCAGATGGAACCCGAAAAGACGCAAGGTATTTTTACTTCACGAAAACGTCAGACGCTGGATAGCCAGTAGGACTGATCAGAATCCAGAGCTGCTGCACGAGCAAGCAACGGTAATGAAGTGCATGGGGTAGAGAAGGCGCGTCGAGCGAGATCTCCTGGACGTGTACGTCGAAGACGAAATGCAATCCTCCCAACAAAGTGACGCCGCGGAAAGATCCGGCATACGTAAGCGAGTTACCTCGCGGCTCCGCCGCGACTTCGAGTTCGCATGGCGGCGTCTAGCCGCTAGCAGCACCACCGAAAATCCGCGACGCTGCACGCGCATACCTAAGATGCCCGGTCTATGTAGATCCTGGAAACATACCTAGATAGGCTTCCAATTACTGTATGAGAGTTTTTACGGATGTTTTGTATTAGAATCGCCCGCTCAGGGGCCCTGCATGCTCACTGTAATGGATAATATATATATTCAGAATGTCCATGATCCAAAGCCCTGGTGGTGTAGCGGTTAGTCTCTCCAGGTTCGGAGGCCTGGCTGCTGGTCGTTGGTTCGATTCGTGTTCAGAGCATCTTGTGTTTCGGCTTCTTTTTTTTCAGCCACGCCATTACGAACCGTAAGTCGTAAATATTCCAAGTCCACAATACCCTAACTAGCATTATGCCCGTGCAGAAACCATCAATGCCTTGAACTTCACTCTTTGCTAATCAAAGTCTGACTTGGAACGAAATTGCGACTCGTGACTCGAAGCCTCCATATTACTTAACAGCTTCTGCTACGGAGTACTGTGCCCTGCACCCTGAAGTTACTGCGCAAATGGCCACAACCTTCCATCTTTGGTATGCCGGTGATTTCCGCGGCGTCATTTTGTTGGGAGGATTGCACGTTCTACGTCGAAGACGCGCAGGCCGAACAGGCGCCTGGGTCGACTTCTGGTTTCTAGCTGCTCTCTGTCTCTATCTCCTACCTGATTGCGCAATTCCAGGTGTTCTGGCGCATACAGGGCAGATATGATCCCTCGCTTTTCGAATCCATTTAGCCTACATCAGTCGACAGTTCACGTCTCGCGGGCCGATCTTTATGAATCTGATACGGACGCATACCCATCGCACAGCGCAGAAGAGTCTTCAAAGAGGAAGATAGAGGAATTGGATGCTTTTATCAAGTCGTCGCTCGGGGAGGCAGTCATCTCTTCTGCTTCGAGCAGCAGGAAACGGCAGAAGATCGAGACCGAGGTGTCAGATGTGGCGAGTGCATCTGAGCACTCTGCGCGTTAGTACCCTTTTCTCAAGTCGCGGTCTCGAAAGATAAATGCTATCTAGCATTTCGCTTGGTATCCCGTGCACTTCCTCCTCGACCTGTTATTCTGGAGCCGAAACAGGAGGACAGCATCCAGTGAGTAACTCCAGTGAGATCGCAGTCTTGGTCTTAGACCCAAGGAATGCAGATATATAGTGAAGGACAGACCTTCGGAAGATGACGAAGATGAAGCTGAAGAGCGTAGAAAGCGAAGTGCAGCAGTGGCTGTCGATTATGCACAAATCATTCGGGACTCGCAGGAGATATATGCTGTGAGTCTGCAAGTCACATGCCGTCCGCATACTTTCATGTCATACGCTTTCCTCAGGCACCCTCAGGTCAATCTAGGAAGTTTATCGAGGTGCAGGCGTCTTTGCCTGTGCCACCACCAGCGATGATTCTCCAGAGGCTAAGGCAATGGCCTCTGCCGCCGACCCTTCGGCCCAACTCTGTCGCAGTGGCCCCGGAGGTGGCCCGTGAGTTGCGGGTCGGCAAGGCGGCACCGATAGTTGAAATCACTACTGGTACCTCGTCTCACGATCGCAGTCGACGTGCGAGACGGAAGCGTCAGCAGAAGTCTAGAGCACCTCCATCATTCTGGAAACCGAATTTGGAGTGGGGAGGGAAGTCTCTGGGATACGCGATGGGGTATGAAGGCAGTTCGGCTTTGCAGAGTTCTGAAGTGCGAGGGTATAAGAGAGATACTATGCGGAAGGCTGTTAACACGGATTAGTCCAGGTAAGCCGGGAAGGGACTATGCTGCAGGTCTGCTTCCGTCGCCGTGCTGACCAAGTGTAACGACATCCCCATAGATCAAATATGCGCTCCTATCCAGGGAAAGATGCGCACATTCTGTGTGACCGAGAACACAGGCTGGATCAATCTAACGACCTGGAGACTGCAATAATTTCTTGATCTTCCAGGACTCTGGTTCCCTTAGGCCGAGCGGAATCTGGCCTCCTGCATTACGGCTTTGACTGTGCTTGTTCTTGTGCTGAAGTCCTTGATGCGGATTGTTACGCTCATGCAGGGATTCGCTAAAAGACTAAAGAGCTACGGACCTTCCCTCTGAATCCCATCAGCCGGGGAATTTCCGCAACGCCTGCGTGGCTGTGTCTCATCAGTGCCATCATAACCGCGTACACGTCCTCCAGTCGTTTTGATCACTCTCCTGACTGCGATCTAACATCACCATACCTGTCTCGTAACAATGTGAAAATTCCGGCTTGCTTATGAGCGCATCATCCTCAAGGCTTTTTCGTCGGGGCGTTTGCGGCTTAACCCGTGGTCTGTCTGGAATCTCTGCCCATGAGGTGTCGATGACGCCGCGCTGATTAGGCCTTGCAATACCGCCCTTCATCGTATGTTCGATGGGCTGCGCTATCTTTCCTGAGGGTCGTTATGACAGGTCACTGGCGATCTCGTCTCAACTCACCAATGCTGGTCTCGACCGCCCTGAAAACGTCTTCCTGCAGTACATGGACTATTCTCTGGTGCAGCTGAGCAAATGTCGATATGCACTGGAGGTGCTTGTCAAGCGCTATTCCAGGAGGACCTTGGTGATATCCAAGCGCTGCTGCTACTGTCCGAGACGCAGGATTGTCCCTCCAGAGCCCGACTTGATCGCAACTATAGCGGATAGATCGCACTAAACAAGTGTAGTTGGCTCTGAGTGAATGTGCGTATCCTCTCTCTGGGATCTTGTTATGTGTACGCTGCGGATAGGGACAAACTTTTGGCCGTGCCTTTCTTCTGCCTTCCTTGACAGTGGACCCGATTCATATCACACGCGCCCATGATGTAGGCCTGACCTGCGGCCAGTCTGGCTCGTCCATCGCTCATGTCTGTCGTGATGGCCGCGGGTAGCGCTTGAGTTTTTCGGATGAGGAACAGACTATTCTCGTCCGAGCGCGGTTGATAAGAATTTATAAAGGCTGCCCAAGGATGCGGGCAAAAGCAGCATCCGAAGCACCATTAGTATGCTGATTCTAGCTTCTTTCCTTCTCGCTGTGATTGCGATCGTCTCCACCCCTGCCGCTGAGGCTAAGTCCCTCAGTGTGTGGAACAACTGCGTAAGTAATATTGCTCGTCTCGGTGAAGACTCCTCTTATAGTCTTGTTGTCTATAGGGTGACCGCGTTTGGTTCCATGAAGTCTACGGAGGGTTCAGTCAAGTGTTTGGCGTTAACTCGCATAGCGGTGCCAGCCTGAGCATGCCTCCGGACAACGTTGGCGTAGCGGTCAATGTGTACACCGGGTGCTCGGACGACTCAGCCACCTCCTGCACGACCGGGGGTGTCAACAACAACGGCGGTGCTTCTCCCTTCATCCGCGCGGAGGCGACATATGTCGGGAACACCGTCAACTACGATATATCTCCCCTCTATGGTTACAACAGGGCTATTAAGAGTAGGCGATCCTGTCTTCTTCTGGATCGGATGAGACTTACTCTGCAATTACTCAGTTAATACTGGCGATGCTAACTGCCCTGGTGTCCAATGCAACATCAATAGCGGGTGTCCCGTGCCCGGTCCGGACGGTTCATGCTACGCGCCGTGTTGCGAATCGGCCAGTGGGTGCTTGGGTACGAACAACTGCCCGTACGACTCCAACCCTACTTACAATCATCCCTACGTAAGTCGCGCACATAGGCCATGTTGCTGCATAGTCTAGTTGTCCTCACACTGCTTGTCAGGGCGCTCCCGGCGTTTACAGCAATTTTTACCATGATGCTTGTCCTAATGCATACGCGTTCCCCGACGACGACTGCGCCAAGTAAGCATTTTGTCACTGTCAATCTTGGGATCCATGGACTTATATCTACATCCAGCTACGGGCACACTCCTGACGTTTCTTGTGGTGATAATACCGATGGTAGGTCTAGTCGTCCTAGAGCATCGAGAGTTGCGCCTGATCGACGCACCAGTTACCATCACTCTCTGCCCCAATGGTGTCTCCAGCAACTACAACTTCTGTTAGAGGTCGCAACCTCACATGAGCCAGAGCTTTTCTATAGGGTGATCGTTTCATGCCTCCGCAGTTTCAGAAACTTTATGTTAGAAGTTCTACAGTCACGAACTAGAGTCGATCTCTCCTATGCATTCTTGCGTTCCACGTATTCCTGGAACATATCGACTGCATGCGCACGGTCTGCATCAACAGTCGTGCTCCAAACCCAGGTGTGCAGCTCCTCTAGACTTTTCCCCAAGCCCGATAACGCTTCTTTGTCGACGGGATCCTCACCAGTCCCGCTTCGACGAATGATGTCTCTGTCTGTGAAGCCCGGCCAGTTGAACTCATACATCAGACCGCCTTTCCTCGAGTCTTCCAGGACTCCCTGGGAGAACGGGCGGCGAATCTCCTCGTAGATCCGAAGTGCTTCAGGCAGGGTCTCCCGCGTACATTCTGGGTGGGATAGAAGAGACGACAGGATATATGCGTCCTGAAATTATGGTATATCTTTAGCGCTTGGAAGCGCCTTTGCAGAGAGCTCACCTCTATGGCTTGCCCGGCACCGCTCCCTTGATGGGGCGTCATTGCATGAGCCTGCAACGAATTACGTTAAATTAACTCATCCCCTGCATGCCAAGGATTAGCCCACAGCATCACCGATAAGGGCAACTCTTCCTGTGTCCGAGATATAAGACTCCAATGGCCTCATCGCGTGGATAGCCCATCTTGACGGATTCTCAATGCACTATGTCGTGCGCATTAGAAGAGAATTATTCAGGAATACGAAGGACATATTTACAAGAAGCAAATCTCGCGCATCCTTCTCAAAGTCGATAAACGCCGCTAACAGCTCCGCTTGCGGAACTATCGCCACCATGGGTCCCTCGAACGGCGTCCCTTCCAGCTCCGGACGGGAACAGAAAGCGACAACGTTGACTCCTTTGCCCTGGGATACGGCGTACACAACGAGATGCTGACATAGACTTCCATCAGATAAGTATCCGCTACCGAAGACGGTGCGTGCCATACTTTGTTCTTCCCGCAATACTATTCAACAATTCACTGTAAGCAACCCTGCAGACATAGAAGCGTATAACTCACTATCGTAGGACAACGGTGCGACTGGAGATTGAAACCTGGGGCCCTCTTCAATAGTACCTCCGTGGGTATCACAGCTCTGTATGCCACTGAACCGGTCCACATAGGATGAGCCTGTTCCGTAAGACGAGCCGCTCTCTCAAGGTCACCTTGGGCTATCGCGGTATTAATCTTATTATTGAACACGGCTTCTCGTACGGCAGATTTAATTCCGTCGGCTCCAAAGACGACGTCGCATGAGACTGTTGACCCGTCCTGGAAATGGAGCACAACGGGTTCGTCCAGATTCGAAGGCTCCTCCAGGGCAACCAAGCGCTTAGCAAAATGGGTCGTGCATGAGGAGGGCATATTCTTGAGAACAGTCTTCTGGAAGTCCGCTCGGTGTAGCATCACAGCAGTCCCTGTCAAACGGAGAATGTTAGTGCCAGGCTTGCATGCCTCTTGAGTAGATTACCTCGTCCGTGGATCTTGTAGTAATCAAGCCCTTCTGGCTGATCCGATTTGCGAAGAGTGAACAACTGCACGTCTGAGGAAACTCAGTGATCATGTCGGAAGGTAGTCAGGAAGTCGCGAACCTGTTTCATCATCTTCAGTAGCGTGCGCGGCGGAAACGAGGGCGAGGTCCCTGTCAAGACCAAGATACCGCATAATCTTCCACACTCGAGGCCAGAAGCCTATGCCTGCTCCGATCTCCGAGTATTGGTGAGCTGCCTCATATATGTGAATCTCGACTTCAGGACACTTTGATAAGGCAATAGCGAGGACGAGGCCAGCTATACCTCCACCACTAACATAGGCTATTAGTTAGCGATGGGGAAAGCAGGAGCTGTATTGAAGACATACACTATGGCAACATGAAACTTGTATTCCATCTCTGTCGAGGCGAGTCGTACTGGGTGTGCTGGGTGAATGAATTAATAAGTGCCTACGGTTGCATAAATACCTAACCCGGCTTTTCTTAGAAGAACCTTATTAGAAGGGACATGACACGGTTTGTCCCATGATACACTCCCAGGCCTATGCAGTCTCAGGCAAGGAGTTCCGGTGAACTAATGTCAATAATGAGATAGATCGTGGCGATCGGATGCAAGACTCGGAGAATGCTGCACGAGATATCGGACTATCCTGGCATGGCAGGATATCTGGCAGAGCATACGGTGAGGACATCAATGTCGGAAAAGTACGAAAAGCCTGGTCAGGCATAATAAAGCCTGACGGCCCTGTCAGGCCTGCTCAGGTTATGTTTCCAGGATGATCAGGCACTGACCAGGCCGAGTCAGGCATGGTCATCCACGGGCCCCACGTATATACTCATCTGTTATTACTATTGTATCTTATCTCCTATAGTCTATTAACCCATCAATGAAGCATACTGAAGACCATCGGCACCCAGTGCACCGTCCCATCAGGTCAGCCTCAGCGGCAGCGCGAGTCTTAATAAGATGCTTACACCATTCAGTTTTAGTTCAGCTGTAGTCTAGTGGTAATGAGCAGGCTCCGGCACGCAGTAGCGCGCTGTTCGATTCCGCAGAGTGCCAGTAATCGCAGGCATGTTTGGTACTATAGGATAGATGTTTAAACTAAACAGTAGTTTGTAATGGTGTGTATACATATAATATGCTAGCAGCTAACGTTCGCATAGAATGGTCAAATAGCTTTTACGGTTCCTGTAAGCATACCCTGATCTGACCTGATCAGGCTGGTCAGGCTCTGTCAGGCTGGTCATGGGATATAATGCATTTTTGAATCTGACCATGGTATCTCCGACCTGATGACCTGACCAGGCCAGATCATGACATGTCATGCCAGGCAAGGTATTTAAGATTTTTCCGACAAAGCTGACAGATAATCAGGTTGCGCTCAGGTGTATATATGTGCTGCCTGAAAGAGATGGTAAGTCGTGCCAATAGTTCAGATCGAGTTCCAAGCGAGCGCAGGATGCTGGGTGCTCCTTGGCTTATCTGCTGAGCTACAAAGGCTCGTCCGAATGCGTATTAGAGACGAATCAAAGTGCGACTGCAACGTGCAGATGATCCAGGTGCAGTCTTAACGGTTTCTTGGATGATGCGGGACTGCACTGCGGCAACAAGGTAAGTTTCTGAATGGCAGGATGTTCCACTAGAGTAAGTGCCGCCGAGTTGACCGCGAAGTAGGCGTAAGCCATTGGTGCTGATGCTCATTGAACCCCGTATTCAGACGCAGGAGGTATCGTCAACATACCACAGATGAGTGCTAGTAGTGATGGGCGAAAGCAAACAAACCGCGTCCGCCGTAGGTGGTGGACGTCTTGCAAGCAAACTTGCAGTCGCCACCGATGTAGCGCAACGCTTCCGGATCTGTCCGACAAGCTTAGCCCGAATAAATCTAACCGCCTACCTTGCTTGCGTACCACGTCTGACTGAGAGCTTTCAGAGACAACCCTGGTCCTGAAGATATTTGCGCGCGGAGATCACTAACATCTCGAGCTGAATGCGATCACCTTCGGCATATACATGCCTGTCGACCTACCTATCGACTGCGATGTGTCTGGAGAAAGAACCCTGCGTAGTCGGTGCTCTGGCTTTCGTTCAGTTGTGGCACGATGGGACTCCCGAACACCGGCTATATTCATTCCAAAACGTCCAAGGTGAAATCAAGGTTGGCCATTTTCTTGCCAAGCCGCAATAGAGTGTATGAGCCTAGGCGTGGGGTATCTCCGATTCGTCAAACACGTATGCATGGATCTGGGCGATAAGTCTACTATGCGCTCTATAAGTATTGATATAATCCCTCAAGCTGTCGTACCGTTGTGAGTCGGGTTTGCTCAATTGAACTTGCTTTGAATTGGCCACAGTCGACTGAAACGTTTGATGGGTGCCCTGGATACGGTACGTACATTACTTGAATTTGCCGTATAGCTTCCCCTCACTGGTACGTCCTGGGAACCGGACATGCTTCTATGAACGTGATGGTCGTCGCAAGTTCTCCTGAACTAGCAATATTGAGCAGGTCCACAAAGTACTGCTCAATTGTACTTGATGGCATTTAATGCGAGGACTCCAGCCCGACCTGTCTCTCTTTTATGAGAGCCATTGTAGCGTGCACTTCGCCTTGATGGTCGATTGGAAGAGCGAGCAGGTGCTGGTCCGTGATGCCATTGTATACAACAGGATGTGGCCCGTATTCATGGGTATCTATGGGTGCGCACTCCGTGGGTCAAACCAGAAACGAGCATTTATGACCATTTTGATAAGCAGATATGACTTCCTCTTGACGTTCTGGTTCGAGTGGTGGTTGCTCACTGGGAAGATCCCGTTCCGGTGGCCATACGTGAGTTCAGGATATCTTCGTCCAGGTTCGTGATTTCATTAGCCTTCTGACCAGGTATCCTACTTAATGGGCCGGTATTCAGTTCTCACGTCGTTCTTCATTCTGTTAGTAAGCTTGACCCTCGCCTGGAGGATCCTATGACAAGCCAAGCCCATTCTTAGCAACACTATCAATTCCGGATCAAAGTTGGAGGGATGCGATGGTACCGTATTCCTTAGGCATGTGGCATCTGTACATCTCGGCTGACCTGCAGAAAGCCAGAGTCCATGTACTTACAGTTAGTATTCATCCAGCGGCCGTCACGCATCTTCTCTTATGGGTCTTGTGCGCAGATTGTCATTATCCTCGGCCACGCTTGTGCCTCTTTCAACCTCGCAATACGAACGTGAGTTACTTTTCCTTCTCTTCCTTCTATCCGTTCCACGCTGGCACGTTACAGCATTACAATATGGCAGAATCAAGCTATTGTCTTCGGCATCGTGATGACTCTCATATTGAGCCAATGGGGTATCCTGTTGATGGGTCAGCGTCATATTTGTGCGCATGGCACTGTTCTAGTATTCACGCGGAATCTAGGGGCTGTAAGATTCCTCCGGACGCAGTCAGATCCACGACTCGGGTGCCTTGTGATTACTCCCCATAGCGTCCAAATAATCTTGGTCTACTCTATGAGTGAGAAAGTACAGCTTGCCTGGCCCTAACCGGTACTGAATAATTCGTAGACGTAGTGGTCGACGTGGTTGTCCTTGTCATTGGTGTGCTTGGCTTGACAAGGGGCGATTCCGACTTTCGGATGTGGCGGTTAGGTGATATGCGCGGTATATTGTTTGCTCAAGGCATGTCATATTTCCTCGTGACCTCCGTCGTCAACGCAGTCTCAGTGGTACGTGCACTACATGCAATATCCAACTGTCTTCAGCACTTATTCCCTACAGGTATTCGCCATCCTGAACCTGAACAGTGAGTGGTTAATCCGCACTGATTGTATTCGAAGCCTTGTACATCTTTTTCTGTCCAGCTGTAATGGATATAATGCTCAGCGTACCAGGTATTTCATCTTCGTAGAAGCGCTACGGGAACCTGCTGATGATCTTTGATCAGCTCTGGTCGTCAGGCACGTGTCTCTTGTCTCGGGGGCCAGACGATGTGAATTCACTTACTCTAAATTCCACAGCACCATCGCCTCTTGTCGTTGCGTCACATTTCTGATCCAAATCTACAAGAGCTCCCGCCAGACTCAGTGCGTTCCATAGAATGAAGAAAGCTAATGACTGACTGCCGAAGGTCTCTAGGACAGATGGGATCGCCCCAGCCAGCCCGCAGCTTCCAGGAAATACTGAATTTACTTCGGCGATGGAACTTCCCCGGTATGCTCCTTCATGCTCCAAATAACTAGAGCGGATAGTCACGTCGGACAGATTTTCTGTGACCGCTTCTTCTCCCTCAACGCGCTTGCCGGTCCAGGAACCGGAGGGCCGGTCACCTACCTATCTCCCTCCGCAGTACGCTCGGATTCCCTGCCCGACCCCGCTTCCGGAGATCCAACCATAGCGAGGCTTCTGGAGCCAAACGCCATTGCCTGGTACGAGAAGGGTGGCGTTTACTGAATTATGGGCTGGGGCTTCGTGATCGCCGCAGATATACCAGCTGTCTGTGCTGGGCATCGCACAGTCAGATTGCCGAGCGCCGAGGAGTGCAGTCAGATCAGCGGGTACAAATTTCTCGCATTGATCTACATGAAAGACGGTACATCGACTAGAGGGTATGGGTAATCGCAGGAATATACAATGGGACACTACATTATGAAGCCCGCCCTGAAATGACAGTTATCTGGTAGATACAATATGTTGCCTGGGTCCGTATGTGCGAGGACGATATGGCTTGTGCGTGTATACACTGGATGGATTCGGAGCTGCAAGTCCGTGAGCCTCTGGATATCCAGGCATGACGTACGGCGTTCATTGTGTCCTCCTCAGCTTGACCTGCAAGGGATTTGTTGGATCTATGACGCTGTCCTTATGCTGATGTCGATTCTGAAATCCATATATTAATCAGCAACGTAAAGAATATGCAGCGGGATAGTGTATCTCACTGTAAGTGGGTTCGATGTCGACCTTCGAAACGGTTGTAATGTTGAATTTTTGCTCAGCGAGGGCAATGCCAATATACCATCGAGTTCCTGCGTGTACCAGGACAATACGTCGTCGATGTCCTCATCCCCGGATAGCTCAAGGCCGTCGTCATCATCATCCGACAGGGACGGAAGGAACGACTCGTCCTCGGACAACGCTAATAGGGAACAGTCTGCGTCACCACGGGCAGGGGATGGCGCTCGATGGTTGTCCTGCTGGCTTGCTATCTCGCTCAGGCTTGACTCGGTGGTTGCGGTCTCCCCGCTGAAGCAGCTGGACAAGGAAGGCGTCGATGCTCGGCTCATTTTGGATCGCGTTGGAGAAGCGCCAGAGGATGGCGGGCGAGGAAATTGCAAAGCAAGCCCGCTTTGGCTAAAGTTGAGCTGGAAAGAGTCCTGCTTGCGATGATGCATATGCGATTGCGAGGGTTGGGGATCCTGCAGAGACAGAGCGTCAGAGGATAGACTCGACAGCAAACTTGTCACATACGTGAGGCATCTCAGAGTGTGTCTCTGAAGACATATCTGCCGTGTACCAAAGATTTGCAAAGCGCCGCTTCGATTTAATGACCACAGCGCTAGGCCGCTTTTTGTCCACCGAGGAGATTTTGGACGACATGCCAAATGCTACATAAACCTTTTGACAGGTGGCTGTTCGTAGTCGCTAATCGGTAAAAAGGAGCTCGCCAGGAGGATATGTACTGCTGTCAATGGACCAGGCTGGATCGCTGCAGCGGAAGAGACATATACCCCCGTAGTCGACTTGATGGGCTGATGTTGCCATCCACCTCCGGGGGTCCATTTTAGACGACCTCACAACGGCTGGTGTTACGGAAGCGGAGGCCTGCATCCAGAAAAGAACCTTAATAAATCCCGCGGTGCTCAGTGTCGCGCGCTCTGCCGTTGCGTCAGAGGACCTTGTATTTCACCGAGTGCCTGGGCCAGCCTGAAATTTTGAAAGCTTGAAGTACTGCGCCGGCTTCGAGGCACTCATTTCCTGATATGCGACAGACCCTCAGTGTTATAATTGGAAAGGAACTGCGTCGTCAAGCGAGGTGCACTTACAAAGTAGTCGTAAAGATCGGCTGAGCTCTGTGCCGTACTTGTCGGTATGCAGCTGGTTTGGGCAGTGTGATGGTGGCGTCGTGGCATATGCTCGAACAAGTATCAAAAACATCACCAGATTGACATCAAAACATTGTCCGCTAGGTATTTTGATGAAACACAGCGTGTACGACGCGACTGCGAGATCGATCAACGGTCGAAACTGGCTTTGCCCTCGGTAATCAACGACTTGGCTCAACTCCCGCCGGCTAGCAAACGCTTAGATTCATCTAGAACTTCAAAAGAAAATCGACGCAAAGGAGTCTCTATCTCATAACAAGAGACAAGAAACAAGAGGATGCACGTCGTACAGTACGAATGGTGATGGCAAACTGTTCAATGTCGATTCCACTTCAGTAAGCCTTCCAGCAATGCCTATGCATCCAAGGCTCGACGAGGTAGGTAGCTTCGAGCTGCGACGTATGGCGCGCAAGCTGTACGTATGGCGTCTGTACGAAGGGCAGAATTTTGTCGTAACAACGCAAGTCAGGAAAGGCGACTGTGGCGAGGACCCCTGATAATACTAATGGAGGTCTGATCCGGACGAGGGCCATTTGGGCCATTTTGACCTGGACTCGAAAATTCCCTTTTGGGTCATTTTGACCGGGATCGCACACAGACCTTCCTCCGAAGGGTCAGTTTGACCGGCATAGTGTGATCTGACCCCCAAAAAATTACAGAAAATAGCCAAAAAAATTCTACAGGCTACTCAGCGTCTACGCCGTCGCCATACTGAGTCTTGGTACCCCGAGCGTTGCTGAGTTTCGCAACAGTATCCATAATAAAGCCTCTTTCACCGGCCAGTTTCGTGTAGACATCGTTGTTCAACCTCGCGAGGCATGGCCACTTCGACCGAGACGCGTGGATCTCACCTGCTGTGGCTGTGTCGCATTTTGAGCGGGATGAGTCGGGTGTCTGGCGAGGTCCATTTTGACCGGGACCCGGATCAGACTTCCATTAGTATTATCAGGGATCCTGGCCAGAGTCATCATCTTCATGAGTTGATGAGCTAAGTCATCATATTCATAAGCTGATGAGCTGACAATATTCAGCAGGCTGGCTTGAGAGGTATATAAGTTTACAGACACAGGCACAGAGCATCCTGACTAGTACGACAAGCTCACCATGTCCCTCCCAACTACCTCGAAGGTCTTCATCCTCAAACGCTCCATCGACGACAGCGGCGTCAAAGCATCGGGTCCCGACTCACATTTCACCCTCACCACGCAGCCAGTCACCCTCCCTTCACCGGAAACCCCCAACTTAATCCTCGTCCAAGTGCTCGCCATATCAAACGACCCTTCCCAGATCCTGTGGATCCGCGGAGGAGCCCCGGACTTGCCTATTGTCGGTGAAGCTGATCCAGTCAAGACATATGGCATCGGGAGGGTGCTAGCGGTTGGGAAGAACGTAGGTAAATTCAAGACCGGAGACTTGGTCTTTGATTTGATGGTATGGGCGGAGTATTACACGTACGAGCCGACGGACCGGGCTTATGTGGTCAAGTGAGGGTTTGAGCTCGCTCGATGCTGAGCACCCATACCGACTGATTTGGTACCCACAGTGGTGGACGCCCGTTGGAGTTCCCGCTGAGCACGTATTTGGGTATCCTGTCCACGTCTGGCCTCACAACATACGTGGGCCTCAAGAATGTGCTCGAGTTCAAGCCAGGGCAGTCCCTCATAGTCAGCGGCGCAGCAGGGTAAGTCTTGAACTACTCATGCAGAACTGAGAACTCGAGGAAACATACTGGGACTATCCGCTCTCTAGATCCGTCGGTCACGTCGTAGTCCAGTACGCAAAGAACGTCCTAGGAGCGTCGAAGGTTGTCGCCATAGCCGGATCCGCAGACAAATGTGCTTGGCTGGAGAAGCACGGAGCGGACGAGGCGGTCAACTACAAATCTGCAGAGTTCACAAATGAGCTGGCGGAGGCTGTTGGTCCCGATGGTGCTGATGCGTGAGTGTTCTTGACGCTCAGGATGAGGAACAAAGACTAAGAGTGAGTTTTTATGCAGGTTCTTCGATAATGTCGCAGGTCGGGTGTACGACGCCGTCCTCCCGAACATGAAGTTCCACGGTAAAGTCGCGCTGTGCGGCGCCATATCCCGTAAGTCCCGAGTCCTTGCGCATATATACGCCTACTCATATTCGCTCTCCGATGACGACAGAGTACAACTCGAAGGGCACGTACAACGCTGATACGCACATGGTCGTCCTGATCAGGCGGCTGCACGTCATCGGGTTCACCTTGTGGGACCACTACGACGAGACCCCGAATTTCCTGAAAGAGTGTACTGACGCGATCAAGAGCGGCAAGATATGGATTGGCGAGGGCACGGAGACAGTGGTTGATTTAAGAGGGAAGTTCGAGGGTATTCCGAAGACGTGGGCGGGGCTGTTCCAAGGGAAGAACAACGGGAAGCTAGTCAGCATCTTAGCAGATTGAGTGGATATGTCTCGAGAGGACGATCCAAGGCTCATAACGATGGAAGTTCACCATGCAAGGTCTGCAGTGTACAGCGCGAATAGTATAGTTATGAAATGACCATTCATAGCTGTCGCGCGATTGTTAAGTCGTGCGAGTACCGCGGCAGTTACCGAATGCATACCTAATATAGAACATCTGTGGCGGCGGACAATAAATACAACCAAACACGTGAGATACCATTTGATTCCATCGGTTGCGAGGTTGTTGCTGACGATGAGTATAGGATAACTGTACTTACTTACCTCAGGCCCTGCTACGATGGAAGCGAGTCGCACGGATACAAAAGTCGACATGTTTGTTACATTCGGCTCAGTTATGGGCTGCGCGCCCTATGTCTGTCGTCACCGCTTTCAGCACGTACGGATGGGATCGACAAGGTATTGGACGGATTCCCACCAGGGCCGCACGTCGCTTGCACTCCCGAGCATGCACGGGAGAGACAGAACCTATACTATCACGTGTGGGGAGTTTGACAAGCGTATCGGGGTTGACAATAAAAACAATGTGCTGTAGCGCTCTCCGCACTGCACCGTTCGTCTTAAAATTTTGTATGAATGGCAAGTACACTCTAGAGCATGTGTCCATGAAGGCAAAATAATTTAATGTCGCAGACTTGACTGGTGAACCTCTGTATGTCGTTGATATACCACCCATCCTAAACAGGTAACTGGAAGATCTTGTTCGCAAATGCAGCTCTTTCTTGCAGATAAATCAAAGGAGTAATATTGTGTAGTACTAAAGTCTACACCACCAACCCGATTGAGAGAAGCTCAAATGTAGCGACTTTAAGATGCTGCTGAAGAGTGCAAGGATTCCAGAGCGTGACTATGTTTAAGCTCCGCTCAAATATAACAAGACGCTTCTCGCGTATGAGAAGGCGGAGTCCGAAATGGCCATTGTGACATTGCGTGACCAAATCGTCAAACTCCCCTGTCAAGTGTTAGCACATTCTGGCCGAGCTCAGTATTTCGCTGCCGAAGCACCCTTCCC
Source organism: Heliocybe sulcata (assembly GCA_004369045.1). Lineage (NCBI taxonomy): Eukaryota > Fungi > Basidiomycota > Agaricomycetes > Gloeophyllales > Gloeophyllaceae > Heliocybe > Heliocybe sulcata. Next base: position 21,160 of record ML213522.1, on the reverse strand, counting down.
CGGCGAGTGTTGCTATTATTATTGGATAACATATAGTGCGACATAAAATCGCATCTATCTAGCCAAGCAGCGCCCAGATTGGTGCAGAATCGGATGAGCCGTAAGCTTAAGAGTAGGAGATTGTCAAACTCCCTACACGTGATAGTACATAGGCTCTCAGACGAAGTCGTTAGAAGCGCATATTTACCGAATACAAGGGAACAGTAATCGGCGCCGACAGGACTTGGTCGGGATCAGCGGCCACAGCGGTCGACTTGCCGCGGCCGGCGCCACAGTCGGCCACTACGAGGCATTCCCTCATCATTCAAATACTAGTACTCATCCCAAATACTAGTACTCATCCGCAAGACTGTTCTCAAACACATAAGCAAGGATGTTGCTCATGAGGCGGAATTAGCTTTTGTCCGGGAAGGTACCGGGCTACACACACGCCGTTCGGGACCTTATCCGGTGACGTAGAAGCCGTGTCGTAGGTGATGTCTGAATCCAACGAAGGAGGGGATAAATAGTACTCGGGGCGAGGCAGATCCTTTGCAAGCATCCACCATCTTCATCATGGCCACCGCTGCAACGGACTCGTACGAGGGGAAGCCTCTCACACAGTTATTCCCCTACGAGGACAGGCCTGGGTGGAAAGGGTATGTGCTATCCTGATTTTCATCTCGGATTGGTACTGATCGTCAAATCCAGTTACATCGAATGGGAAGACCGTCTTGACCGGAAAGAGGTTGTTAGAGAGTTGCTGAAGCGGAGGGAATTCCCCCATCCCCCAGGTGAGAGGCGAGTTTAGCGGGCGACCTGCAGAGCCTGATTGCATTCATCCCCAGAGTTTCAGTTCGCGCCTTTGCCGACTACCAATCCCGTCCTTGGTGGCGAACGCTTCAAGGCTTATCATGAAGCAATCGGCTTAAACCAGATTGTGGATGTTAGCTGGGAGACAGTCCTGAAGGAGAAGCCAAACATGACCCACCTTCTACAATTCCCCTACAACGGCGAAACCAAGTTTGAAGATCTCATGAAGGAGAAGCTCACGGACAACTCACTACACTTGTACGTACCCGACCTATGCTGGAGAGAGTGGTGGCTGATCGGACTGCAGCGTCCGTAACCACGGCGGTGTCCCCTATATCGATGAAGATGCGCTTGAGATATCTATTGGCGGTCTTGTCAAGCAGCCGGTCAAGATTACCATGAAGGATCTGAAGGACTCTACTAAATTCCCGTAAGCGGCAACAAACACGGTAGAAAATGACTCTGATCAAAGTCTCACGATGCAGTCAAGCGGAGGTGACTATTACACTTCAGTGCTCTGGTACTCGTCGGAGGGAACAGATTGAACAATACCCCGGAGACGGTGATGAACTCATCAACGCACCTTGTGAGTATTCACTTGCTGTAGATCATATCCGCTGCTTATTGTATCGGCCAGGGGGTGAGGGAGCCATGTAAGAATTTCGATATTTTCTTCCAACCTGCGACTAACGTTCTCTCAGTGGAACAGCTGTATACAAAGGCGTTCCATTGAAGCAGGTCCTGAAGATCGCCGCCGGTGGCGTGCTTCCAGAATGCCAGCATATCGAACTGATCGGTGCCGACACCTACTTCAAGTAAGTCTGTAGGTGTCCACTTCCTGCGAATCTACTCAGCTTTGTCTACCGTATTGCAGGAAGGGCGAGGTGTACAACTACGCTGTTTCTGTCCCCTATCGTACAGTCCTCATGAATGAGCGAGTCCTGTTGGCTTGGGAGATGAACGGTAAACCGCTTCCTAAGATCCACGGTTTCCCTCTTAGGGCCGTGGTGGCGGGTTATATTGGCGCTCGGAGCACCAAATGGCTGTACAAGATCAATGCTCTTGCAGAGCCGAGCATGGGTCCCGTACAGAGACAAGAATATCTCTATTATACTCCTCAGGTGCGCCGTTCTTGCAGTCTCGGTCAGCGTTTGATACCAATATAATTTGCATTGCAGCTTGGGAAGCAGAACGTCACCTACTCTAATGGGTTTTCCATTCAGGACATGCCGGTATCGTACGTAAAGCGTTTATTGCGTGGCCTGCGGCGCTGACAAAACTGGCGTACAGGAGCGCCATCTTGTCCCCCACTGATAAGTCTGTCATTATCCACGACGGTCATATAGAGCTGCAAGGGTGGGCGTACAGTGGAGGCGGCAACTGGGTTGAACGCGTGGAGGTATCTCCGGACGGGTGAGTGATGACCAGCCAGGCGCACCCGTTGGAATGTCAACCGCGTCATATCAGCGGCCACGTCTGGTACCAGGTGGATCCCGACGACATGACAGAGAAGCACTACTATGCTTGGCGACTTTGGAAGACAAAGCTGCCAGTCGACGCCGAGGGCTGGCTTGAGTTCTGCGTACGTACCTGGGACTCGTCGTGCAACACGGAGCCGACATTCGTCCGCTCGGCTTGGAAGTAAGTTTCTTCTTGATTGATAGGCATGTCTGTCAGCGATTGACGTGCTTCTACGCTAGCTGGGACCTTCACGTCACGTCGTCGGCGCATCGTATCAAGGTGTATAGTGTCAATAAGATGAAGCCTGCTACCGCTCGGCGCTTGAAGGAGTTGGCTGAGCATGGCCAGGGCATGGAGCCGTTGTCCAGGCCTTTGGCTTTCCCCCTCGAGAACGCCGATGAGTATCGTGCTAACTATGAGAAGCATCCCAGGGAGCCTAAAAATTAGTGGTGCTGTGCAATGTAAGTTCTACTCCAAGAACATTCATCCTGTATAACGTATGTGTCCTGTGTACGAAAGTCTTTTTGTGTTATACTTCGTGTGTAGAGGTACGAGTTGGTTGCAGCACTATCAAATATTGTATTATCTCCCTGTTCCGTTGTCAATGTCTCCAGCCTAATTGAAGGTCTGTTTCGCGGTAGAGCCGTCGTTGCCCAGCCCAAAGATAATATGCACGTACACTTATGTCCGTGCGTGGGTACGAAGAGCACGGTGACCGACTACTACAGCTAGGCTTCGGCACACTAGATGTCGGAAGGTGACACATCTGCTCCGGGTCCGTGGCTGGTGGGCTTGAGCTCATATGGAAACGGCAATCATCGTGATCTTTAGGCCTTAGGAATGAGGTTGCAGTAGCCTAGCGGCTAGTGGATCCTGCGGATACTATCACGTCAGCGTACGGAGACGCAGTTCAACGACGCATTGTCTGCGACTGGGCGGGTCTGGCAATATTTAGGGGAACGATAAGGTCTGACTTGAAGGACCGGGTGCTTGTACAAGGTTGTGGCTTGAATCGTTGGGTGCAAACTCCTGGCAAATCTCGATGACCTGGGTACTTACATGTAGCCGGAAGCATTCAATATATTCAATCCCGCCGCGACTGCGCCAAAGGGTGCAGCCCCCGATCGACCTTTGCATCGTGAAGGTAATCAGTGTGTTGTTCACAGGACAATTCGAGGGACATACCATCCCAATAAGCACTCTGCAACTTCTCGCGCGAAGATTCTACAGAAAGGAGTGAGTGTTAGAGTCCTGTTCATTCGTGGCGCCACTACGTTAAATAGATACCCCAAGTCAGATGGATAGACTGCGCGTCCATGGAGACCGTGGCAGCTTGCAGTTCTCCTCACAAGTGCAAGTCTGAAGTCGATGCAACGTCGGCGCAATCTTGGCGGTCATCAGATGCCATTAAGGCCGATTTGAAACCTCTGTGCTGCCATTAGTCCATAACGTCTAAACTACGTACACATCATCATTTTGATTTTCGGAGAAAGCCGATCTTGATGAATAGCGAGGAGTCTCTTCACGAATGCGGAACATTCTGGCATTGTATGTGCCCCACCAGCTCCGATGAGGTGCGACTGAAACTAAAGCATCCGTTAGAAAGTCTGCGACGCAGTCTGACAGAGTCTGCTGAGCGCACGCAACCTGCTGTGGATGATTTTCGGTGATGGCTGGACCGTCCAATTGACCCGCGAATCTATTATTTGAGGGGCGCTCACAATTTGGGTGCGGCGGAAGATCAGTTCATCCAAGGCCTCCACAATCCATACATTAAGCCTGTTCCCAGGTTCTGCCAGTTGTTAGGGTTAAGCGGTGTCATCTGGGAGGAAACCGCGGTATGGGGAAATATCTAGACTTCAAGAAGATGCCTCATTGCGAGATTTGGTTAGCTGCACAGTACAAGCCCGCCTTACCTAACACTAAGTCCAAACGCGGGTTCATTGCGTTCCTGCGAAGTGCGGCCTACCTCGAACGTTATCATACCTAAATTCCGTGCTTCTGTTGCGCCTACTGCCTTGGTGCAAGCGATGCGGTCGCTGGACGTCGCTAGACAAGTTCAGGCGCCGCGGCAGGAGGTTTGAATGAAATCGGCATGCCGACAGCTGCGCACCCACGACATGCGGAAGGGTGGAAGGAATGGCAGCAGGACGTCGTGAAGCCTGTCAACGACATGAGGTGTATTCGGACCGGCTATTTTCAGTTGACGCTGTCACGGTCCAGTTTAGCAAGGATGTCGGTATATGTATAGCTCTTTCTTCGTAATGCGTACCAGACCTCCCCTCGTCGCTGCCGTCGGCCATAGTAGCGCTGCCAGCCCCGCTGGATGTCGGCCTTCTCGATACCTAATATCCAGGCCCACCCAGAGTCCTTCATTGGTCCGGGGCTCGCAGCAGTCTTCGTGCAGGCGCTGCAGACGGGCTTCTTGATCAATCAGGCATTGAGGTTCTGGAGCAGAAGTTACGAGCCACTCGTCCTCAAGGTGATTGTTGCATTCGTATCGGCAGTGGCAGCGTGCGCAGTTTCCTACCCTAGGCGCCAGCATCAACACTGATTGGTTCGCGCGTGGATCAGCTTCCAGACGACGGTAGCCTTCTACTCCACTTGGCGGTTATGCGTATGGCATTTTGGCGATTGGGTATGCACAAATTATAATCCCTGTCCCATTGAACTGATCGCTTTCTTACTAGATTGCTACTGTCAACCCAGCATGGCCCGATAAGATCCAGACAGTGATAGTCAGTCTACAATCTCGGTAATGGAATACCATTTATGTATCGCGTACGCTAGACCATGGCTATGGCATCCCCAGTGCAGGGTTTTCTGATCTGGAGGTGTTGGATTGTGAGTACAGTTACATCGGCACAGTATCCCACTTACGTTGCACGTACAGCTTACCGGCAGACGCTGGGTTACCCTGGTGGGCTCAACCGCATACACTGGCATGGGGCAGTTCTCCTCATCTATTGGCAGGTGCCTCTATCGACGTTACTGCTCCTCACAACTATCATGAGCATTATTGTCACCTCTAATGTTTTCACGGTGGACTTCACCGCGCCTCTTTCACCACCGGCTGGCCCCGCAGCCAAAATACCTGTGCGTTTAATTCTTTGCTTGGTTTCCGTTCCGACGACTTAGAGATCCTAGGTTGATGTGGTCTGTACGTACCATCGTTTTCTCGGTCAAGCGAACCCCTCATAACCTAGAGCGCAAGTTGTGACATGCATCACTGGGTCTGCCGGTAAGTTACCTGTCCCATGTCGTGGACCGCTCTGAATATAAAGCCAGTTCTCGACGTTGCGCTGACAATCACCCGTGCGTTGCGCAGTCCGTGAGTCGAAGGATCCCCCTAACAGGTTAGACCAGTCTCTACATACCTGCTGCGCTCTCGTTCTTCCGCCATAACCCCCAGATTTCGCCGGGTAGGTGCTTCGCGGTCTCCGACCGCAGAACCGCTCACATACATCTCCCAGATTATCACTAAGCTAATCGTGATTGCTTGGGAGGCGGCCCTCCTCCCGTCTGTCTGCGCTATAACAACAGTCATCACCTACTTGAAACTGGTAGGCCTCTCTCTGATGTCACGGATGGCGCCCTCTAACAGCGTCGTCTCACGGTTTAGGTGGATTGCAACTTCTGGGATCTATTCTTCCAGGCTGTTCTGGGAAAATTCTACGTGATCTCGCTATTCGTGACCTTGTGGGTATCTGCTATATTTTGGCGCGCGTCTCGACACTGAGCATGTGACCCGCAGAAACGGGCGAGCCGACTTGCGCCGCAAACCCCAGGATAGCTTCATAGCCAACCTGTCCAACATCACGCAACTGCGTCCGTTGTCTGGCCAGGAGATCCGGATCGGGGTGAGTCCATTCAACCACTGTGGTACCGATAAGATGTTGATTCGTCGGTAGATGGATCGCAGTCGTGAACAGAACAATGAAGAACATCGATGCCAGTGCGCCAGCCGCGACAAGCCTGCACGGACAGACCACGAGCGGCAAGAGCAGGAGATCGAGTCATCGCATTCCGACAGCTGGGCACCATCACATGGGCTGGGAAGTTGTTGAACGCAATACCGCTGGAAAATGCTGATGCCGTGCGCCGGACAGTATCATGGACGCCTTATCATTATATTGCACGGGTCCCTGTATGTCTCGTTGGCATGTCCTCGTTGGTTCCGTGGGGGGAGGGAGGAACTGATGCTCCTGAGGGCAAGTTTATGGCCACTTTGAAGAGGTCCCCTGTGCGAAACGATGTCCACGGACGAGGCTACGGGCGCCACGGCCCTCCTTCGCGTTTGTGCCTCTTATATCAGGAGCAGCAAGGTGCCTAGCGGAAGAGGCAAAAAGAAAGCTGCTGATGATTCGAGATTCGAGAAGGAGTTACTGCGGTGCACATACTAAAGGGGAGCGTACTTACATTCTGAAAGCCGAAGTCGCGCTTTTTGTGGCATAGGTGGGGAAGTGGCACGCCAATGTCGATATACCATCGTGTTATGTTGTGACCCGCTACGTGCACATCCTGTGCAGAGTATATAGGTATCTTGGCAATTTGGACACGTCCTTAGGATATATGTCCCGAATCTCAAGAGAGGCGTCCAAATACATAGTTTCTAGTCAGTACTGATTCTCCCTCTATCTGATGATGATGATACCTATGTTTACACCGGTGGCTCATGTTCGTTTCCCTGGCATATACATGCCCACTGGCAGATTCGATTCGTCGCTTATGCGTCGCTGAAAGTGGAATTTTTCCAGTCGGAAGTATTCAGTGTCGCGCGGATATAGAGTTACATTGCAGTTATGTATACATGATGTGGGTATCCACATATCGAGCATCGGTCTAGCGTAGTATAAGCGGGCAGAGCAGTAAGGTATAACAACATAAACTTGCCAACAGCCCTCATGAGACCTATCCCAACCGTAACCGTAACATATTAGTCACAAATATATGCATGAAAAAATGGAACGAGACAGAAGAGAATAAAGAGAAATAAAGAAGAACCAAGTCATGAAAGAACTAAACCTGGTCATAAGAGTCGGTCGGAAGATTTGAATCGAGTCTGTCACCATGCACACGGAGCCGGTACAGACAGGTGTAATCGTCCATACCCCAGTTGTCTTTGATCGTGAGCACGACGACACCGAAGTCCACGCCCAGATCACGGATTTCTTGAGAGACGGGGAAGGTCTGGATGTTGTTCGCGGCGTCGATATCGTACGTGAAGTTTGCGATCCGGATAAATCGATCCCTCTCCAGGCCAGGCGGATAGGCAGGCTCGTCATCCTCTGGAAGTGCGACATCATGCGCCTCCGCTTCAAGCCTTGCCATCTCACTTCTCCTGGCCTTCTCGGCTTGCCACTCCCGTATTCTGCGCACATTGTCCATACCATCGATCAGGCCCCACAGCTCCATATTCCGAGGCGCAGAGGCCATATCGAAGGCAACCTCTTTCGCGACATGATCGATGGTCACGTCTGATATGTAGACAGGGTAGGCTAGCATAACGCCCAACTGGCCTTGGGAGCCAGCAAACGGCCAGCAGCGTCCCGCATGCAGCTCGTGGTGAAGCGCTGTAACTGGGGGCGGGCCCATAGCGTATCCACGGCCCGTAACCCAACCAGCGACCTTGCCCAAACGCGTATGTGGCTTGAGCTCGTATGTATCGCTAGTGAGCGAGGGGATGACGCTTGCGCCCGCCGAGTACATGGCGAAATCGGGACGCGCGATGATATCCTTCGAGAAACGCGACACGGCAGTATCGACGAGATCCGCGAGCAGAGACGTGACATCTTGACCGTCGGACGACTTGATGATCAGGGACGAACCAGTGCTGGTACCGGACGCGAGCTTATTCCACCAGCCAGAGCCAGAACCAGACACTTTGACGCTACTCTTCGCGGACTCGATAGCCTCCCTGACGCCTCCCTCAACTCCGCCAAGCCTCTCTTCGAGCTCCCTCAGCTTCGCCCTCGCCTCATCATCCGCACTAGGACCGACGGGCACTGCCATCCCCGCCTTCTCCTCCATCTGCGCCTGTAATGCTGCTATTTCCTCACGCACTGCCTGCAAGCCCCTGCTCGCCGTGCTTCGGAACTGGTTCTCTGTCTCGAGCATCCGGGAACTTTCTTTCTTCATCCTTGTCTCCATGTCGCCGAAGCGTCCCACGAGCTCCGCCTGCATGCGGGACTCGGAGTCCAACTTCGCTTGAGCGCGCTCGTAATCGAGAGACAGACCAGACAAGACGTTCTCGATCGTCTGCAGCCGCGCCGAGAGTTCCGCTAGATCTGCTGCTGGGACGCCTGGCGCTTCGAAATGCCTGGGCTGGTGAGACGGCCAAGACAGTGAAGAAGCATTACGCCAGAGTGCGTACACAAGTCCCGCCGCTACTGCATAAGCAGACAGCTTCCTAAGCCCTGCGAGGTCCGCATGCGACAGCAACCGGAGGGGCTGTCGAACAACCACATCAATAACCGTGCCGATGATACGTCCAAGGAGTATGGCCATCAGCCCGACGAGCCGCAGAACAACCTGCAGCGTGCCTCTCAATCCGCGAGTTACAAAGTAGACAACTTTGCCGAGAAGTGCGCCAACGGAGAATCCAGAGCGTACAGGAACGTCGCTGTAGTAGCTTTCATCCAGCTCGGGGGGGTATTCATCCTGTTCAGGTATCGAATCGAGCCCCTGCTCGACATCCATAGAAGTGTCGACAAAGCCGGAATCGTACGGCTCTGGCTGCGGAGGGGCAGATCCGCCGCGTGCCGATGCTCGAGACGTCGGTGGTCGTGAGTACGGTGCGGCTCGTTGCTATAGATTTTCTTAAGTACGAAGTAAACAGCTGTCTGATTTTCGGATACTCATACCTGTGATGCAGTCATCTCATCGCTTCCTGACTCTTCGCTTTCATCCTCTTCACCGCCATCCTCCCCGCCCGCCTTCCCTCCTTTCCTCTTCCTTCGCTTATCATAGCTCGTGACAGGAAGCGTCCTTAGCGGGCCTCCTGTAGGCTCCTTCTTCTTCTTCTTTCTTCTGCGCGTCTTTCCGTCGTCGGACAGACCCTCCTCGTCGGACAGCTCCAAGTCTGAGTGACTCGGCCGGTACGCCTTGTTGTCAGACGACATGCGATTCTTGCGATTAGTCTGCTGAGCCCGGCGAGCAGATGCCGTGGAGAGAGGCTTTTGAGTCCCATTGCTATTAGTTTGGTTGAGGAATTCGCGCTCCTCGGCGGAATAGTCATAGCTATGACTTGAGTCACCGTTCCGACGATTCTGCGCATCGCCTGAGATGTCTTGTGGCTCTTGAGACCGCTGCCTCAGGTAGAATGTGGCCGGGGCCAATGCCCGTTTCGTGAGATCAACAGCCTGCTCGAAGGGGCTCTTCGCCCGGCTATTCCGGTTCAATTCTTCCTCTTCGCCATCGGAAGCGGGGATATGTCGTATGGAGGATTGTTTGCTGATAGGTCGGCGGGCAGGTTGAGAGGGTCTAGGGGGGGCTAGTCGGCTGGGAGGCGCGGCCAGGCGACGGCTGGTAGTCGATTGGGTCTCCTTCTCGTACTCCACCGACGTACTACGAGGAAGATTTGTCCTGGTGCGCCCTGAAGCCCAGGCGGCGTTTGGGTCGTGAGCTACAGGTGGCATGTCGGAGGTAGCGGCTTGGCGGAATGCGGTCGCAACGTTGACGGATGTGTCTCTGACGGCCCACTTCTCGGGGTTGACTCCCGGACCTGCAGATGTTGATTCGCGCTGCTTGAGGCGGGCGAAACGGACGAGGGCGGGCTCGGACGAATCGTCTTCCTCTGCTCCCAAGTGACTCTCGCGAGAAGCAGATTTTGAGACCCGGGCCCTGCCGCAGCATTAGACGTCGCATACATCGGCTGGCTATCAGCTGCGTTCACATACCCGTTTGAAGTTGGGATAAGATGGCTCTGCTTTGGTGGAGAGTTCGGATCCTTCTGCAGAGATTTGGGCCTGGGTTTATTGAGGAAAGAGTAGTGATCTAGACGTCTGCCTTGCCCAAGGGGTGTGCCCGAGAATGACATGTAATTAACGGTAGCAGGTTGAAGAGAGTCGATGAACACGCGACAATATGGGTGTCTCCGGATCCGCCTGCCTCGCCACAACCGCGTTTTGCAAGCTCCAAGTCGCAGTTTTCCGGAGATTTGAGTCTGTTGACTAGGTTCGGTCGGCTAGGTTCCGCTGCTTAGATTATCGCAAGAAAACAGGAAGTTCCGCTCGTAGATGGTGGCAGAACGAGTTCGACCTCGCGTTACCATCCACTGGCACGGCCGTTACTGGTTGATTTGTTTCTGTTTGTCTTTGTGGCAGAGGCGCATGCCCCTGTCGCGGCTTTGTATCTGAATCACATTCTACACCCTATTGTGTGCGTGTCTTATCCAGAATTGAACAGAGCAAGGTAGTAGGAGCATTTTAAGGGCGCATCGGATCCACAAGATGTCTCAACGTACCAATAGGGTCGTTTTATACCTTCCATTGCAAGTCGCTCAAGCTGTTTTCCCCTCATTGAATAAAATTGGAAGCTCCTAGGCTACCGAAGTCCCTACAGAGTCGACAAGAAGAATTCGTGCTTTCTCTCCCTTCCTCCTCAGTAAGAGACATACACGACCGGACCACTCATCTAAACTGAGGTATTCCACTTCTTCGTCTTCCTCACGTGGGACTAGCAGCGATCCGACGACGACGGGATAGTCTTCTTCGTTGATTTCTTCTAAGTCTTCTCCGTATGCAGGAATCCGAGGCAACGTACCCGTCCAGAGTTGAAGCAACCGACGATCGGCTGACAGAGAACGCCTGTTCCACCACACACCTCGATGTGTCCCGAGAGATGTCAGATCGCCGTCTACTTGGACGGGAAGTGGTACTTCTAAGGGGGGTGAGCTATATGGCAAGGTCCCTAGACAGACTAGGACTGACTGATATGCGAGGCAGTAGGTAAGACTGCTAGATTTAATGCATGAAGCTCGCGGTAGTCCAGAAGGAAGACAGCCATGGGCCGCCGCGCTTGTCCCCAAAGCACTGGCGATGAAAGAGGCGGGACTAACGTAAGCTCGAGTTTGAGGGACCAACTGGCTTTGGCCTGGATCATACGGGGGTCTCCATCCTCTTCGCCCTTCTCGGGCTCCGGGATGCGGTGCAGGCTAAAACCGAAGCTGCAACAAATAAATAAGTAGTCGCGGGACAGAATTGATAGTGTCGAGTCTTCCATGCTCTGAAGAACGTCGTCAATAGCTATAGCCATTCCGAACTACTCCGACTTACACCGGTTAATTGAACGTCTATGACCATATCTCTCCCCAACCGCTTGCCGGTATACTCATCAATCAGCATTACATGAATGAACTCCTCTTCGCCGAGCACTGCACCAACAGCTAGTACACCAAACCCGGCGCTTGCTGTCAGAATATTCACCGGCAGCTTAAGGTTCAGGACAGGCTCCATACAGGGGATTCGAGTGTCGATCCAGTAAAGGAATACATGAGAACTTGCACTAAAGGAAGACATGAGAGTTCAGCATTTCAAACTCAGTGGAATGCAGAATAACGCACTCTGTCTCGTTTCTCCCGGTTATGACCAGTAGACTATCGAGCTTAGAGGAGTTCGAAGTAGCAGAAGTCATGTTCTGTAGGCTGACACCGATGCCTTCTTTAGTTATACGAGGCGCAGGTTCCAGGACATGTTGTAGACACACAGAGCCATCGCATGCGATAGTCGCGAGCCAATCACCTCCCGGTAGTAACTCGAGGTACACCATATCATGAAAGGCTGGTATCTCTTTCACAGAGCACGGAATGCTATCTTCTTTTCTCCAAGCTTTCTCCAGCTTGAACGATCTTACTGCTTCGAACCTGAGAGCCTCAGTGGGCATATTACACAGGTTGTTGAAGATTTGAGGTACGGGAACCACCTCCAGCGCCTTCATGATGGCAGAATGCCAGATATACCGGAGGCTCAGGACCGTGCACATATCTTTGCTCACCTGCAGATTGTCAATGTGAGCGGATGTAATCGCTTTCAGCTGCATGAAGACCGCAAAACTCACTAAGCGCAAGCGGAGGATATCGTCTATGGGCAGGTATTGGAATATTTGAACATGAAGGTCCAGAGGTAAGTGGTGTAATGGCATGATTTTGCAGTTAACGCCAGTGATGGTACCGACTCACAGCTAGAGCATCGTCTTAAATGCATTCGGCCTGGTAGGATCAGAGAAAGGCGACATGGATAGTATGGCTTGCCTCGTCAGTATGTCGTTAGCGATGATGCAGACAAAGACGGTATGACCAGCGCAGCGGTGTGTAAGGGGCTAAGCCGAGCAGGATATGCGTCGCCCGTTTCCTAAGCGGGTTCAATTGGTTGTAGGGCCTAATGAAAGCAATGGAAGATAGCAGTGATATCGGAGTAGCGGCAGCTGGTAAGGTTTACCATCCCAATACATTGCGGGACAGCCGAACACCACGGTGGCTCCAGAGGCCTCCCGACCATCGTGCAACAAGAGGCCTTTAGTAAGACACAAGCCGGAAAGGGTAATCCATCGTACACTATGAATACAACGCGCCTATATTTGCGTGATTCCCACTAAGAGACACGATAACGACGTCTTAAGTGCCAAATGTCTCCGGAGTTCTTCAACCGTCCGTGACGTAGGACGACCGAATTCTTAGATATCAGCATACTTATCGGTGGCCTTAACATGTATAAGCTACCCAGCCTGTCATCAGGACGTGGGTACTCACCTTCACCAACAAGGCTGCGATTCCGGGCTCCCGTGACGAGTGCCCGGCGTCTGGTACGATGTGGAACTCGATCTCAGGCCAAACCTTGGCAGTCGTGAACTTAGTTGGAGCTGGAGCAAAAATCCGCGACTCACCTTTTTCAAGGCCCAAGCCGTCGTCGCCTACAGTGTCCGTGAGAACCATTGCGGACAAAGTTGAGGATACTAGAAGTATGACCCACCGGACATACGACGTCGTATCTCCCCTGCACAACTGTACATGGTATATGACGTCTATCGGGGTTTATCGTGAGCGACGGAAGACTAATCTGGAGTCATTCGTACATCTTATCGATTTCTTGCTGGTCCAGCAGTTGACCATCGCGCATAAAGCCCTGAAACAGGAATGACAGTTACCCTTGTCGCCATACTGGGAGCGGTCGATACTTACGTCATTGACGAAATAGTGATTCTCAATCCTGGCGAAGGCACTGAAAGCGGAGATTGCGTGTGATCAATGAATGGTCTGTCCGGTTGCAGTACGTGCATTAGACTCACTTAGCCCAGACATCTTCCTCCGCGTGAGCAATTTGCTTTGGGTCTACATAAAGTTTGGAGGTGACCATTCTCGTGGGCCATGAGTGTGTAGGTGGGGGAAGTGAAAAAAAGGCAACTTACTCCCACTTGGACCAGGCCTTGGCGGCTCTAATACGAGTCTCGTCGTCAACAGATGTAAGCTGAGCATGATACGCAAGCATCATGTCGTGTCGTTCAGCCTCTGGTATGGGAGCAGTGAAATCATCCCTGTAGTTCCTCGCTTGGTGACTCCGCAAACCCATGGATTCTCTGGGGCGTACCAGGCTTCCGGGAACAGGTGTGACGCTCCCTCTTGGTAGAAGAACTTCAATTCACTATGGCAATATGCTGTGTCAGTTGGCGGTATCTCCACTGAAATGCAAATATATGCGACCTCTTCCTCAACGTGAAGATACCCCTGATCTGGTTCAGTATGGGACGGACCGCAGTCATGAGGATGCTTACCGCAGCACAAGCGTCTTTACGCGGTCGGGATGCGCCTGGTGAGATAAGATTCATCCGAAGCCATGATCCCAGATCTTGACTAGCAGTACCTGTGCATAGGCAAGACTGAGAGTCGATCCCTACGTAAAATGTCAGTACACCGAGGCCTGCTATCGTTTCATGGGTGTCATACCCAAGAACCACCGAATACGTGCCACTTATCGACTCCCAGGTGTTCCCTGACGCGTTCTAAGTCTTTGACCAAATCCCAGGTCGTGTTCTCTTCAAGGCATGCGGTCCTGGCATAGAGTCAGATTGCTGATCTACCTTTCATTTCGGATGTTAACCTACGGCGTGGACTTGCCTGCACCGCGTTGATCGAACAACACGATCTCGTTCAGATAGTATCTCAGACGCAGGTTCTTCTGGATGACAGATGTGTCCTACCTTGTATTTCGTAGGATTGAAGAATGATCTGTCCTGTTCATCCGCGCCTCCGCCGGGACCGCCTGCGTTCAGGCATACTATTCAGCTTACGGGTGTTGGGGATAGTGAAGAATCTTACCATGAACGAATACGACTAAAGTCCACCAGTAAGTTGATTTGACATGTGCGAACAGACGCGGTGCCATACCTGGATTGCCATCCTTGCTACCACTCAGTTCGTAACTGCACTTCACAAGATGAATGACGATATGGGTGCTTTCCGGCGATGCGAACGCACTAGAGGGTATGCAACTCGGAAACCTTGAGTTTGCCGGTCTCGTATGGTTCAATAGGGGGATACATATTTCACTGGTGTTGATGTAGGCCTCTCCGTGCGGGCTGGAAGGTCGAACGTCGTCTGGATAGATGTGGTGAGTTATGGTGTGTCCGCTGAAGCCCGTTTGCAGTAATCATAAATCGGTTTATAACCGACTTCCATGACGGTGATTCGCAGGCATGCACCACCTCCGTCGTTTCGAATTATACCCTTTTCAATAACTCTCAGACCACTTACGCTGGTTAGACTTGCTGGTGGACGTCACCTCAGTGAATTCGAGTAGGCGGGCAACGGGATTACACCGTCTAAGACATGCCTGACTATCTACCGCTACCGCCTCCTCCTTCCCCGAGCGATGTCCAACCACCCACTCTCACAGGAGAACAGGAGGGTATGCGCCAGAAGGTGCACGAGCACTTTGGTAAGCCCGACTATGCGCTGCCCGGTGAGAAGGACGGTGTGCTGTCGGACGAAGAGAAATTCTGGCTGGTGAGTAATACAGACTCTAAACGTGCACCCGGGCTCATGCGCCATGCTGGCAGTCTTGGGAGTGCATGCTACGGTGAATGAGATCCACACAACCATAACAAAGCCCTGGTTGAAGCTTGTACTGCCTTCCTGTAAAGCTATCTCCGAGCAACCAAGTGGGACGTGTCCAGCGCAATCAAGAGGCTCGAGGCAACCCTCAAGTGGCGGCGCGAGTATGGCCTCTACAGCACCGTGACATCGGAGCATGTGGAGCCCGAGGTACGTCCCATCCCGCGCCAGCGATGCGCGCCTGACAGACGTCCGCATTGCAAAGGCACTCACAGGGAAGCAAGTCCTGTTCGGTTACGACGTCGACCGCAGGCCTGCGCTGTACCTCATACCGAGCCGTCAGAATACAGACGAGTCGCCTAGACAAATCCAGTTCACGGTCTGGATGCTAGAGCGCGCCATAGACCTGATGGGCCCCGGCGTAGAGTATGTGCCCAGTCATAGATGACGCCGCCATGTTGTGACAGCTATTGCAGGACGCTGGCCCTCATGATCAACTTGGCGGAGAAAGCCAAGATGCCCTCGTTCAACACGGCCAAGACGGTTCGTGCCTTTCACTCTTCGCAACGACACTGTCACTCACGCTTCGCTCAAGGTCCTGGACATCCTGCAGAACCACTACCCCGAACGTTTAGGCCGCGCACTCATCATCAACGTCCCCTTCCTCTTGAACGCCTTCTTCAAGATGATCACACCCTTCATCGACCCCATGACCCGCCCGAAGCTGAAATTCAACCCCAGCGTCGTCAAAGACGAGTTGTTCGCGTCGGACATGGTGATGAAGGAATGGTGGGGCGGCTCCCGCGAGTTCGCTTGGGAACACGAACAGTATTGGCCCGCGCTGGTGAAGCTGTCCCATGACAGGAAGAAGGCCATGTTGGAGAAGTGGAAGGAGCTGGGCGGCACGGTGGGCTTGAAGGAGTGGGATATCAAGACGGCCGTGGCTAGCAGCACGCCGTAGATCTCGGAGGAGCGGTGCCTCCATAACATGATACAAGGATAGCCATATATGACGCTTTAGATACAATAACTCAACCAGATAATGTCCCGTACTCATGGTCTAATGCAATGCTGCTTTTGCTGGTAGACTTGCGAACGTGTACCATTACCTCAATATCAACCAGCAGCCCAAGGAGTCTGAGCGAACGTTCCCAATACAATTAGTCGCCAGCGCTCAGGTCAGTGGTAAACGCTAAAGTCTATTATACATGCATGAATTATTCCTCGTCCTGACCAGCTGTGATCACATCGTCTGCGAACATATGCATCGTCAGTATCCACCCCCGCTGCGACATTAGCATGCATTCCACTCACCAATTTTTAGCACAGCCCGTACGAGCTGCGTGGCCAACAGATACTGCTGACGTTTTGAGATCAGCGGGTCGTACACAAACTGCTCTTTCATGTCTGTTATTGCGATAGCGAGAGTCAGCACCAGGGATGACGATAAGGAAAGAGGGGGGACCGCACCGTTCTCGCCCTGGCCAACACAATCAATGCCGAGACACGTGTTGCCCTCGTTGACCTGCCGGCTCTTGACCGCTGTCAGTGTCTCGATGGGTGAGAGACCGCTGTTCTCGGCTAGTGCGAGGGGAACAGCGTCCAGCGCGGAAGCGAAAGCCCGCATCGCGTATTGCTCGATAGTCGGGATCTAAGTAAAGCATGTGTAGGTAAGGATGGACAAAAAGAGGAGAATGATGCTAAAGCACCTCGTCTGCGGCCTTTGAGACGGCGATGGAGCAGCTGATGTCGGCTGCGCCGCCGCCGTAGACTACCCGGTTGTCGACGACGAGATTGCGCACTACGCAAATCGCATCATGCAGAGCGCGCTTGGCTTCGTCGACAATCTACGTTGCAGTGCCGATCAGAAAATTGTTCGATATGAGCGTAAGGATGGTTATGGCCGCGCACCATCTTGTTCGAACCCCGGACGAAAATAGTGGCAGCACGCGTATTCGCACACTCCTCGATGACGAGCATCTTGTCTCTTGTCGTGCCGAAGGTGACCTCCCGGACGATACCAGCGTGGCCTAGCTTCTCCGGTGTCAGGTCCTCGAACCGAGGAACGATTCGGCCGTTAGTGGCAATTGCAATAAGCTACAGAACTTGTCAATCCGTGTCCAATTCACTAGGCCGGTGAAAAATTCTACCTCGATCTCGGGACCCCCAACCCATCGCACGGCAGGCAGTTCATTCTGCATGAGCAGGTGGTTCGCCTCGTCGTCAAAGCCCCACTGGCAAATGACAAGGTTCGCGCCGGTATCCTTGACTCGCTTGATCATATCCGCAAACTTCTCCTTCTCGTAATCCCGTAACCGCCGGTACTCCTCCACACTTGTGATATCGAGCTTGTGCTTCGTCTTGGGGCGAGGGGGCTCGAACGGGCAGGTGAGGATAGCGAGCTTCGCGTCGCGCACGACTGAGGGCATTTGCGGGTGGGACATGTCTTTGTCGACGAGGACGCCCTTGATCAGTGTCGTGTCCGCGAGGGAGCCGCCGACCTTGCCGTCCACTTTGATCAGATCGAAGGGCACATCTTTCCGCGTGAGGTCAGCGACTTGCAGAACGGCATCAACGGCAATTTGAGCGAATTTGCGGTGCTCGATTGAGACGCTGACAGGAAAGAACAAGGAAAGATGAGCAAAGGTCACGTGAAAGGGGAGAGAGGATGGTAAACGAACATCTTGCTGCCGAGACTGGTCATGGCGGTCTTGAGCAGGTTCTCCGTGTTCTCTTTCGAGTACTCAATCTTGTCTGCGATGCGGTCGAGCTGTTCAACTGCGACCCCGCACGCCTTGTCGAACCCGTCTGCAATTCGGATAGGATGAATGCCTCGGTCTAGGAGAGCCTCGCTTTGTTCC
Organism: Heliocybe sulcata; assembly: GCA_004369045.1. Taxonomy (NCBI): domain Eukaryota; kingdom Fungi; phylum Basidiomycota; class Agaricomycetes; order Gloeophyllales; family Gloeophyllaceae; genus Heliocybe; species Heliocybe sulcata. The sequence continues at coordinate 3,001 of ML213522.1, read as the reverse complement.
AGCAGTGCTCCTGCCAGGACTTTGTGGGTAACAAGATAGCTGTAGTTCAATCACACCGGAATCAATGTAGAGGCACGGGTGGAGGGCGCACCAACAACACCCGTGGTCCCGTCACCGATCTCATCGTCCTGACTCTTTGATAGCTGAACGAGTAGCTTGGCAATCGGGTGTTCAACCTCCATCTGACTAAGAATCGTCGCGCCGTCGTTTGTAACTGTGATATCACCATCGGGCGAAATCAGAATCTTGTCCAAACCTGGATGCTCTGTTAATGCTCTAAGTTCCTTGGGACAGGACAGTGGGCTGACCTCTTGGACCGAGAGACGTCCGAATAATGTTCGAGACTGTCCGCGCCGCTAAAATATGCGTCTGCGGTACAGATCAGATGTCCGTGCAGTTGCAGACAGAGACCTGTTGTGCGCACCTTAATTGCCTCTACACCATGACTCCGCGTCTTCTTGGCCTGTTCCCGGAGAATGATGAAAGGACGACCATACTACCAGAAAAATACAGTATCTGCCACCTCAGAACCACTATTTGCATACCTCATCGGTAGTGTAGACGGCCTGCGGTTGCGCCATATGTTTTGGGAGGACTTGCGCGTCCGCCAGAAAAGCACAGCGTTAGTTACTATAACGGTCACAGGAGTCACAGCCAGGCAATACGGGGCGCACCACTGCAGTGACTGGCCGAGTACCACCGACTTACACTCTCCGCTGACCGCACTCTAGCACACTGCAATACGAAAAATGGCCAACGAAGGCGAGGTTGATCGCTGGATCGAGCAGCTCAGCCAGTGTAAGCAGCTTACAGAGGCAGACATAAAGCGGTTATGCGACAAGGTATGGAACGGGCTATCATCCTGGGCTCAGGGTGCGACGATCTCACGATGCTCTGCCGTTTCTGCGCAGACTCGGGAGATACTGATGGAGGAATCGAACGTGCAGCCTGTGAGGTGCCCGGTTACCGTCTGCGGCGATATCCATGGTCAATTCGTACGTCTCCTAGTCTCGCTTCTTTCGCATCGCGTGCCGTGTGCAGCATCCATGTCTGACGCATCCAATTAACGGTCTCCCCCTTGTCCTCTTGATTCTGGATAGCATGACCTGTCAGAATTGTTCCGCATCGGAGGCAACTCGCCCGACACGAACTACCTCTTCATGGGCGACTACGTCGATCGAGGGTACTACTCGGTGGAGACAGTGACCCTCCTTGTAGCGCTGAAGCTACGCTACCGCGATCGAGTGACTATCCTTCGTGGCAACCACGAGTCGCGGCAGATCACACAAGTGTACGGCTTCTACGACGAGTGCTTGCGGAAATATGGGAACGCCAACGTGTGGCGCTACTTCACCGACCTCTTCGACTACTTACCTCTCACCGCCCTGATTGATAACCAAGTACGTCTTTGTACCATGTCCGTGAATGTATCTTTATAACAGGGTACCTGCTCCTTCTACAGATTTTCTGTCTGCACGGCGGCCTCTCCCCATCCATTGATACCCTTGATCACGTCCGGTCCATCGATCGCGTTCAAGAAGTGCCTCACGAAGGCCCGATGTGCGACCTGCTATGGTCCGATCCTGATGACAGATGCGGCTGGGGCATCTCACCTCGCGGTGCTGGATACACCTTCGGCCAAGACATATCCGAGGCATTCAACCACAACAACGGTCTGACACTTGTTGCTCGAGCGCACCAGTTGGTCATGGAGGGTGCGTACTTGTTGTCGGCATCTTGCCTCATGATGAACAGCAGGATTGACGGTCGGAATAACAGGTTATAGCTGGGGCCAGGATCGCAACGTCGTCACCATCTTCAGTGCACCTAATTACTGCTACCGATGCGGTAATCAGGCAGCCATCATGGAGATAGACGAAAAATTATCTTATAGCTTGTAAGTATCCCTATGGTCCTTTTCCCTGCCACGCATCTCACTCCGCACTATAGCCTACAATTCGACCCTGCTCCTAGAGCCGGCGAGCCTCTTGTGTCGAGACGTGTACCCGATTATTTCCTGGTCAGTTCCTGTTTCATCGCCGAAGATGATTTTCTCTAACAACCAGCGTCTCCTTCGCAGTAGTGATCGTCGAATTTGCACCGACCACCACTGCATCATATCCGTACATACAAGCTTTTCATGTGTAGCATTAATTGATACCTCTCGTTTTTCTCTGTCATATGCTGAAGGCATTCTTGCCGTGTCCTGTTGATGCTGGAACCCTGAAGCTGTTAGGAAGGCTGTAATTCGCTCTTTGCAGATGTACCTGGACTTTGGTTCAAAGATAAAGAAATACGTCTCACTATCGATAGATCGAATTGAATTGACCATTAAGAGTCCGGTTGGGCCTGCTGGAGACTGACTCACTTCGGTACGGGTTCCGGGGCGCTACCACCTAGACGTCCCAGACTATGAGCCTTATTAGGCTTACCGTTGCAACTGTCCCTGGGGCCTAGCTAGGCTCAAAGTCGCTCTGGGCTGACACCGGCGGTGGTACCGGGGCAGGGGTTCCCTTAGCTGTAGAGTACTATAGTGTAGACATACTATATATTATAACACACTGCCCATTGACGTCGGTCACCGACGGTGCCAGGCGCTGTTGCCTAATTAGGCCACCCACACCTCGCGCCCGACGTTGACTGTGTAGACTGTCCGTTGGACAGACAAAATACGGAAAAATTCCTGTAAAAATTCATAATGGTGCCTTTATGCGCTCCACGGTTGCTCCCGCCCAGCGCGTCCGCGATGCCGACATAAAGTGCATTGTTGCTTCAGTGGCGGTGCTACCGTAACCTGAAATGGGTATGTGGGAAAAACATATGGATATGGAAAAATGCGCTACAATGGCTCCTAGAAAGTCGAAAGAAAGCGCAATAAATGCAGAAAAAATGATATATACTGAGGATAGATTCTATTGTATATACCTAGCTTTATATTGAAACATGTATCCTATATACTCCAGAACGAATTTATCTTTGTTGTTGAACACAGGAACCCTCA